>CM030361.1:287934618-288413565 GCA_017893485.1 Hemerocallis citrina
CCGTTTCATGCTCGTTTATGAAAACTATACTTGTCGTATTTTGCTTGTTGTTCTATAAAGAATCGTATTTTCACCCTGTTGCTGCTAATCTTGGTGTGGGAGAAAATAGATAGAATTTATGGTTTCTTGGGAGAAACAATAAAGCAAACCTGTTGACTTGTTGACCTTCACCAACTTGTTGACTTGGTCTCTTGCCGCTGCCGTGAACCTGCAAAAAGTGCGAAACACCGGGGTTGATCCCGGCGACGCACCCTCCGACGCTCAAGTCAGTAATCAGAAAAGATTATGAATGAGCTTTGATTGGCAAAAGATTGATTACCTCTTAATGGTGGTGGATGGGGGGTATTTATAGCCGCCTTTGGGATCAGTTTAGGAATGAAATCCCTAATTCCCCGTGAAAGGATAGAGTGAATCAGGGCCGTTGATTCAATACAATCAGAAATCCTAATTCTATCCTGCTAGACCGGGTTTGTTGCGGGTTGGAACCCGCACCCAGTTGAGCTGGATCCGTTCATGGG
This sequence comes from Hemerocallis citrina, assembly GCA_017893485.1. NCBI lineage: Eukaryota > Viridiplantae > Streptophyta > Magnoliopsida > Asparagales > Asphodelaceae > Hemerocallis > Hemerocallis citrina. The sequence continues at coordinate 287,935,137 of CM030361.1, forward strand.
TTGTAGGGCCTTTTAGAAAGAAGACCCTGGACCCATTTCAGACCCATTTGTAAGTGAGATTACCATTTTACCCCTGAGCTTTAAGATTCGTGCCTGATTTGAACGGTTCCGATTTAACCCTATTTTTAGCCATATCACGAGCCCCCCACTCCTGGAGACTGATTTTTACAGTCTTTGAGGAGTAGTTTTGTTATTCTAATAGCGTACGGGATTTTATCGATGTTCTTAAGGGATTTGAATCTAGCTCAGGGTGTAACGGTAGTTTTCTGAGCTTGTAAAATGCCCAAAATTATTCTCATATTTTTCTGAATTTTTTGTGATTTTCCAGATTTTTCTGAATTTTTCGAATTTTTTATTTAATTTCCGAATTCAATAATTAATTATCAAAAAATTTAATTAATTATTCTAAATTAATAATTACTATTTTTAGAATTTAAAAATTATTTTCTGAATTAATAATTATTTTTAGAATATTTAATTAATTTTTTCCAATTTTTAAATTTTTTCGGATTTTTTAAATAATTAATTCGGTTATTTAAATAAATAAATACCTGGTGACGTGGCGTGATCGTGTGCGTTGATCACGATCAAGCGAGCGCGCATCGGGAGGAGGTCATTTTTTGCTCATATAAGCTCCGGTTGCAAGAGCTCTCGGTAAAAGTGGCCGAAGTCCTTGTGGACGCCACGTGGCAAAGTCAACCGTTGACTTTTTTTTCTTTTTTCTTTTCTCGCTGCTGCTCTCTTTTCTCCTCTTCTTCGTTTCTCTCTCGCTCTCCTCTGTCTTCTACTTCTCCGCTTCTTTCCTTTTCTTCTCCTTCGTCTCTTCGTCTAGGCTTTCGACCCCTTGGAGTGATAGCGATGGCGATGGCATCGACGCTCGCTGTGAGGAGCTCGAAGCTTTTGACGAAGGTGGCGAGAGGAGCTGAGGTTCAAGATGCTCGGCGTGCGAAGTTGGCGCTCGGCGACGTGGAGCTCGAAGGAGAGGAGATCGGAGCTTTGGAGGAGAGCTTGTTGACGAAGTGGTGGGAGTACGGAGCTCTGTGGCGGAGCTCAGAGAAGGAGAGTTCAGCATGGTGGTGGTGCTTGTGAAGCTCGAGCTCGGTGATGGGTTCGGCGAGACCATGGCGGAGTTCGTCAGGCGTGGAGCTCGGGGGGAACTCGACGAAGGAGGTCGGCAATGGAAAAGAGATCATCGGAGCTCGGCGAAGACTAAAGTTGGAGCTTTTTTCTCATTTGAGCTCCGGTGCCATGAACGCTCGGCGATCACTGCCGACCTTCACGCTCCGTTGCCACTGGAAAAAGTGGAGGCCGACATCGGAGGTGACTCGTCGAGGAGCTCGCGAAGGTGCTTGGCAGCGAGGAGAAGGTTTTGGAGCTTGACGAGAGTCGAAGCTTGAGCTCGGAGTCGGAGTTCGGCAGCTATGGGTTCGAGCTCGGGATGGGGATGAGCAGCGAACGAGGGGGTTCGCCATTGGACGACTCTGACTGTGGCTAGCTCGGCGATTTGGAAGCTTCGGTGAAATCGGCAAACGAGGCGAGGGACGTTTGGCAAAAGAGCTCTTCGATGTTGGAGCTCAACGGAGCTTGGTTGCAATCGGAGCTCGCGCTGTGGAAGAGCTCGACGCTTCGGAGTTCGACGAGGCCATGAAGGAACTTGGCGGAGCTCGAAGTTGAAGGTACCGGGTTCGTTCGAACAAGAAGTTGGATTCTTCATTTTTTGGTTTTTGGCGCCAAATCTGTTGGAGAAGAAGAGGAGGAGAGAGAAAGGGTTTGGGTTTGGATCCCCATCGGGTTCAGACCCAACCCTGTAGCCCCCTTTCTTTTTTTTTCTTTTTTTTGTGTTGTTTGTTTGATTGCTTGTATCTGAGCCGTCGATCGCATTTGAGCACGAATTCCGAGGTAAGAAATTTCTCTCTTTTGAGGTCCGGTGGCAAGTTGCTTTGGCGACGTTGCCGACCCCCTCCTAATATGTGTTAGGAAGGAGGCCGAAGTCCAGGGGGGTTCGGGGTCTCCTGCCGAGGTGTAGAGATACCTCGGCGTGGCGACACATGTAAAGAAGGGGTTCGGCGAGTCTCTGCCAAAGTCCGGAGTGAGTTTTTTTCATGTTTGAGGGTCGGTGGCAAGAGCGCTCGGCGAAGGGGGCCGAGGTCCATTTTTCCATGTTTGAGGGTCGGTGACAAGAGCGCTCGGCGAAGGGTGCCCAGGTCCATTTTTCCATGTTTGATGGTCGGTGGCAAGAGCACTCGGCGAAGGGTGCCGAGGTCCATTTTTCAATGTTTGAGGGTCGGTGGCAAGAGCGCTCGGCGAAGGGTGCCGAGGTCCAATTTTCCATGTTTGAGGGTTGGTGGCAAGAGCGCTCGGCGAAGGGTGCCGAAGTCCCAGTGTGAGGATTTTTTCTATGTTTGGGCATCGGTGCCAAAAGCGCTCAGCGAAGTGTGCCGAAGTCTAGGGAGAGTTCTTCTCGATGTTCCCCTTGTTCCGAAGCTATTTCGAAGATCTATAAGTTCTCTTTAGAGATGAATTGAAGAATCCTCCTTCCTCAAGGTCAAGATAGTCTTGCCACATCTTCGTCTTCGTGAAGTTAAGAAGCGCTTTGCATGGCTCTAGGGGAAGTCTGTTCTTGGAGGAAAAGTTTGAGGAGCAATTCTAGGAGAGAGTTGTGAGCTCCGAACTTGTTGAGAAGAGGTCCGCTTTGGAGGTGAGCGAAGCGAAGAGCTCGGCTCTAGGAGAGAGCCATTTGAGAGACAAGTTTGAGGAGCAACTTTAGGAGAGAGTTGTGAGCTCCGAACTTGTTGAGAAGAGGTCCGCTTTGGAGGTGAGCGGAGCGAAGAGCTCGGCTCTAGGAGAGAGCCATTTAGGAGACAAGTTTGAGGAGCAACTCTAGGAGAGAGTTGTGAGCTCCGAACTTGTTGAGAAGAGGTCCGCTTTGGAGGTGAGTGGAGCGAAGAGCTCGGCTCTAGGAGAGAGCCATTTGGGAGACAAGTTTGATGAGCAACTCTAGGAGAGAGTTGTGAGCTCCGAACTTGTTGAGAAGAGGTCTGCTTTGAAGGTGAGCGGAGCGAAGAGCTCGGCTTTAGGAGAGAGCCATTTGGGAGACAAGTTTGAGGAGCAACTCTAGGAGAGAGTTGTGAGCTCCGAACTTGTTGGGAAGAGGTCCGCTTTGGAGGTGAGCGGAGCGAAGAGCTTGGCTCTAGGAGAGAGCCATTTGGGAGACAAGTTTGAGGAGCAACTCTAGGAGAGAGTTGTGAGCTCCAAACTTGTTGTTTAAGTGAGAGAATCGACGGTTGTGGGAGCAATTCCGAATGGCGAACCACTTTTTACCCGCCTATGAGCGAGTAATTTGAAGCGGAATCCAGCCAAGTGTTGGACTCCGAACTCGTCGTTTAAAATAGATTCAACGGTTGTGGGAGCAGTTTCGAATGGCGAACCACTTCTTACCTGCTTATGAGCGAGTAATTTGAAGCAGAATCGAGCCAAGTGTTGGACTCCAAACTCGTTGTTAGCGCTTAGTAAGTTGTGGGAGTAGCCATGTGGGAGAAGCTGGATTCTGAACTCAACATTTAACGAGTCGCAGATGTGACTCAAAGAGATAGAGACAAAGCAAGAGCAATAATTTTGAATGAAAAAATGTAAAGTTTTATTGAGATAAACTAAGTAGCCGCTTCAATGGGGCAAGCCATTATTACATGCTATTGGCCGGGTTACAAACATCGGCCTTATTGAAAATCAAGATCCTACTTCTACGATAAGGTGAAGACCTCTCGGGAGGAGCTGGGTTCTCCCTCGATTGGTCCTCTTTGGATGAGGTGGAAGACGGCCCCAGGTTTTGAATCTTGAAGCTTGGTGGGCCTCTCTGTTCGTTTGTACGCTCCTCAGGGGAGGAGCTCGGCCCCATCTTTTTGGACAAACTTGGTCAGGTGTCCCCGCTGTATGAGTTTTTCGATCTCCTCTTTGAGAGCCCGATAATCATTCGTGTCGTGGCCGTGGTCCCTGTGAAAGCGGTATCACTTATCCTTGTTCCTCTTCTTGCCAGGGGTATTCATTCTAGGGGGAGCGCGGAGTAGCCCTTCCTTGTCCACCTCCATTAGAACTTCTGATATATTAGCAATGAGGCGGGTGAACTTCTCAAAACGAGGAGTCGGGCGGTGCTGGCCATTGCCGTCCTTCTGGGATTTTTGGGACCCCTCTTTGCTCATATTCTTCCGTTTTTTCCCGAAAGATGATTCTTCAAGAGTAGGGGGGTTGAGAGCCTCTTCAACTCGTATATACTTCTCCACCTTAAGTAGGAGTTCTGAGAAGTCCCGAGGAGGTTTCTTGGCAAGGGACGCCTTGAGGCGAGCGTCGGTGACGTTGCGCTCGAATGCGGCAGAGGCTACTGATTGGTTGAGGGAGGAAATGGACCGGGCTTCGGCGGTGAAGCGTCAAATGTAATCCCTTAGGCATACACCCTTTTCTTGGTTGAGGGTCACCAGAGATACACTTGTTTTCTCGGCCCGGCGACTACTCACGAAATGAGTAAGGAAGAGCCCTTCGAACTGATTGAACGAGAAGATGGAGGCCGAGGCGAGTCAAGAGTACCATTCTCTCGTAGACCCCTTCAGCGTGGCAGGAAAGATATTGCAGAGGAGGGCGTCTGAAGCATGGTGCATCATCATGAGAGTTTTGAAACTCTCTATGTGATCCGCGGGGTCTGACTCCCTAGTATACACCTCGAAGTGAGGCGGCTTGAAGTTCTCTGGGACGGGGGCCTCCATGATGGTGCGGAAGAATGGAGGTCTGCTCGGGCGGAGGTTTATCGCCCGTTGCTCTTCTTTCCTGTCAATTCAGCCGAGGTACCTCTCCATCTCGTGGAGACGGCGGTAGACCGAGTCTTCCCTTTGATCATATCTTGCCGAGCCCCGAGACTCATCTTCGTACGAGGGTGGACGGGGCTGCGGCGATGGTAGCTTGGAGATGGACGAGGACTATGAGTGTGAAGGCGGTGGCTCCTAGCTGGCTCTTGAGTAGGTGGCCTCTGGTCGTTCTTCGGGGAGATATTGAGGGCCCGTAAGACTGTCGCTTGGAAGTCTTGAAGATCTGCCCTTGTGACTGGTGCCACTCCAGCTTGGCGGTCCCTATGTGTGGCTTATCTTATTGGAGAATGAGTTCTCCGCTGATGATGCTGAGGGAACTCACTTTGCCTCCTCGGGGGAGGGGATCTTCTAGTCCTCGGTCGGCGGGGGGTCCGGACTCTTGAGGCCCCTGGGTGCTCAGGTTGATGGACTTCCCTAAGGGCTCGCCATCCATTTAGGCGAGTTCTGAGGTCGACCCCCTTTTGGCGGTCGGCAATCACTTGACAAAGATCCAGCTCGGGAGGGCTTTGAGAAGCCATAGATTCAACTGAAGGATTGGGACCCGTGACATGGTCATGAGGAGGATGTTGTTTCGGACGACTCCGATGGGAGCCCCCCTGGGCAGCCCCCTGAGACCCTGGAGGGGCCTGTCAAGGAGGAGCTCCTTGAGTTGGAGGAGGGGGAGGAGGAAAAGAAGTGGTTCTTCAGTTGGAGACCTCTGCCTTCCCCTTCTATTTTGGATGCATGGCTTGAAACTAGTATCGCTGATGAAGTTAGGTCGGGTTGCTTTTTCGTTCCCACAGACGGCGCCAATCTGTTGCTGCTAATTTTGGTGTGGGAGCAAACAAATAGAATTTGTGGATTCTTGGAGAAAACAATAAAGCAAACCTGTTGACCTTCACTAACTTGTTGACTTGGTCTCTTGCCGCTGCCCTGAACCTGCAAAAAGTGCGAAACACCGGGGTTGATCCCGGCGACGCACCCTCCGATGCTCAAGTCAGTAATTAGAAAAGATTATGAATGAGCGTTGATTGGCAAAAGATTGATTACCTCTTAATGGTGGTGGATGGGGGGTATTTATATCCGCCTTTGGGATCAGTTTAGAAATGAAATTCCCAATTTCCCGTGAAAGGATAGAGTGAATCAGGGCCGTTGATTCAATACAATCAGAAACACTAATTCTATCCTGCTAAACCGGGTTTGTTGCGGGTTGGAACCCGCACCCAGTTGAGCTGGATCCGTTCATGGGTTGTGGGGCCTTTTAGAAAGAAGACCCTGGACCCATTTCAGACCCGTTTGTAAGTGAGATTACTATTTTACCCCTGAGCTTTAAGATTCGTGCCCATTTGAACGGTTCCGATTTAACCTTATTTTTAGCCATATCACACCCTGATTCCTTTTACTGTATGAAAATTGTTTGTTAAATATGAAAGTTAGTATATTTTATCTATTTTCATATCCCTCTGGCGTAATTGGATTTCGTTTCACTGGTTGCGAGATATTATAGTTTTCGTACAGCAGTGTTGGAAATTCCAGATTTGCCAAACTCTCATTTATTGATGTTTTCTTATTTTTGATGACTGATCTAATTTTAATGAAAAATTTTGAAACTTTATATTTAGATACTGGACATATAATGGAATACCCTAGATTTTTCATGGATTTATTTAATGTGTTTTCATGCTGTTTTCCTGTTCTCGAATTTGTTTTCCTGATTTCTGGCTGAACCTATTTGTTGTGTTCAAATCAGTTTTGAACGATGTTTTTATGAATTAATATATGACTTATTTATACTCGCTGGATTCGGTTAGGAGTCTATTTTCTAGACGTTTTAACGGATTCAGATTTGCATGTTTGTAATACTGGGAATCACTATTTTACTATAGTATGGTCTTGCTGTCTTGAACTTGAGATTTGTCTATCTTATTCTTTTATGAAATATCTTGCACTCGTACATGTTTATCTTGCAACTTGCACTTGTCACATGATCATGCCATATTATTCTTGATATATTTTGCACATATACATGCTTGTTTGACAATAATAATAAATAATCAAGCTGGGGTTTAAGGGACAAATCTAATAGTGGATAATTCAGAAACGTGTACTCGGAAGGGGATCCACCGATCCTACGTGATTACTTGAGACATGATACTTGAGACGTGATTACTTGATACTTGCACGCAAGACACGATACTTGCCACTTGCACATCTTGACACGTGATTACATGATATATGATACTTGGAGCTTGGAGCTCAATTACTTGACTTGTCCCCGAGTATACTGCCCTCTATGGTCCACTATGAAATCTAAAGCGAAATTGTTTGTTGTAACAACCATATAAGGTGGGCTGCATGAAGTGCTACCTAGATAGTAATCACTAGAAGACTTGAACATGATACTTGAACATGATACATGCTTGCTTGACACTTGACTACATGATATATGAGACTTGTTTACATGAGACTTGATACATGACACTTGATACATGATTACATGATACTTGATACTTGATACTTGATGCATGTTTACATGATACTTGATTACTTGACACTTGATTCATGCCATTTACGCTTTTTCACTTTGCCATGCTAGTTGTTTATTTTGACATCACGCTTATTCCATGTTGCTAGTTAGTTTCCCCATGTACTTGTATCCTACATTATAAGTGGCCCGTAACTTGCAATTGACGGATACTTGTTTTTCTCTTTCCCTCTTCCTTGCATTCGTTGAATTGTAGATTTTAGAGAACAGGTTCCAGACGGTATCGGTGACATGAAGTATTAGTACTGGATTTTATTGTTATTTCTTGTAACTTGTTTGAACAATATTATATTTGGAGACTTGGATTTATTCTTGTATTTGGGCAATGTGACCTAAGATATTGACTGATTCAGATCATGACTATTTGAGATTTATATTTGGTTTCTAGTATTCTTGTTGATATTTTGGTTCATATGTGCATGTGGTTGATTCTTTTGCTTCTGACTCTAATGATTCTTGTGAATGTTGTAAAGATTCTTGAACAACTTATGGATGATAAAAATCATTAGTTGGGCTTTTGTCTCGTATTCGTATTCCGTATTCTTTTTGGGAAGCGGGGCTTGACACTGTTGCTGGACACTGTTAGTTGCCATATGACACTGCATTTGACACAAACATCTGTACTGTTAGTATACCAAGCTAGTTGATCTTGTTTTACTGATTCATGCTTGTTATTACTGTTAATGCATTATTTTCTGCTATTTGTTTACCTTTCCGATGTACTTGCATTCTACATTATAAGTGGCCCGTAACTTGCAATTGACGGGTACTTATTTTCTCTTTCCTTCTCCTGCAATTATGAATTGCAGATCAGGATGGTCATCTGTCCGACGGTATTAGCGAAATGAGATATTAGTACTGGATTTCTTGTTTATTAGTATTATTATTATTGTTGCCTTGGAACAATGTAGTTTGAGTACTTGGATATTTATTTTGTATTTGGCCAATTTGACCCAGGATATTTGACTTGTCCAGATTCTGATTTATTTGAGAATATTATATTTTGCTTCAAATAAATTCTGTTGGTTTATTACTTCAGTTATGCATGTGTGGTTTACTTTTTTGCTTCCGACTCTGATTATTTGTGAGATGTTGTAAAGATTCCTGAACAGCTTATAGATGATGAAAATCATTCGCTGGTCTTTTGTTGCGTATCTATATTCCGTATTTTTTTTTAGAAGCGGGGTGTGACAGAAACTTAATCAGAACCATATGCAGATTAAATCATATTCCATCTAATACCCGAGCCCCTATCTCTGGACTTGAACCCAAAACCCCCTTCAACCAAGCCCACATGCAGACCAAATCCTAGTTAATTGGAACTAAATCTTCACCGAATAAAATCTTAATCCAATCAAAACCAAGACTTAACCAAATTCAAATCAAAGCACAATCAAATTGAATAAAAAATCGTGCCCTCCTATGCCACCAAACTCGGTCCTCCACTTGCTGTCGGGTCCGAAACCTGGGTTTATTCTTATCGAATCTGTATCCGAACCCACAAACCCAAAATTGAGTTCCTTAGGCTTCAAACAGACCCAATAATTAGGGTTTTCTAATCCTTAATTAAATCAGCTCTTACCTAATTAATTACAACTCAAAAATCAGCAAACAAACCCTAAAATCTAAGATTTTCATCTTGGAAAATTTTTTATTTTATGCACACAATAAACCCTAAATGTTCATGACAATAATCTCTAACAACTATACAAGTTTACAATTTTTCCTAACATGAAATTAAGAAATAAAGACGGGTTCTTTTCAAATGATATTAGTTCAAAAGAACATGTATATTCAGACCAAAATATAAATTCTTTTGCATGATATGACTCTCTATTATGATATAAATATTTATGCTTGATCAACACATCACAACTAAAGTTTTTGTTTTAAAATATCAAATACTACATAAATCAAATATACAAACATCAATCGTTATGGAACTATTCACGATATCTTATTAATTAGAATATGTGTCCATACAAAATCCTCGCATGTAATTTAACTTTAATTAACAATAATCATACAAAAACAAGAGAAGAGAAGAACACCCAGTTCAAAAGTCGAATCTTTTAACAAAATCGCAAATGCTTTTCTCCTCCAAAGATCCAAAAGCATTGCAAAAGAAATAGTCACCAAAAATATATCAGAAAAAGTCTCCCCCTCTTCCTTTATTTATTTGGCCAGCCATCCTCTCTAGGGTTAGGGTTTTTGGTTTGTGTTGTGTTGAACTGGGCTCGTGGGTCCAACTAGTATTCTCTTATTATTTATTTAATTCGAATTTTTATTAATAGCCCACAATCAAAAATTCTTCATCGGTATGAATAAAATAAATAATTTAAAGATAATAAATGAATAATAAAAATAAATGAATAATAGTAACAACATAATACTAGTATTATAATACATAATAACTAGTGTAGACCTGTGCAAATTGCCCAGACTAAAATAATTTTTAGAGACTCATAAAATTATATGGAACCCAGAAATTTGAAGATGCCCTTAACTATTTTAATCACAATATAATCAAATGATGATAAATCTTCATGTTATCGATCCAATTCACATTTTCAAACCAACCAACATAATTCTATATTCTATTCAATTGAAAAGAAAGAAAAAAAAAGTCAAATAAATACCGAAGTTGGCTGTGGCTCTTCTCGGACACCTTGATGTAGTCGGTAATCTCCTTCTCCACTGCTTGCTTCTCCAAATCAAACATAATTAATATTAGAAACAAATAGAATGAATAATAATTGATAATTAGCTATAGCAGAAGATGAAAAATATACATATTAACCAAATCATATTTCGCAACCAACATCATTTTATATTTTCTATTCAATTGAAAAGAAACTCCAAAATTTCTCGATGTGTGTAACTTTTCAACAATTCCCATACCAAGTCATAGGTAAATCCTAGGTCCCTAAATTTAGAGATGCCCTATATTCCAACTGTTCACTTTGAATAAATACGCGATATGCATGTGGTAAGTAAAAATTAAGAACTTCCAAAAAAATTCTTTAACAGAAGTATATTAGTAATAACTTTATTATATTATCTCAATTAGCTTTTGATTTTTTTGTTCAAGCAAATTTGAACTCCTGACCTCTTACTCTCCAGTGAAGAGGCCTACCAATAGACCATACTAACACTTGCCTTTCATCCTAGAGTTAAATATCTAGGAAAATAAGAAATGACATAACAGCTATAAGGAAGAGTAATGTCACACCCACTACCAATGCCACTATCAATCTCTTCACCACCTTAGGTGGCAAACTACTATTGAAGAGTAGGTGTTGAGTAGGGAGCAGAACTCTCCAATAGGAGTGTTTCACTTAATATAGTGAATAAAAAAGTAATAAAATTGGTATTGGGTGTAGCTTTACTCTACAAGGAATTTACATCCAACTTGCATGAATCGGAAAAGCCAAGTGACAAAATACAATGCAATCCAATATATTGATTTGTAAACAGTTACCTCCACTGTGAATCTGGATTTGCGTAACAATATTAAACACATTCCTTTTGGAAGATAATGCTTTAATCCCGCTTGCATCATTAATCTTAATAATTAGTCATGAACAACCTTGTAACTTAACTGATAATAAATAATTATCAAACTCAATTCAATACTTCTCGCTTCACTTGCATGCAAGGATAGCCTCTCAAGTCCCAAACACTCAACATCAAAGACTTTCCATTTTCCACAACTTTTAAAGCTGCGTTTGAATAGTTGTTCTGAAAACTGTTTTCTGAAAACAATTTTCTGAAAAGAGTTTTCTGAAAACTATTTTCTGAAAATAAGAATGTAAAAGCTGTTTGGTAATAATTTTTTCTGAAAACTGTTTTCTGAAAATGAGAGTGTAAAACCTGTTTGGTAATAATTTTTTCTGAAAACTGTTTTCTGAAAATTAGACTGTAAAATGCTGTTTGGTAATAAATTTTTTTTGAAAACTGTTTTTTAAAAATGAGAGTATAAAATGCGGTTGGTAAATCAAAAAATCTGAAATTTTAAGTTAAAAAAATAGTTATTGGATAATGTGGTTAGAAAAGACGTTTGGGTTTAAAATTAAATTCTCAAATTAATTATTTTGCAGTTTTCGTGGCAATGAGCTTATAAACGGTTTATGTTTAATCAATTTGCATTAGTTTTCTTATGAATTTTTTTTCCTTCGCAGTTACAGAGCAAAGTTCTACAAGTATACGAACAAGCAGCATGCGACTATGCAAAGTTTTCTTCGCTTTAAGTTTTTTTTGTTTCTTCTTTGTATCTCCCCATCACTGGCAAGCTTTCGACTATGCAAAGTTTTATCTGAATTGTATAAAAGTCGGCTAATACAGCATTTGTAATCTACAAATTTTGAGAGGAAAAAAATTTGCAGTTAATAAATGAAAGTGAAACTTCATTCTTAATTCGTTATAAAGTATCCGATTGTTTCGGAATCCATCATAAAAACCAGAAGCCATGAGAAGCATCACAACCCAACCACAGAAGGATATTGGACACAGTATGCAAATATTACAAAGTGAAACTCAGACCTTAACCCCTTATAACGCAAGAAGAAGCCATCACAATCGATAGGTAGCCATCAGATGCCATGAGCAACACTTGAAACCATCAGAGGAATGTATTGTATGTTGGAATTAATTTTTGCAGTTTTCCGGACCGGATTCCGGCAAGCTCCGGCCACCGGCGGCACCGGAAAATGAGTGGATTGCGATCCTCTCGTCGAGTACTATTCCGTAGTATACTCACTTGCCAAAAACGAATTCCGTATAAATGAGAAATGTTGATCCAAAGTTGGGTACTTGAAAGGTACCAACTTAACAAATGGATAGTCCCATATCGGAAATTGGAAAAGATTTATACTAGTATATATACTAGAAAACTGGACTAGAGGGCGTGGCCCGGGGGTTACCACTAACGTGTAGTGGAGAGAGGACTTAGCCAAAAATGACAAACACACACGCGCGCACGCGCGCGCGCCCGGCCCGGCCCCGGCCCCGGCCTCGGTTCGGTTCGGTTCGGTTCGGTTCGGTTCGGTCTGGTCTGGTCTGGCTTAAATTTTTTATTTTATTTTTGCCCAGACAAACTCTTCCCCTACTGAACTGAAAAGGCTTTTCAGCTTCAGTAACTGGGGCCATTACTCTGTAACAGCAGAGTAATGGCTCACCAGTTATGAATCTGAAGAGTCCCCATTAGGGCCATTACTCTGTAACAGCAGAGTAATGGCTCACCAGTTATGAATCTGAAGAGTCCCCATTACTCTGCTGTTACAGAGTAATGGCAGCTGCTGAACAGTCTCAGTCCCAGTTTCCTCTATAAAACCAAACAGAAGTCTTCTATACAAAAAGACATATTTTTTTGACATTTTCCTCTCTTCTTCCTCTGCTCTGAGTCAGTGTCTGTCAACTGAGAGTACACACAGACAGCAGTTCGTTGTCTCTGAAGCAAGGGTGCTGCATTCTTCAGAGAAGGTACAGTTGTATTCTGGGAAGCAATTCGCCGGTAACCGTCATACTACGGGGCGAATTCTGCTTTAAGGACAGAGATTCTAAAATCTCGACTCTGTACAAGTTATTTACTTACTGTTTTTCTTCTTGTATTGGATTTCTTCACAATTTTGTTGGAGTTTCATATTATTTTACATTCAGGTTCTAACAATGTACACAGTATGGAAATTTTAGATACAAAGAAATCAAAATTTAGTTAAATAGGATCATAAGCCATCATCTCCAGATTCATGAGAGGCACAAGTACAAAATTTATTAGAAATTTGTGTTTGGTTACTACTATTTCACAAACTGAGATGGCCCAAGCATGAAAATCCATCACAAGCATGAGAAGCCTTCAAATTTATAACATACTAACAAGAATTCAATTTTTAATGTGAAAATCACACCTTAACCCCTTACAAAGCAAAAAGAACCCAATACAATCCTTCAGCATCCATCATATGCCATAAGCAGCATCAAAACTCATCATAGGAAGGTAATTGTACACCGTATCCAAATTTAACAAAGTGAAACTCACACCTTAACCCCTTACAAAGCAAGAAGAAGCCATCACAATCCATCAGTAGCCATCAGCTTATATGAGCAACATCAGAACCCATCACAAATTTGTAGATAGTGTGATTCCCTAAAAAGGAGAAATCGATAGCTTTTGTTCAGAAATGAGAACCAAACACAAGCATCAGAAGCTTTCACAACCTTCACAAGCATAACATAGTAACAAGAATGTAGCTTTTCAAAGTGAAATTCATACCATAATCCGTTATAAAGGTAGAAGAAGTCATCACAATCCAACAGAAGCCATCAGAATTCATGAGCAGTAGCAATACACTTCACAGGAAGGTACATGACCAGTAGCAAAACCCATGAGAAGCAATGATGGTTAAAAGGAATGTAACAACAAATTATTAATTTTGAAAGTTAAAATGAAACCTTCAAAAATACTTATACAAACCAGGTTGAAGCCAGTCAATTAAAACCCCAATGATTCGAAGCCATGATAAGCATCAGAACCCATCACCTGCTAGAAGAAACATCATATGGCATAAGCAGCATCAGAAGCCATCATAGGAAGGAAATTGTACACAGTATTAGAAAATTTATAGGATCAGAAGCCATCATCTCCTAGGTTTCCTGCAACTCATTCTATTGCAAAACTATGTAAACCTCCTTACAAACAAGATCATTAAACAAAGATTTAAAGAACAAAGATTTACATCTCAGGCACATGTACAAATTCTATTAGAAATTTGTACATGTATGGTTACCAGTATTGGTGTCTGCCAAAATGACTAACTGAGAAACTCTTACAATAGTACAACAATTATCTTCCTTAAAATCCTCACATCCTTCATTCAAACCCCAATTCCAACCTCATGTTCTCCCTTAATGCCCAACATCCAACTTTTTGAAAGTTTCAGGCCTATTTGGATAGTTGTTTAGGGGCCTGCTTTCGTTTTATTTTTAAGAAAACGCGTTTGGTAGAGGTTGTTCTCCAAGCAGTGTTTGCTTCTCTTTTCCAGGAAAAAACCAAAGAAGCCATCACAAGCATCAGTAGCCTTCACAGTACTAACATAGTAACTTGTAGGTTATTTTGAAAGTGAAACTTAGACCTTAATCCCTTTATAAAGGAAGAAGAAGCCATCACAATCCATCAGCAGCCATCAAAGACCATGAACAGCTGCAGAACCCAATGACAGGAAGGTATTGTACACAGTATGAAATTTTAACAAAGGAAGAATTCAATGGTTTAGGTAAATAGGATCAGATGCCATCATGTCCAGATTCATGAGAGGCACAGAAAATTGTACACAGCAAACTATTTTTTCGTAACCATGAAAATCCATCACAAGCATCAGAAGCCTTCACATTTATAACATAGTAACAAGAATTCAATTTTAAAAGTGAAAAACATAACTTAATTTATCATTAATAGTCCATCAGTAGACCATCACATGCTACCATAAGCAGCATCAAAACCCATCACAGGAAGGACATTATGTACAATATGGAAATTTTTCAAAGTGAAAATCATACCTTACTCCCTTATAAAGCAAGAAGATGCAATCACAAGCATTCAGTAGCCATGAGCAGCATCAAAACCCACAAGAGTCGCTCAACTCATTTAAACAATATTTCAATAAATTGTTAAGACATTTAAACAATACATTGGGTTGGATCAACTTAAACAAATTAGATCCTTCTACTCATTCGCAAGTTGGTCCAACCACAAGAGTCTAAGATCAGGTTTCATTAGAATGAAGTCACGACGCCAACTTTTCTTTGAAACTATGTTATCCATTGCCACACGGAGCATTTTGGGATCAAGCCCATCCATGTTATTAATTATGTCCATGCACTTATCAATGGAGAACGGATTTTCTGCATCTGAGCGAACACTTGGATCGCGCATTTTCTTCTTATTATATTCAGCTTTTGCAACATGCGCATAGGTATTGGCTTCAATACAAATATCCATTCTCGAGCTTTTTGTTGCTCGACCACTAGACCCACCAGATCGCCTCTTGTGAGACCCCGAATGTATTGGTTCGTAATCATCATCATCAACCAAATTGACATGTACATGTGGTGCATTGGGTGGGGTGGGGTGGGTGAACTCAAAATTTACCCTCCGTTCCTCATCGGAGTCATACACCCTTTGAGTTGAAGCCCTAGAAAGAAAGCCCTGGGCAGTAGACTGACCAAAAATTTTGGTCAAAACATCATAATTGGCTAGTCCCTTCGATTTGAATTGTTTAGCATGAGGGTGTGCCTATTCAAAAATTATGTGTTGTTAATTTAAAAGTACTAAAGTCATGAATAAGTATATTAAGATGATAATCACACAGTGTTATAAAAAAATAAGTTATATGTGAACCTTGACATATGTCTCCCAAATAGCGGGCTAGCAAGTGACTGTATAGTTGTCTTCATCCTAACCCATACCACTCTGATTCTTCAACGTGTGAAACTCCCTCCACTTCATCCTAAGTCGGGAATGTTTATCTTTTAATTGTTTAACCATGTATGTACGGTTACACAAGTGATTCAAACTAGCTACAAAGTTTTGCCAAACTTTGGCTTCAAAGGTCGAACTTTTCAAATTATTTCGGTCGACCTCCGCCTCTATCAATTCCACAAATATACGTTCATTACATGCTGGCCAAAGGATAATATCACTCTCCACCTCCATCTCTTTTCCCTTACTACTCATCTTGATTAGCCACAAAAACGATAAATATAAAATAACAATCATCAATTGCTTAACTATAACAGTGAACGGAAATAATTTTTTGAGGTTACTATAGCAATTGTAGATGAGGTCTTCTTTCCAGTTCCAGTTCAATAAAAATCACTATTCAATAAAAATCTCCAATTTCAGTTCAGCAACCATTTTTAATCCAGGTTAATATAAAATCCTGTTCAATTAAAATATCCAATTTCCACAAGTATTAACAGCGACGTCGACCATAGGACCAGAACTCATCATCTCCAATTCCAGTTCAATAAAAATCTTTAATCCCTCAATTCAGTATAGGTAAAAAAAAATCAATTTTTTTTATTCAGATCTGGAATTAACACATCGACATCGAACTTGAGGATCAGATTCATCATCTCCAAATCACAGCATCATAAAAAAAATTTCATCCCTCAAATCTAACCGACAAAAAAAAAACCAAAAAAGGGGAAAAATATTTTTTACAACAAATATGGAATTAACAAGCGAGCCAAACTGAAACCCTACCAAAAAAATTGGATCAAAGTGAAACATACCTTGGTTTGCTTGCTTTCAAAGGTCAATAAGTTGTCTCTGACAGATTCAAGCCTCAGCCGGCGTTTGATTCGACTGCAACGTTCTCGAAGACACCTTCTTGTATAACCAGATCTGGTCTCACAGACCATGAATCGACCGTCCAGCTTGAGAAGGGGAAAACAGAGCGAATCGCAGAAGATTCGATCGGTTCTTGATGACAGTAAAGAGGGAGTAAAGGATACTTGAAGATGGGAGTAAAAGGGAGTAAAGAGGGCTAAGGTTTTCTAAGAGAAGTCGGCATCAAAAAAGAGAGAGGAAGGGGGTAACCAAAAAAGAGAGAGAGAACAAGATAGAAAAGAGGGGGTTGGGTTTTTTTTTGAAAAAAGGCCCCAAAACAACGATCTAGAGCACGTAACCAAACACGTTTTCATAAAAAAAAAATTCAAAAAAAGGCCCCAAAACAACCATCCAAACGGGCCCTAACTTTCGACATATCCACTGATGTTGCCTTCATATCCTAACAACTCTATCAATGTAGCCCACAATATTTTCTTATCTATATTTCTTCGAATAAATTCGAACACTCAGTTCAACAACCTAAATGTAAGCACATCTACATAAACAATCATAAACAATCAATCAAACATGAGCACCAAAGTGACCAACTATTTCAAAAATCCCAGATCTAAAGCGATCAATAACTCCTAAATTATGAATCATTCAAATCTAGCAAAAACCTAAAACTGCATCCCAAATCAAGAAAATCATTCAAAATCTAACCTTTCTTGACCAGTAGTTTCCTACTAAGCCTTGACAACCTTGTCATCAACATGAATACTCCGAGTCGTGAACTCGATGTCGATGGTCAACTTGGACTCGAGGCTGAACTCATTCATGTTGAATCGGGGGAGGAGGTTTGACTTCCCAATGCCGGAGTCAAATATGAGGACCACCTTGAATAGGTAGTCATAGTCGTCATCGGATCAGTAAGCCATTGCAAGGGTTTGAAGATTCGAGCTTGAAAATTGGAAAGTTGGATCATTTTGGCAGTTCAGTTTGGAATCTTTTATTCGATCAGTCATTTTGGATCGAAGAAGATGGGAGAGCAAAGCTATGAGGGAGAGGAGGCTGGAGAAAGAGAGGCGGGTTTGATTGAACGTGGAATGAGAAGAGGAGGAAGATGTGCGGTTTTTTAAAGTGGATGAGTAGAGGAGGATAAGAAGATAAGGGTTTTTTTTTATTCTTCTTTATTTATTCAAAATTTTCTATAATAATAATAATAATAATAATAATAATAATAATAATAATAATAATAATAATGATGATGATAATAATAATAATAATAATAATAATAAAATAATGGTATTTATTTTACCGGGTGCTACAGCATCATCCAGAAATCTCTAGGTATTTGAGGGGTAATGGACATGAGCTTCAATGTCTTTTCTTCGATCCTTGACTTGAGTAGGACCTTGATAAGCACAATATGGTCAAGCTCATCGAACGATGAGGAGGCTAGCTTGGAGAGGGTATCTACTTACCCTTCCTCACGTGGGATGCTAGTGACTTCATCTTCTTTGAAAGTTGACATAAGTTTCTTCACATAGGCCAAGTACTTGATCATGCGGTCACCCCCGGCTTCATATTCACCCTGAACTTGATTCACGACCAATTGGGAGTCGCTGAACACTCCGACTTTTCGTGACCCTGCTTTTCTTGCTACAAGGAGCCTGGCGATGAGGGCTTCATACTTGGCCTCATTATTGGAAGCTGGGAAGTTGACACGCACCGAGTATGTAACCCCTGTTCCCAATTTTTTGGATTTTCTTTTGTAATTCTTTCCACTTCTCATTTCTGTAATCTATTTCTTTTTATAATAAATTTTGATATTCATCTTCAACCCAATTGTAATATTTCAATCAATTTTATTTATATTGTTGAACCCAGATTTCTGTGCACTCTATTTCTTTCTTTGTGTCTTGGGTATTTTTATTAGTCTCTAACTGATTTGATTTTGAGCCCAAATCCAATACCCAATATTACACTCCTATTTAATTATTTAATTTAAACCCTATAGCCCATTCTTATTGAATCCTAACTCGGTAACCCATTAACCCACAACCCTAAGCCCACATCTTATTTTTCCCTATAAATACTAATCTACATTAACCCTAATCTTAATTAACCCTCCTCCCCGCCTCTCTTCTTTCCACAGCTTCGATCCCGAGCCCAGCAAACCGCCACCCCGTTAGCACCTCTTCCCTCCTCGTCGCCCCCAGCCTTCACTGTCGCCAGCGTCATCACCATCCCATCACCGCAATCCCCTGCCATCCTCGTCATCTCCAACTCTCCCAAGTCATCGCTCCTGCCACCAACGAGCCACCATCCCGTTGCACCACCGAACACCCCAATCATCTCCCTCACCCTGTTCTCGTCGCCCTCGTCGATCACCCTCGTCATCCTCCCGCTACCTCCAGCTCTGCCGTCGACCCCCTGTTGCTGCCGCCCTCCACCGTCATCATCGCAACACCCATCAACTCTCACCATCCGCCGACCACCGCTACAGCCATCGTCGGCATCGTTGCTGTGTATTGCCATTGTCGCATTTACTGTTGTTGTTGTATCTCTTGCTGCGATTGTGGGGTACGTAGTTTGCACGTGCTGCCATTGCCGTGTTTAGCACATGGTTGCTATGTACGTAGTTTGCACGTGTTGCCACTGTTGGATCTTTTCGTATCATCTTCATTAATATTCTAAAGTCAAGTTTCCTCTTGAACTAGTTTATCATTCATTTCAAGAATTTTTTTGAGCAAGTAGTTTCTCTTTCGTTTATCACATCATATTTGTTTGATACCCTTCAAAGAGACTATTACAGATTTATCGACGAAACCAAGTAGTAGTCTTCTTTTCTTGTCAACCCCTTGATTAAAATCTGAGCCTTGTTATAAATTTTCATATGCATACACTACACGAATACATAGAGTAGAAACAAGGAATATAAAAGAATGATGATTGAATACTTTTAGATTGGATTTGATGTTCTTGATATATAAATAATAAATTGTCCTGTTAATAGTAGAATTTCCTCTTAATTATTGTTATGAAGTTATATGCATGTGTATTCCGTTTTGTTGCTAAATAATAAATCACCAACTTGCTGGCCTGCTGTTTGCTCGATGTTGCTTTGAGTTTTTGACCTAGTTGTTGTTATAATTAAGTAGAACTTTGTAATCATTATTTGTAGATTTTGAATCTATTTTTCAGAACTTCTTAAGGATCTAAATTCTGATTTATGAACTCTAAGTTATCATATTTTTTAACACTGCTAGGTTTTCAATTTCTAGATTACTATCTAGAGATACACTTACATGATATTCCATTAAAATAAATTGCTACAGTAGAATTAAAATTGGAAATTTTATATGTTGTTACTAGACATGACTTGGAGTCACCTTATTGATGTTTTAATATTATTTTATGATTTATCAGCCAATTACATGTATCAAAACTTGACCCTAGGTTGCTGCCAGAGCACTAGATCAGTGAAGAACCGGATTTTTTTACCTAATTGTATATGGGTCAATTAGAATTCATTAAATAAGAGTTATAGCCCAACATGTCTGGATTCCAGATCACCTGAAGGTTTTGCAATCTGAGTAACAGATTGCAAGATATTCATATTTTCGTACAATGGCGTCTGAATTCCGGAAAATACATTATCATGACTAATTAACTTAAACAGTAGATCAAATTTGAGTATTAAAATCTGGGATTAATCATGTTGATACGGAAAACCGTTAGGAATTAAAATATATTTTTTATGAGCTTTTCAAATGATTTTACAAACAGCATTTGTATATAAGAATTTAACACTAACATGCTGTCTAATCAGCAAAGAATGAGACTAATAGCCTAGTTTCTGTAGTTACAATATGTCCTGTAAATATGTGTTGGAACCGGAAGAGAGTCTACTTTCCAGAATCTCTAACGGAACCTGATTTTCTTTCTTATAGCAATGGAAAAGTTGATTTTTGTACCACAACGTCATGCTGTCCAGAATGTGTATTTTTGTATTTTAATCATATCCATGTTTGATTTTGCATCTAGTGAATAGAATTAGTTATATCATGCATTGCATAGTCTTGAAATCTCCTTGACATTACTTCAAAACTTCTTCATCCATTGCATGTCCACATTTGTGTGTAATAAAATAATAACAAACCGGGGTATTAAGGGACGACTCAGTAGTAAACAATCAGAGACTGTACTCGGAATGAGTCCACTGTTCTCAATTGTTTATTGTCATAGATTTTGGATTATTGATCATGAATTATTGATTGTTAATTGTTGATTACTGTGCCGAGTGCACGATCTGTTGAGTTCACCACTATAGTCTAAATAATCACTATTTGCATGCACCAAACCTGTAGTGTGGGACTCAGTATTACGTGCATTAAATAGGATAATTAAAAGAATAATAAATCTAGGATTGCCACTTGCATTCCTGATCATGTTTATTATTATTGGCCTTGAATCATAGATTACAGTCATTGTTTATTGAATCGTTAATTCTAGACCTTGAGTTTATTATCAATCCTTGTTATTGACCTATACCTTGTTTTCCTTGCTTCTTTGCTTCTACTACTTGTCGTCCGTAACTTGCTCTAACGGACAATTTTTTCCCACCTCTAGTTGATGAGTTTGCAGGTACAGAAGGAAACTTGACCCAAGGACTTGGTCACTCTGCTCCATACATCATTGCTAGTCTAACAGCCATCCTATAAAATTTTTCATTCAACTTCAAAGGTATACGTTCGCCACACAAAATACCACTACACTTGTAATACCCCGAATAATATATATATATATATTGGTTGTCTGTATGTATGTATATATAGCAGTGTTGTTTGATTATATGCATATGATGATGTGAGGTGCATTTATTTGTGGTTGTGGGGCGGTTCATGTGGGTGGTTGCATTCTTGACAATACGCGAGAATGAGACGGACCAATATTGGTACATGCACCAGTTTTGAGTCCTGTACGTATGCAAATACGCAATTGCATGAAGCTACAATGGGTATACTTTGCATACACTCAAATCTAACCTCTCATGTCTCATTTGGAGCTTGACCAAAACCAAATAAGTTCAGCCCAACTCCAACTCACAAAACCAAGTGCTAAGACACCTACTACCCCCCTCCCCCCCTCTCTTTCCTCCCTCTTTACTCACTTCCCTTCTCATTAAAACCCTCTCATTCCCACTCCATAGTTCTGGAAATTTCAGAACAAAAACAAAGGAAAAAGAGAAAAAGGAGAGAAAGAAAGGAGTAATTGGAGGGGAGTTCTCACATGGAGTAGGTTTCTTGGAGGAGCAAGCTCAAGACCACCACCACCTCTCAAGCTAACTCAGGGTGGGGTGTTCTCTAAACTTTTCTTATTTATTCTTGTTGATTTTCTTACATGCATGAATGGTTGTAGCATGAGAATGGTTGATTTAAGAGTAGATTGTTAGTAATCTGAAACTAGAATCTGAAATCTTGATCTTCATGTCATTTTCTCAATTTTTCCGAGAACAAACTACTTGGAATTTGATGATGAAACTTTTACAGATTGATCTCATACATGTCTATAAGATGCATGAATTATTTAGATATTTTCTGATGATATTTAGTATTTTAATAAAATCCATCTTGTGGATAAAGCCGTAAGGCAGAAACAGGACTGTTTATTGTGATAACTGAGTTTGTGGGAATTCTTATAATTAATTGGCACATGATCTATGGCTGAAAGTTTTACCATGATTCCTTGCATGTATCTAGACACTACGAAAAAATCATGAAATTAATTGGATGAAGTGACATGCATGTTCAAAATTAATCAATCAACAGTAGTTAAGACTGTAACTGAAGAACAGTATGATCTTTATGCATGTTTGAAACAGATATATATCAGTGAATACTTGGAATTTGAATCTTTTTGCATGTTGTTCATAATGATGTCTAGTTTCTGTAATGCAAATTTAGTGACCATTTGATCAGTATGTGATTTGTGATGAAATTTTTAGCATGTACTGTGCTTAACTCAATCAGAATGGACACTTTGATAAAATGATACATTTGAGGCTCTGTAAGAGTAGATTTTGAGGAAGTGTTCTGTTAGGAAATTGTAGTAGACAACTATAGATTTCCAACAAGACTTATTTAAGAAAATTCTTGTCTTTAATATGATTTTTACAAGACTGGACAGAAACCAGGTTTTGAGCTGAAGGCTCTGTTTGAGTATGACTTAGTGTGTGATTCTGTACACCTGAGAGTAATGTCTGTTTTAGGGTGATCAAATGACATAATTTGGATTGGTGATCAACTAGGAAATTGTATAGGGCATTCACACCTTTCCATAGAACCTAGATTGGTAGCATTCCGATGATCAGGTAGCGTTTTATGCTATTGGTAAGGTGCAGCCAGTGTACATGGAGTACACAGGCTGAGGC
Organism: Hemerocallis citrina; assembly: GCA_017893485.1. Classification (NCBI taxonomy): domain Eukaryota; kingdom Viridiplantae; phylum Streptophyta; class Magnoliopsida; order Asparagales; family Asphodelaceae; genus Hemerocallis; species Hemerocallis citrina. Next base: position 287,958,278 of record CM030361.1, read on the forward strand.
TTGTGAGGCCAATTTGAGGATTTAGATGACTGAATCTGAGGTGATGATCAACTAGAGAGTTGTAGCCTAGGTCTTTAACTTTCCATATTGGGATTGAACACCCAAATCTGAGTTGTATTGTGGGAGTTATGATCTTTTAAGAACACCATTAGTTGGTTTAGTTATGGTTTTGGCTAAGTGTTGGGTAGAACCCATTCCCCTTGTGTACCTTAGAGTTGATAACTCATTTATTTGAGGATGTATGGTGTCTTTTGCTGGTCTTGTTGGTGTGACTCTTGTGGAGGATTATTGTGACTCGTGTTAGTCACTAGGGTAGGGTGATACCCTACGCCTATCGACCCTAGATATAAACTTCCACCGAGGCGTTGGACGTCCAAGTGGTGTCGTCAAGTTGCATTTCATGCCATTTAAGGATGAACGTAGGCCATGGTAAAGGACAACTCTGAGCTAGGGGAGGTGGCGAGTGGGACTTATGTCGCCAGGGCCAATAGTCGATGGGCAGAATTGGGAGCAATCATCTTTTACCTGAATGGTTAGAGTGAGTCTTGGTCTAGAGAGATGTATTAGGAGTTTGTACATTGTATTCGTACTAGCAGACCATAGTCGGGTGTTGTACTTTTCCTGTCGTAGGGATACGTTTTCGGTTCTCAGGTTTTTAGTTTACGGTCTCGTATCTCGATCTGTTAATTCCCAAAGAGTCGGGGTAAGGAACGGGAGGTGCTCCTGTCGGATAGGGGGATTTGACCCTCGAAGCCGTCGTGTTCTTATGCGTGTGGTTTATTCAATCATTCACGTCATTAGCTGCATGACCTGTACCGGAAAGTTATTGGGTACATGGTTTAGAACCGGAAAGTTTTCACGACTTTTTGAGTGAGGTCCGTACGTGGGTACTAAGTGGAAAACAAGACCAGCAGTTTAGGGACTGTAGTGTGGGGCTAGACGGAATGACTGCAACCTCCTCAGACACAGAAATATATTGGGAATAGGTTGAGTACATGGGTAGGATGCATGGCGAGGAATTGAACCCTACAATCGAGTGAGGCGAACTCTTTGGAAAGTATGTAGTATGGGATGCATACGTTTCTATTGAGTTAATTTTTGGGAAGTATGTAGTATGGGATGCATACGTTCCCAAATGAATTGCATTAGAATAGGTGCATCATGTGCATTCTTCTTTTTGTGCATTAGATTAGCCATGCTTTGTCTGGAACGCACGTAGTATAGGATGCATGCGTATCCAGTGGTGCATGCATATCCACCAAAATTCTGGGTAATCTCTAATTAGATATATAAACACTGACCAAAATTACAGATCAAAATAATATGTGTAGCACAAGTATCAAAATAATTTAGTCATCAAAATTATCAAGAAACGAAATCTGGAAATGAAATACACCTCTGTAGTAAAACAGTCATATCTCACACACACGAAAACGAAATCGATCAAGGTCAGAGGGATTGGAAAGAAGAAGAATTCCTCTAAAACTCATGTTTTATACTAAAATTAAGATTCTGACTTTAATCTGGTCTAAATTACTGATCAAGACAGATTATCGACAAATTACAGAATTTACTCTATGAACAAAACCAACATGAATCACACAAAACTTGATCGAAACATAACTAAACATGATTTAGAGTCTACTAAGTGTCCAAACACCATAAAATAGGGTATACAACATGTCCACAACAAGTATATCACATGGATCTCACAAGCACACAAGTTCTCATAACTATTCACATATACATCACATCAAGAAACGGTTACTCCTAGGTTAATTCATGTCATATGTGTTGTGAGGAAACTATGGTCAAAACACTATAGAGACAATACTCATCAAGATAATACACACACGAGTTGTCTCTGGAACCCAACTACACAACAAGCGGTATTTATGACTTGTATCATACAAAGGAATTGAGTACAAGTTACTTGCCTTAACTGAAGACGAAGACGAACACCAAGAATAATGGGAACGGATTCCCGGCAACGAACAAAGACCCACAAACGAAAATCAACGAGCCAAACGATCACGCGATCACACGTGCAAAACTTCCCACGTGAAAAACTCACGAGTGAGAGGGAGAGAAATCAAGAGGGGAGATGGCTAGCTTTGCTGGCTGGTGCTTCGGCGGTTGCTGGCAGCAGACAGACGGCAGGACGGGGACGGGAGAGAGGGGGATTTAGTGCTTGGCTATATGTGGTTGGCAATGTAGGGAACTGGGATTGGGGTGAGGCCAGGCCGAAGGGGAAGTCGGCTAGGGTGCAGGTGGCATCGGGTGTTGGGGTGTCGCGGTTTGCTGATCGGGGCAGCGCAACCACAAGGAGAGAAGGGAGGGGGCCGGAATGTAAGGGTAGTATTAGGGTTAGGGTTTTGTGAGGGAGAGAGAGATTATGTATATATATATGGGGATGATTAGGGTTAGTTGTATGAGATAGGTAATTGGGTTAATGGGTTGTGGGTATTTAGGAGCAGCAATAGGTTAGACTAATAGGATTTGATTAGGATCAATTAGTATAGGATATCAAATAGGATTGTGGATTTTGATTTAGCTTTGGTAGTCAATTTGGGATCAACAATAAAATTGGGAATAGGATGAGCAACCACATCACCATGAGCACCCAAAGACAAGAATAAAGAGATCAAGACACAATGAAGAACGAAAATGATAACAATGATCAAGACAAATCAAGGAATCGAAAATAAATCACAAAAGACCAAGAATGAGCCAAAAATGAATATATATTGAAAACAACACGAATATACGGTCCAAAAGAAGTACAAGAGGATTACAAGGAGTAAAAATACACTAAAACGAAAAACACACTCAAAAATACCCAAAATGAAAAATAGGGGTTATAATTCTACCTACCTAACAAGAAGAATTTCGTCATCGAAATTCAGAAAGAAGATACATAGGGTAACCCTGAAAAGAAAAGAAAACAAAGCAAAACAAAACAAAACAACCACTACTCAAACAAATGAGGAAACTTCTGCTGAATCTCCTCCTCCAGCTCCCAAGTCGACTCACTAGGCGAGTGAGGATTCCAAGCAACACGAACCAACTTGATGACCTTGTTCTTAAGCACTTTCTTCCGCCGATCCACAATAGCAACTGGCAGAGTCTCACAAGTCAAATCTGGCCGAACGGTCAACTCAGAATAGTCGATCACGTGACTCTCATTGCGGATATATCTCCAGAGTTGTGAGACATGGAAAATATCGTGCAATCCTGATAATGCTTGTAGTAATGCAAGACAATAGGCCACCCTGCCAACTCGCTCCAAAATCTCAAACGGTCCAATAAACCTAGGGCTAAGCTTACCCCCACCACCGAACCGAATGACACCGCACCATGGCGATACCTTTAGGAAAACATGGTCACCAACCTCAAACTCCAAAGACCTCCGATGGACATCAGCCCATCGCCTCTACCGATCCTGAGCTGCCTGCAAATGCTTCCTGATCTGAACCATATCATCAACTATCTTGGTGATCAACTCCAGACCCAACAACTTCCTCTCATCAATGTCATCCCAGCACACTGGTGATCTGCACTTCTGCCCATAGAATGCCTCGAACAGAGCAGCTTTAATGCTAGCATGAAAGCTGTTATTGTATGAGAACTCTATGAGATGCAAATGGTCATCCCATGATCCACCAAACTGAAGCATACAGGACCTCAACATGTCCTCAAGAATATGAATAGTTTGCTCTGACTATCCATCAGTCTGGAGATGGAAAGCTATACTGTACTTCAACTTACTCCCCAAACTGACCTGAAGACTCTCCCAGAACTGAGATCTGAATCTTGTATCTCTTTCAGATACAATAATGACTGGAACCCCATGAAGTCTAATAATCACTTGCATATACCTCTCAGCTCGGCTCTCAGTAGACTGCCCGACACGAAAAGGAATGAAGTGAGCACTCTTCGTCAAACGGTCGACGATCACCTAAATGGCATTATGACCCTTAGGACTCCTCGGCAAAGCGGTCACAAAGTCCATGGTGATATGATCCCACTTCCACTCTGGGAATAGGAAGCAGTTGAAGAAGTCCAGCGGTCCTCTGATACTCTGCCTTAACCTGCTGGCAGACCAAGCACAGAGAAAGAAACCGAGCCACAGCCCTCTTCATACCATGCCACCAGATATGAAGCTTCAAATCCCGATACATCTTAGTACCACCGGGATGGATAGAATAGGATGACTGGTGGGCTTCCTCAAGCAACCTCTGACGAACTTCACCCTTAGGGACACACAACCGGGAACAAAAACAAAGCGATTCATCAGCATGAATAACCATGTCCGTCCTAGACCCAGACTCGACCTCAGCTCGAAATCCTACAACTGCGCATCACCAGCCTGCGCCTCTTTAATCTGATCAACAAGAGACGACTGTAGCTGGAGCGCCAAACAACTCCGACCAGAACTCGACAACAAAACCTCCAACTCCAACCTCCTCATCTGCTCAATCAGATCCCTCTGCTGAGTCAAGAACATAACTATCGGTCTCCTGCTCAAAGCATCTAGCACCAAATTTAATTTACCAGGATGGTATTGCAAATTGATGTCATAATTGGCCATAAGCTCCAACCAACGCCTTTGCCTCATGTTTAACTCCTTCTGGGTGAAGACGTACTTGAGACTTTTGTGGTCTGTAAAGGTCTCCACTCGGTCTCCAAGTAAATAATGTCTCCACAGCTTCAAAACATAAATCACTGCCGCTAACTCCAAGTCATGAGTTGGATAGTTCTTCTCATGCGGCTTCAACTGCCTCGATGCATACGCAATGACTCGGCCCTTCTGCACCAAAACTGCTCCACGAACCTTACCAGAAGCATCACAGTGAATCACAAATCCGCCTGAACCATCGGAAATAGTCAACACAGGCGCTGCGTCAATCTGTTTTTTAATTCAACAAAAGCCACACCACACTCATCAAACCAACAGAACTTCTTATCATTTCCAATCAACTTAGTCAACGGTCCTGCTATCTTCGAAAAATCTTGGACGAATTTTCGATAATAGCCAGCTAAACCGAGAAAACTCCTGACTTCAGAAACTGACTTGGGAACAGGCCAATCCTTCATAGCCTCAACTGTAACACCCCGAATTCCAAAATATACTGAATTCGAAGTTCCACAGGATCTTTACACTTCTCTTCGTACAATTTTACAAGGAAATAAAACTTTTTGTTACATCAGAGTTTACATTTACATTACATATTTACAGCGAAAGCAATTTACAACAATTTACATAAATTGAAATGTACAACACTTGAATCAATCTTTAATCAGCATGCATTCTTTAGTCTTGTTAACCACTTTATCCTGCATAAAAACTCTGGGCGCGTCATTTGCTTACAACCGACGAAATATTATACACGGCTATCCTCTCTATGCCGAAAATAGTATAACGATTCTCAAATACTTAAACAAACCACAAACTTGATCACAAATAGAACTATAAGGGACTATCCTATTGATGTCGTGTTGTGCGGTGCACTTAGTCCTTAATGCAGTTATTTATATTAGATGACACTAATGCGCACTTGTTCAGATTCTATGCATTCCATACTACATAGGTCTGAGGGCAAGGCCTTAACCGTTCTTCATCTTGTAGGGTTCAATCCCTTGCTATGACTTAAACTACTACTGTAACTACGATAAGTATCCTAGATATTCTATGAGTTACGAGCTCATGTCCAGACAGCCTAGAGGGGAATCTCACATCATGTCATGATGCATCATGAAGAACCTATGGATAATTCAGCCTCCGTCATGGGACATGAAACCACCCGCAGTCACCAAACACCCCACGAGCGTCGCCTGTGGTACGGACTCCGGGAGACATATCCACATCATGTCACGACACATCGTGAAGACATCCTGTGAATACTCTCACACCGTAGCTCCGAGGCCCTCATACTCGTGTTTTTCTCTTATTTTCATCACGTCTTCACTATGTACTAGTCCTTAGTTATTTGAATCATGAACAAAAACCAATTTTCTAGAGTTAGCCTTTCCACTATACCGGTCTTAACCATTTATACAACGTGACCCAATCTTGGTCTTTTTATTTCAAATTTTATTTCAACATATTTCTTTTCGATGCCGGTATGAGGCTTAGCTACACTCTAGTTCTCAATTTCAATTCATAATCATAAAAATTGAGTTCTCATACTCATATAGTATTTTCATAGTTCAAATAAATATCCATCTCCTTTCCATAATTCAATGTTCAATTTCAATTTATAACATTCTCATTCAAACAAATAAGTCTCAATAATTCCACTTAATTTTCGTACTATTATTTCTTTTTCTCCAAAAATCAAAATCATATTTTTCATTTAACTTTCAATGCATACATTACCCAAAATAATAACAAAAATCCATAATGAACACGCTTCAAGTTCTTTTTATACCAAATTCTCTTTTATAAATTTAGTATAACTCAAAAATCACTTTTGTTCTTATACTTATGCAAATATTGATTTTACAAGTATCTACTCAATTCTTTTTCTCACACTATTTAATTTAATTCAAAATAGTGTACAAATATTTTTCATGAAGTCTATATATTTTTATAACAATTATCAGATTTTTCCCGAATTTTTTAAGTCAAAAATCACAAAAAAAACATTAAAAATCGAAAAGGGGTTTAATCATGCCAAAGTCCGGAATCGAACCAGCAACCGTAGACAAAGCCATCGCACGCGCTAACCAGAAGGGACAGGGCGCAACCGGGTCACAGAGAGGACTCGAATCCAAACGAGCTCGCTTCTAGTGCTCGGTTTTTACCCAAAAAATTTTTAAATCAAAACTGAGGCCAAGTTTCGAACCCGAGACCCAAGACCAGACCCACGCTACAGTAAGCGCACCCAACCGCACCTACTAGCCAATTAGTCCAAGTGACTAAACTGATTTGGTTTAGGTTTGAAGGGTTTTGATCCGAATTTCGTTCATTCGATTTTTATTTAAAAAAACTAGTTTCCACTTCGTTTCTTCTCCAATTACAATCAAAATTTTCAGAATCTAATTTTTATATACTTCTAAAATATCTGTAACTGAAAACTTAATTTTTGGAATAAAAATGTGATTTTTCCTCTAAAACGGTTATGTCTTGTAATTTCAACAAACACATACAACAGTTTCTTTTGTAAGGTTGCATTCAAACTTCTCATATTTCGTTCTTATGATGATTATTATTATTTCTTAATCATTTCAATAAAAAATCTCTCTTTCTCATTATTAACAATTGAGCTAGCAAAATTACCATTAGGCATGATTATTATTTCGATCCAATTAAGCATACAGTCATGTCTCCTTAGTATAGCACAAATCATCAATTAAAGCATGGTAGCATGGTCAATATTAAACTAACTATCAAAATTTGCAACTAATTATCATTCTTTTCACACACAATCAAGCATTCTAATTTGTCTCATTCTCATAACACATGGCTAGAATAGCTATGTTTCTTTTCAATTGCATCAACCATACTCTAGCATGAACCTAATTAGAAGTGTAAGAGAATCACCCACCTTTAATGGAGAGAAAACAAACAAACTCCTAAAGATCTCCTACAACGATCGAGCGAAGCCTTCTCCTCCTAGCTCAAGCCACCAAATTGACTCCCCTCCTAGTGATGTGGGCAACCCGAGCTCCCTCTTCTTCATCCTTGAAAATGTCGGCCTCCTCCTTGGATGAAGAACACAATAGCACACAATCTTACGACTCCTCAATCTTTTGTCTCACTAAATCAATTCACTTTCTTTTCTTCCAATTCTTTTCTTTCAAAAAGTTTAAGTGTGATAATGAAGAGTATAGGGAGGGGTATTTATACAAATTTTTAGGGTGAATGTAGGGCTAGGATGTGATCAAATGGTTAGAGATCAATGGTCTAGATGAACTAGGAAATTATAAAAACTACCCATGATGAACAACCACCTCTCCACACTTCCATCTCTCCCACTCCCTCCATCTACAATCCAGCCTATGGGAAAAATGTGCAATGCACACCCTAGTGCTTGTACGTGCCAACTAGTACCCCCTCCTTATAGGTGTACATGTGAATAAAAATTTAATTGTTCGTGAAAAGAGTCTACACTACAAGTTGGATTATTTTTAAAAGAGAAATAAGTTAAATGGGCTCACTAATGGGCCAATTTAACCATGGATTTAAATAATTAAATTAATTAATTAATAGAGTGGGCTTAAAAATACAATTAGGCATAGGTTTCAATTAGGCTTTAAAAAAAATAATTTTTTGAAAAATAAAGAGGAACAAATACTATATAAGAAATATATTTTATACAGGAAATTATAAAAATGAAATTGTACGTGCAAAGCACATAAAATCACAAAATCTCATAAATGAAAATCTAGGGTGTTACATCAACCTTGGCAGGATCCACAAAAATACTATCGCCAGAGATAATGTGCCCAAGAATGAAAACCTGTCGAGCCAAAACTCGCACTTGCTGAGTTTTCCATAGAGCTGATTCTCTCTTAAAGTCTGCAGAACCATTCTAAGATGCTCAGCATGATCTCCCCGATTCCGAGAATACACCAAAATATCATCAATGAAGACAACCACAAATCTATCCAAGAACTGAGAAAAGAACAGGTTCATAAGACTCATGAATACAGCCAGTGCGTTCGTAACTCCGAACGGCATCACAAGATACTCATAGTGGCCATATCTAGTCCTGAAAGCAGTCTTTTGCACATCAGTCGCCTTCACTTTGACTTGATGATACCCAGAACGAAAATCCAACTTCGAGAAAACAGCAGCCCCACTCAACTGGTCAAACATATCATCGATCCTGGGCAACGAATACCGATTCTGCAAAGTAACACTATTTAGTTCCCGATAATCCACACATAGTCGATGACTACCATCCTTCTTATTGAAAAAAAAGGACGGGAGCACCCCAAGGCGAAACACTGGGTCTGATAAAACCCAAATTAAGTAACTCCTGAATCTGAACCTTAAGCTCAGCTAACTCAACCGGTGCCATCCTGTAGGGACTCTTCGATATAGGCACCGTACCCGGCTGAACTTCAATACCGAACTTCACATCCCTATCAGGGATAAGCCAGGAAACTCCTCTGGAAAAATATCCAGGAAATCCCCAACCACTAGAGGCGCAGCCTCACGCGTGAATGCAACTTCATCGCACAAACCTCCTGATCAACTACAGCTCAGCCAAGGGAAGACTCCCCGGCATGGAACTCAAACTCTACGTGATCTGGAATCCAAAATACAACTTTTTGGCACGACAATCAATGATGGCATGGGTTTCACCCAACCAATCCATACCCAGAATAACGTCGAACCCCTAATTCCCAATTACAATCAGATTGGCCTAGAACTTTGTGACCAATAATATGGGACACTGCCTGCACTCCCGGGAATAAATGACAACTCCACCGCCTGTCACAATGTTCCCAGCCTCTAACATGTTATTGCACTCCAACTGATAGCGAGCAACAAATCGAGAGGACACAAAAGAATAGGTTGCCCTGGAATCAAAAAGAACATGAACAGGGAAAGAGCACACAAAGACAACATCTAAAACAGAATCAAAAAAGACAAGGAAAAGAATGGTTGAATAGGGGTGAGAAAAATAAAATGCAGAAAGACAAACAGAAAGAAATAAAGCAAAAGGAAATGAAGAAACGGAAGAGAAACAACAAAACAATAAAAACAATAAACAAAAGATACCTGCAACCACACCTTCAGCTGACTCAGCATCAGCAGCAGTCAGGTTGAAAGTCTGACTTCTCCTGGGAGCAGCAGTCCTCTGACCGATAATCTGATGCTGCGGAGGAATGGGTGGCCTAACTGGACCACGAGCTGGGAAAACCTGTTGAAAGGGACCCCTGGCTGGAAGAGCCATCTGCTGTTGTTGCGGATAATCCCACGCTATATGATTAGAAGCACCACAACCAAAGTAGCAGCGATTAGCACGCCTGCAGTCCTTGCACTCATGCTCAGCAAGATGGCAAAAGTCACAAAAACTGATCCGCTGAGGAACCGCATAAGAGTAAGGGGCTGCCCTGACCGGATGGGCTGGGACAGGCCTTCGAACAGGCCCACCAGAAGGCCTAGAAACTGGGTGTGAAACAGTTCGCTGAGAAGGAGCCAATCCACCACAAGCTTGCTCCTGAGCACGAGCTGCCTCAAGAGCTTCTGCATAAGTGCGCAAGAGGAGGGAGACAAGCTGCACCCTAATCTCACGCTTAAGCCCCAAAGTAAATCTACGAGCCCTATCCTCTTCGTTCGCCATAAGAACGGCTGTGAAGTGGCTAAGTCTAGTAAATTCAGTTGCGTACTCGTCCACAGTCCTGGAGCCCTATTTCAAGAAAGTCTCGCGTTACAACATTGCATGAACAATATGTAATGAAATTCCATTACTAGAAATAACGACCAACCTGTTTCAGGGCCAAGAATTGTTGCTCCATCTCCACACTAGTACTGCTAGGAAAGAACTTCTCCAAGAAGCTCCTAGTGAAAATGGCCCAAGTGATCGGTCTTTCGAGCCTTTCGGACTCGGACCTCCACCAGATATGAGCTAAGTCCACCAGCTGAATGGTCACCACATCCACACGATCAGCATCCGCAACTCTAGCTGCCAAAAGCAGTTGCTCTGTCCTAATCAACCACTATTCAGCCTCCAAAGGCGTCGTAGTGCCTGAAAACCTGTCAGGATGCAGCCTAATAAAGTCTGTGACTGTACCCGAACGGGGGGAAAGAGGTGCCTGCACAGGCGCAATGGGCGGAGGAACTCGAGCAGCTTCCAAAGCAACAATCACCAAATTACTATGATTCTGCTGCATATTGATCAAGCGCTCAAGCACAACTGTGATAGCCTTAAGCTCAGGCTGATTACCCAGAACACGAGAAGAACCTCTAGGAGCCATAGTCCACACAAACCAAAAATAGTTAGCATCCAGATCAATGTTGATAATAATTCATTTATGCATGCATGGTTGGTGAAATGTTGAGCCGATCCCAGTTCGAGCCAGGCATGTCTAATATATTAGGCAACTAATACATTAGCCAAACCTGGGCTCTGATACCACTAAAAACCATGTCACACCCCGCTTTTCAAAAGAGAATACAGAATACGGATACGCGACAAAAGCCCAACGAATGATTTTCATCATCCATAAGTTGTTCAAAAATCTTTACAATATTCACAAGAATCATCAGAGTCGGAAGCGAAAGAATCAACCAATCATGCACATATGAACCAAAATATCAACAAGAAAACTTGAAACCAAATACATTAATCTTAAATAGTCATGATCTGAATAAATCAACAAAATCCTTGGTCACAGTGCCCAATTACAAGAATAAATTCAAGTATCGAAATACAATATTGTTCAAGCAAGCTACAAGAAATAATAATAACAAGATCCAGCACTAGCATGCAAATCTTTCTATCGGGAAATCCTCGTCTCACCAATACCATCTGGAACCTGTTCTCCAAAATATGCAATTTAGCAATTGCAGGGAAGAGGAAAAGAGAAAATAAGTACCCGTCAATTGCAAGTTACGGACCGCTTGTAATGCAGGATACAAGTACATGCAAAACTAACTAACAAGATGGTATAAGCATGATATCAAGCATAACAACTAGTATGGTAAGGTGAACAAATATAAGTGGCATGTATCAAGTATCAAGTGAACAAGTATCATGTAAACAAGAAACAAGTATCACGAATCAAGTATCACGAAATCAAGTAACAAGTAACAAGTAGTCAAGTACAAGTATCAAGTATCATGTTCAAGCATCAAGTCTCATGTATCATGTAATCAAGTATCAAGTAAGCATGTATCAAATATCTTGTATTATTACTATCTAGGTAACACTTCATGTGCCATTCTTTTATCACATGGTTGTTACAGTCAATGCAATTTCGTTTTAGATTTTATAGTGGACCATATAGGGCAGTGTACTCAGGGACAAGTCTCAAGAATCAAGTATCAAGTATCAAGCCTCAAGTATTAAGTAAACAAGCCTCAAGAGTGAAGTATCGAGCCTCAAGTATCAAGTATCAAGCCAAGTGAAATATCAAGCCTCAAGTAATCAAGCCAAGTCTCAAGTATCAAGCCAAGTATCACATAGAATCAATAGATTCTCTTCTAAGTACACATTTCTGAATTATCCACTATTAGATCTGTCCCTTCAAACCCTGGCTTGGTTAATTTTATTATTAAGGTCAAACAAGCATCTTTGTGTCACGAAAAAAGTAATTATATCATGGTATGATCAAGTAACAAGTTCTAGTTGCAAGATAAACAGGTATGGTGTCCAAGATAACTCATAAAGGGATAAAATAACCAAATGTCTAGTTCAGGACAGCAAGACGTTACTATAGTAAAACTAAAATTTCTAGTGTTACAAACATGCAAATCTAAATCTGTCAAAACTTCTAGAAAATAGACTCCCAACCGAATCCAGCGAATATAAATAAGTCATATAGTATTTCACAAAATCATAACTCAAAACTGGTTTAAATCTAGAAAATACGTTCAGCCAGAAATCAGAAAATTGAATTCACAGTCAGGAAAACAGCATCAAAACATTTCAAATAAATCCAGGAAAAATCTGGGGTATTTCCCTATCTGTCTACTATCAAAATATAAAGTTTTATAATTTTCCATTAAGATTAGTTTAGCCATCAAAAATCAGAAAACACCAAGAAACGATAGTTTGGCAAATCTAGAATTCCCAACACTGCTATACGAAAATTGTAATATCTCGCAAACCGTGTAACGAAATCTAAATCCGCCAAAAGAAGATGAAAATAGACAAAATAAGATAACTTTCATATTTCATAAATATTTTTCATACAGTAAAAGGAATCAGGGTGAAAATACAAATCTTTACAGAACAACGAGCAAAATACAGCAAGTACAGTCTTTATAAATAAGCATGAAACGGTATATAAAACTCATCAATAAAATCCACCAAAATTCTGAGTAATTCCTAATTAGATATATAAACACTGACCAAAATTTCAGATCAAAATAATATGTGTAGTACAAGTATCAAAATTATTTAGTCATCAAAATTATCAAGAAACGAAATCTGGAAATGAAATACACATCTGTAGTAAAATAGTCATATCTCACACATACAAAAATGAAATAGATCAAGGTTAGTGGGATTGGAAAGAAGACGAATTCCTCTAAAACTCATGTTTTATACTGAAATTAAGATTCTGACCTTAATATGATCTAAATTTCTGATCAAGACAGATTATCGACAAATTACAGAATTTACTCTATGAACAAAACCAACATGAATCACACGAAACTTGATCGAAACATAACTAAACATGAATTAGAGTCTACTAAGTGTCCAAATACCATGAAATATGGTATACGACATGTCCACAACAAGTATATCACATGGATCTCACAAGCACACAAGTTCTCATAATTGTTCACATATACATCACATCACGAAACAGTCACTTCTAGGTTAATTCATGTCATATGTGTCGTGAGGCAACTATGGTCAAAACACTATAGAGACGATACTCATCAAGATAATACACACACGAGTTGTCTCTGGAACCCAACTACACTACAAGTGGTATTTATGACTTGTATCATACAAAGAAATTGAGTAAAAGTTACTTGCCTTCACCGAAGACGAAGAACAAACACCAAGAATAATAGGAACAGATTCCCGACAACGAACAAAGACCCCGAACAAAAATCAACGAGCCAAACAATCACGCGATCACATGTGCAAAACTGCCCACGTGAAAAACTCACGAGCGAGAGGGAGAGAGATCAAGAGGGGCGTCGGCTGGCTTTGCTGGCTGGCGCTCCGGCGGTTGCTGGCGGTAGAGAGACGGCAGGACGGGGATGGGAGAGAGAGCGATTGAGTGCTCGGCTAGCGGTGGTTAGCAATGTAGGGGATCGGGATTAGGGTGAGGCCAAGCCGAAGGGGAAGTCGGCTAGGGTGCAGGTGGCATCGGGTGTTGGGGTGTCGGGGTTTGCTAATCAGGGCGGCGCAACCACAAGGAGAGCAGGAAGGGGGCCGGGATGTGAGGGTAGTATTAGGGTTAGGGTTTTGTGAGGGAGAGAGAGATTATGTATATATATGGGGATGATTAGGGTTAGTTGTATGAGATGGGTAATTGGGTTAATGGGTTGTGGGTATTTAGGAGTAGCAATAGGTTAGACTAATAGGATTTGATTAGGATCAATTAGTATAGGATATCAAATAGGATTGTGGATTTTGATTTGGCTTTGGTAGTCAATTTGGGATCAACAATAAGATTGGGAATAGGATGGTTAACCACATCACCATGAGCACCCAAAGACAAGAATAAAGAGATCAAAACACAATGAAGAACGAAAATGATAACAATGATCAAGACAAATCAAGGAATCGAAAATAAATCACAAAAGACCAAGAATGAGCCAAAAATGATTATATATTGAAAACAACTACAATATACGGTCCAAAAGAAGTACAAGAGGAATACAAGGAGGAAAAATACACTAAAACGAAAAATACATTAAAAAATACCCAAAATAAAAAACAGGGGTTACACTAAGCGTATCCCTAAGTCTACCGATTTTAACGTTCCATGATGCGACCGCACCTCTACCAACACCCTCAGTAGGTTCATTCCAACAATTCTTAACAATGGTACGAAAGTTAACGTTACGGAGTCAGGCTTTTTCAAATCGGAACAATCTGACTTTGGGATGGTTCTCCCCACCAGAGGAGAGAATCAAAGGTACGTGATCAGAAGTATGTCTACGGGCTGTCCTAGCCGCAGCTAGGGGAAACTGAACTTCCCAATCATGCGACACAAAAATACGATCCAGTTTGGCCAAAATGGGACAATCGTGCATGTTCGACCACGTGAATTTCCGATCGGGGAAATGGAACTACCGTAACTCTAGGAAGTCAATGACCTTGTTGAAGTTAGCTCTTTCAAACTGACTACACCCTCTCCGTAAGTGTTCTTCTGCGAATCGTGTGGTATTGAAGTCCCCCCTAATAATCCATGCATCTCCCCACTTATTACGAATATCCTCAAGTTCAGCCCAAAACGATGAGCACTCAACTGCCCCATTAGGCCCATAGACCATAAAGACGATTTGGACAAAATCGTCACTCTTAGTTCTAAGTCTCAGAGATACAGAGAATACTCCGATGAATACATCTAGACACTAAAAGAGATCATCGTGGTACCCACAGAGATCCCTCCATCTTGACCCCGAGATGGTTTACTACACCACTCCTAGTTCCTGTAAGTGATAAGCCTGTCAAGCAAATCTGAGTCTGGGTCAGTCATCTTAGTCTCGCACAGTCCTATCACTAAAGGGTGGTGATAAGACATTGTCTCTCTCACAACCCTACGTTTCTTGCTACAATTTAACCCCCTAACATTCCAGAAGATGTATTCCATTAGACAATAGGACAAGGAACTCTCGTTAGGTAAGCCTAACTCTAGATGCTGAGACATTTCACCCATGCTCTAATGCTCTTCGTGCAATCTAGTTGTGACAAAGAGTCACTGCCCAAATCAACTCTACAAACCATGGCTAAACTAATTAGCATGGAATCAGGAATGAAATCAATAATTGCACAATTATAAGTTGAATCACCTGCCAGTGCTGAACTGGGCACTTTCAGTTTGACTGCTGATGCAATCAGATCATCTTTGGAGATCGGGCGGTCCCCATGCTTTTCCCTTTGACGTGAACTACATCTGAGGTCTTCGACCGCCTTTTCTTTCCCTTTCCCTTTACCAGAGGTTTCTCTTCTGAACGGAGGGGAAGCCTCCACTTTATCCTCTCTCTCGATGTCCCAAGCTCTAGCTGCGGTAGTAAGGGGAGATTCCTCTTCAATGTTTTTAAGCGCATCGATCAAGTCGTCATCATTGGGGGAATCAAAACTCACTTTGACCGTCTTGCTAACCGAATATCGATCAGCTTCATCACTGGCTCTTTCCTCTTCACTCTCATAATTTCTCTTTCTGGACTGAGATGTAAAAAACTCCCCTGGATTCGCCTTCCTAACCGAATGGGAAGGTTCAGTGGAGAATCCTTCGTCAAATAGGGCTAGTCTCATAGTTTTCAGTTCCTTCTCTAAAGAATTGATCTCCCTATACAACTTAGACCCGCCACAATTAGGATTCTCTGTGATGGTCCTGGGAGGCCTTTGAGAATAAGCCCTAAGCAAACCAGCTCAAGAATCAATTTGGTCTCTAGAGAGTGAACTAAAATCTCCCCTCAGAAATTGTACAAATGCCTCTTGCATGGACTTCTGCACCTGCACAGAAATCAAATCTATCCCCCTGTCAGATCTCATATCGCCCGTCACGTCAGCAACTCTCCTAATCTCGAATGGGACCCGCCGCTTGAGCGTCAACTCACGCTGAGTAGGGCCACAGTACTCAGACTGTTCCTTGCCGCTAGGCACGTCACCCATCCCTAAAATCCCTCGACTCGACAAGTGGCTCGATGGGAGCAAATATTTTGAATTTCCTCTCTCCTCTACGTCAGAATTTCCCAAAAAGCACCCGTTTGAATCGTCTTTGATCTGGACCGTAGCTAGACACCCATCCAACGGTGAATGTTCATTTTCAACCTCTGCCAGCTTGGGAGCTTTCAAAATTCTGACTCTTTTTCCTGCACCAATCTCTTCTTACGCCACCCGAAGCACAGGCACGAACCTCTTCACCTCTGCCGTAATACCGACCAAGTACGACTTCCCTTTGTAGATGGTGAGTATCGATGAAGGAGGATCCGTACCGTTGAGTGAAGAAACTCGAATTCGTGCCAAATCAAACCTGTTGAGGAATTTGGTAGCCTGGTCTAGCTCCTTGACCCATCCGAAGGATTGATCAATCCTTGGAACCCCTCCTTGCTCCAACACTCAGCGGGAAAATTAGATACCAACAGCAACTTTGAGCTGAATCCCTCCCGCCTAAACTCCTCGGCTTTGAGACTCCATCGCGATAGGGCGACGGTGAACCCTACTCCGGAGAAGGACTTCTTGCTCAGCACCATTTGAAGCCTCGACTCTATCAAACAAGGAATAATAAAAGCATTATCTCAAAATCTCTTAATGGTCCAGTCCCAATCTAAAGTTTTTGGCCACCTCGACACGAGTTCGTGTTCGATATAACCCTCATTCGGCTTCCCAAACGTCATCGACGCTATCACAATATAGTGTAGGCAATTACCACGCTCTTCCATCTCCACAGTCGGTGTGATAAAAACCCTCACAATCTCTTCAACAGCCATGATCAAAGTGCCCAGAGTATCACCTCTGACTACTCTTTTAGCCCAGCCAACCATCCAGTTGATGGAGCCCTCTTTCTCTAGCGACCCTCCCTTAGGTCCTCGCTGCCCTAGAAGAGATCCCGACCCAATGTCACTAGCTTGGGACCCTTCTTCTACGAGCTTAGTCAAACGACGGTCGCACTCAGTCGACAAATGGCTTCTCCGTTTATAAAGGAAGCACTTGATAACCTCTTACAATCAGCTTTCCAATGCCCCTACTTGCCGCAGTTGTAACAGTTAGGTTCTAGCTCCCCGTTCACCTTACACCGAAATCCCTTCGGCACCTGTTGGTTCTTCGGCAGCTCTGCCTTGCGCTTTGGGCTAATCACTCGAGTCCGAGTTTTCCACCCGTCCTTTTCCACGTAGACAAGCTTACCCTTAGTTTTGGAGCTCCCATCCCCTGCGCCTCCCTGAGATGAAGGACGGGGAGATCTGTCGCTCGAAATCGAGATGGTCCTCCTCTCTCGATGACCAAGGTCTCCCGAAAACTGATCCACACTTGCAGACACAGTCAGATGATGCTCTCGATTGAGCAAGATTGCCTCGTTACCCCTCTCATCACTTTGAAACTCCTTGTGGAAGTGAAGAGGACCAAGGGCTCTAATAAGTTTAACTCCTCTAGGTTGTTTGGCAGGAAGGTTTTTCATGGCTATCGGAAAGGATTGGATATGTATTGAGAAGGGGGTTGAGGAATGTTGGGTGACTGAAGGGTTGCAAGTTGTTACTAAAGGAGAGAAGTGGTGATGTAGGTGTAGGATACAGGAGGGGAATGGCTGGGAGAGGTGAAGAAGTAGGAGCAAGAAAGTAAAGCTTTGGGTGGGTGGTTTATGTGGTGGTGGATCAGAGGAAGGTGGAAGAGTTCATGGATGGTGTTGGGTTTTTGGGGAGAGGAGAGAGAAGCTCCAGGTTTACAGGAAGCATTTTTTCATGTATCCTTCTCTGTTGAATGTTGATGCGTAGATTTGTCATGTTGGATGTTACTGCAGATTTTTGAATGTTACTGTAGTTTTTGAGTGTTTTTTTTATCATCATCGGTGCGTTGAATGCCCTCCGCGTTTCATTAAAAAGAATTTAACAAAACATACAAAAAAAAATAAGGCTATGAAGTTCAGATCCCAACAGGCTGGGTCCTGGAACTCATACACCCCAACCAATAAAAAAAATACAACAAAATCTAATCCTCCTAATCGGTCGCCCTCCCCCACTTTCTCGTGCCAATTTAAGCTCATTCTCTCATATTCCTTCACTTGTACACTGTTTATCCTCCCTGTCGCTCGCAACAGAACCTTTGTCACCTCCAGTAATCACCCCTACGTCAACTTCAAGCACCATATGAGAGACACCTCAGACACTCCACCAATCTGACATCCCCGTGTACAGATTGAGTCCTCGTTCCCATCCCCTCGCTTGACCCTTGTTGAATCTCACCGCCACCTTGCAATGAAGGCTGTCGTTGCTCCTGACTGCTTTACAAATGCCACCACCTCCTCCAAGCCCCTTGACATGAGAGAGACCTTACGCACCCCTCACTTTGACCTGAATAGGTTAAAATAGACCCCAAACTATAAAATTGTCTGACTACCATCGTGTTGAAATGTAGTAAGTAGTAATATGTATATTCTGTTTTCTAATCTATAGGAAACAGATTCCCCAAATCTCTCATCCCTCAATCTTCTCTCAATCTCCTTTCTTCTCCTCCAAGATTGTAATCCTTATATATATCTGTAAACTGTAAAGAATAATGAACAATAAGAATAACAATTATTTTTTCTCAAATTTGTTTTCAATATGGTATCAGAGCCTAACCAGATCTAGGCTAGTTGAAGAAGAGATGGAGGTGATTGGATCTGACACCTCCACCCCGATCCGATCTTGAACCCAACCTTTTCCCTGACCAAATTCCGGCACCACCTCTGGCGATCCCCGTCGAACCACCTCTGCCCGTCGACCTCCAGAGCATCCCCTTCCTCCTCTTTCAGCGACCCAAGCCGCTCAACCACCCAATCCCGTTCACCCCCTTCCTGTTCTTCAACTTCAGCCAAACCCCAACCCATTTTGTCATCTTCTCCGGTGACCCCCATCGCCATTCCCCCCCTCCTGAGCACCGGCGACCTCCCTGCAGTGCCGCCCACCTCCTCGATGCCCAGCCACCACATAACCCCACCTCTGGCCTCCCTTCTTCACTCTCCTCGACATTAGCCGACGCCAGAGCCTAAAATCCTTAGCCCATGTCCTCCTCTATTCGACAGCCGACCAGAACCACCAGTGCCACCACCGTTGTGCCCCGTCATCGACCTCGCCGCCTTTGGTCGCCAGTGCCGCCGTCGCTCGCCGCCAGCGACGTCGCTCGCCGCCAGCGACGTCGCTCCTTGCTATCGTGGTGTTCTCTGGCTGCTGTTGTTGTAGTCTCTTTGAGTGATGTGTGCTGTTTTTGATCCCGTCTGCTGTTTGGTGTTTGGATCCTTGGTTCTGCTTGTTGTGCTGATTGTTGTGTTGCTATGGGACAATATCCGTATCAGTTAAGAAAGTGTACTCATTGTGGCAAGATCAGCCACACAAAAGCTCGTTGTTATAAGATTATCGGCTATCCGGATATCTGGGATCATAGTAGGGATATTCAGGAGAACAGTTGCAATCAACCCACTTTTGCAGGTGGAGTTGCTAATTGTGCTGATGCAGGTAATGATGGTAAGGTTTTTAATATTTATGGCTCTGTTATGAATAATGCATGGATAATTGATTCGGGTGCTACCGACCATATGACTTTTGATTCTAGACAAGTTCAAAATTTTCAACCTTCCACCAAATCAACTGTGTCCACTATCATTGGTGATCCTGCCACTGTTACTAGCGAGGGTACCATACCTCTCACAAACAATCTAACCTTAGATACTGCCCTAGTTGTGCCATCCTTGAATTTTAACCTATTATCTGTTGCTTAAATAACTACTGCCTTACATTGTATTGTAGTTTTTTAGCCTTCACATTGTGTGTTTAATGATATTCGGACTTGCAAGATGATTGGTTATGGGGTTAGACATGGGAAGCTCTATTACCTGGATTTAGAATCTAAAAGTTCAAGGAAGTTGACTCAAGCTCTAAGTGTGAAAGAATCCGAAGGTGAGAAAAAGAAATCAGATATTTGGCTATGGCATCGACGTCTAGGGCATGCTTCTTTTGGTTATTTGAAGAAATTATTTCCAAGTTTATTTTTGAAGTTGGATATTTCGACCTTTCGGTATGATGTGTGTGAACTCACAAAAAAGTCACTGTGTCTCTTTTCTTCCAATTCCAAGTAGAAGCTCTCTTCCATTTATGATTATCCATTTTGATGTTTGGGGTCCATCCAAAACCACTACATTTAGAGGAGCCAAATGGGTTGTGACATTTATTGATGACTGTACTTGTATGATCTGGATTTGTTTGATGAAGTCAAAAAGTGAAGTTAGTGGCTTGTTTCAAAAATTTCACAAGCATGTTATGATTCAGTATAAATCACATATTCAAGTTCTTAGAAGTGATAATGGTGGAGAGTACATGAGTTCAAATTTGCAACAATATTTGGTGGAACACGGCATTATTCACCAGACTACATGCTCATATACACCTCAACAGAATGGGGTTGCAGAAAGAATAAATAGACAGTTGCTCGGGGTGGCCCGTGCTTCTCTTATCCATGGAAATATGCCACTCATTTATTGGGGGAAAACCCTTGCTTCGGTTGCATACTTAATCAACCAAGTTTCCTCTAGTATCCTAAACATCCTCACACCATTTCAAGCATTAATTGAAGCTGTGAATATACCAAAAGTCGTTAACTTGCCACCTCGTGTGTTTGGGTGTGTTGCATTAACTGAAGCTGTGAATACACCAAAAGTTCCCTCTAGTGTCCTAAACATCTTCATCAATATGAACGCAATAAGTTAATATGCATAGGATAAGAAAGGGTACCGGTGCTATTTCCCACCAACTCAAAGGATGTTTGTGACTATGGATGTTGTGTATATTTTTCTTCTTCTATGACTAAACTTCAGGGGGAGTACTGAAGTGAAGTTCAGACTCTTGGCTATGATAAAGGGGTTAGTGAAGTTCAGACTCTTGGATATGATGAAGTAATTACCAGTCAGAACGAACAACTGGATACAAATAATGGCGAACACTTGAATGAAGACCTAGCAAGGGAGAAAGACCCTCATGAAGAAGTGCAACCGGTACCAAATCTCAGTGAGAGTGAACTGTCAGAACCCCAAAATCAATCATCAACATTGTCTGAAGCTCCTAGAAGAGAACTCCCGCACCGTACTATTAGAGGTATTCCAAAACCCACTTATGAACCTAATCCCACTAGTAACGTCAAATATCCCATGAGTAATTATGTATCCACTCACCGCTTGTCGGAATCAAATAAGTCATTAGTAAATCAATTATCCACTGTATCTATTCCTAACAGTGTGCAGGAAGCCCTTACTGATCAAAGGTGGAAAGCAGCTATGGATGAGGATATGAAGTCCTTGAAAAAGAATGAGACTTGGGAGATAATCGAGCTGCCAGCAGAGAAGAAGCCAGTAGGATGCAGATGGATTTATACGGTGAAGTATAAGTCCGATGGTTCAATAGAGCGATACAAAGCAAGGCTGGTTGCCAAAGAATACACTCAAACGTATGGAATTGATTATGAAGATACATTCGCACCTGTAGCAAAATTTAATACTGTTCGAGTCCTACTGTCACTTGCTGTAAATTTTGACTGGCCGTCGGAGCAATTTGATGTGAAGAATGCATTTTTGCATGAGGAATTGACATAGGAGGTTTATATGGATCTTCCACTAGGGTCGAACAGACCAGTCCAATACAGTAATAAAGTGTGTCGATTGAGGAAGGCACTATATGGTCTCAAACAGTCGCCGAGAGCTTGGTTTGGGAAGTTTACAAAATCAATGAGGACATTCAGATATTTTTAGAGTAATTCAGATCATACCTTATTCCTGAAAAGGAAAGAAGGTAAGATTACTGGTCTCATTATATATGTGGATGACATGATAGTAACTGGGAATGATCCTGAGGAGAGAATGGCATTGAAGAGCTACTTGTCACAAGAGTTCGAAATGAAGGATCTTGTCTCTTTGAGATATTTTCTTGGTATTGAAGTTTCTTGCTCGAGAAATTGTATATTTCTGTCTCAAAGAAAGTATACTCTCGATTTATTGAAGGAACTGGAATGTCTGCTTGTCAGCCGATTGGTACACCATTAGAAGAAAAACTGAAACTTTGCAACGAACCTGATCATGTGCCTTGTGATAAGGAAAGATATCAGAGATTGGTTGGACGACTGATGTATCTAGCGCATACACGGCCAGATTTATCATATGCTTTAACTGTGGTAAGTCAGTTTATGCATGCACCTCAGAAACATCACATGGATACAGTGATGAGAATTCTGAGATATATTAAGTCTGCTCCAGGAAAAGGGGTCCTATTTGCGAAACATGGTCACTTGAAGCTTGAGACATATACTGATGTTGATTGGGCAGGATCTATAATTAATAGGCGCTCCACTTCAGGATACTTCACCTTTGTTGGAGGAAATTGTATATTTCTATCTCAAAGAAACTATACTCTCGATTTATTGAAGGAAACTGGAATGTCTGCTTGTCAGCCGATTGGTACACCATTAGAAGAAAAACTGAAACTTTGCAACGAACCTGATCATGTGCCTTGTGATAAGAAAAGATATCAGAGATTGGTTGGACGACTGATGTATCTAGCGCATACACGGCCAGATTTATCATATGCTTCAACTATGGTAAGTCAGTTTATGCATGTACCTCAGGAACATCACATGGATACAGTGATGAGAATTCTGAGATATATTAAGTCTGCTCCAGGAAAAGATGTCATATTTGCGAAACATGGTCACTTGAAGCTTGAGACATATAATGATGTTGATTGGGCAGGATCTATAATTAATAGGCGTTTCACTTCAGGATACTTCACCTTTGTTGGAGGAAATATAGTTACATGGAGAAGTAAGAAGCAGAATGTTGTTGCACGCTCTAGTATAGAGGCTGAGTATCGTGGAGTTGCTCTGTGTATAGCGGAAGCTTTATGGCTGAAACTCTTGTTGCAGGACTTAGGCTGTGGTCCGAATGAACCTATAAAAGTGTATTCTGATAGTCAAGCAGCATGTGGTATTGCCGCCAATCCAGTTCAACATGATAGGACGAAACATGTAGAGGTGTATAGATTCTTCATCAATGAGAAATTGGATGAGAAAGTCATTGAGATATCTAAAGTGAAGTCAGAAGATCAACTCGCAGATATCCTGACCAAGGCAGTTTCGAGTCGGCTCTTCTTGAAATTTGTTGACAAGTTGGGCATGTTCAATATTTATACACCAACTTGAGGGGGAGTGTTGAAATGTAGTAAATAGTAATATGTATATTCTGTTTCCTAATCTATAGGAAACAGACTCCCTAAATCTCTCACCCCTCAATCTTCTCTCAGTCTCCTTTCTTCTCCTCCAAGATTGTAATCCTTATATATAGATGTATACTGTAAAGAATAATGAACAATAAGAATAACAATTATTTTTCCTTAAATCTGTTTTCAACACATCGCTCCACACCATTTAGGATACATTTCGGTGCTAATTATAAATCGGTTGTAATTTGAATATTTAGGAAAAAAAATTGATATTAGGAACTCCTCCACTTCTCCTCTCTCTCTCACAATTCAATCTCCTCTATATTTCCCAACCCAGTCCCAAGCCCAACCACTCCACCACTCACCGACATCCCCACAAAATCCCCCTCCCACACTATCACCTCCATCACCTCCCCAAACACCCCACTCCTGATGCAGCAAACATCATCCATCTCCCTTGATGATGAGAGGCACAATCGACAAGACCACAACTCCCCGACTCCATGACCAAGTTGTCGATCTCGTCCTCCACTGAAACCATCCCCATCGGCGTCGACTTGCTTGCTCCACTTGTTGCTCTTCCAGCTGCTGAGCCACCCACCGAGGTAACTGACTGCAACAGTTTTTGACTGTTTCTACAGTTTTTTTATGCTTCTCTAAATTTACCCCTTAAAACAGCTGATATGGCTAAAAATGGGGTTAAATCGGAACCGTCCAGATTGGGCACGAATCTTGAAGCTCGAGGGTAAAACGGTAATTTCACATGCAACTGGATCCAGAGTGGGTATTGGGTTTCCTTCTCACGAATCCAACAACCCACGAACGAATCCACTCTGACTGGGTACGGGTCCCGACCCGAAGCGAACCCAGATCTACGAAGAGACAAATCAGGGCCACTGATTTGACCAAGTCAACGGGCCTGATTTGCTCTCACCGGGAATCAGGGATTAGTTTCCTAAACAGACTGTGAGGATTTTTCTCCTAGCAGTTACACAGGGAATCAAGCCTCTAATCTCTTCCCTGGTGACTATAAATACCTCCCCTCTGCCACTGTGACCAGGTAATCACTCTTTTTTCACCTTAAGCTCTTTCTTTAATCACTACTGATTACTGACAAGAGCGTCGAAGGGTGCTTCGCCGGAATCAACCCCGGTGTATCGCACTTCCTTGCAGGTAGCGGCGGGAATCGGAAGGCTTGGATCAGCTGTTCAGGTTTCCTCGAACTCACAAATTCTATCTGTTTACCCCCACACCGAAATCAGCGGTAACAGATTGGCACCGTCTGTGGGAAACACCACACGAGCAGCCTCAGCCTCTTCCTCGTCGTCTTCTCCAACCATGCCTCCGAAGAAGGTCAGGTCTAGAGGGTCCAACCACGGGCCCAATCCTGCCGATCAGATGGAGGAAGTCCCCGGCAATCCTGTTCCACAGCCCGACCTTCCTCCCCCGGCTCAGCAGGGCCAACTTCCTCCCCCGGCCCAGCAGGGCCAACCTCATCCCAAACAGCAACCTAACAATGGCCCTTCTGGTCATAACGGTCGGAAGCAGAAGCAGCCCCTCAACCTGGACCATGTCTCGGTTCATAATGAATCCTCGGATTCAATGGCTTCTCACCACCCCGACCTCCGCAACACAATCCTGAACCGCCAGAAAGATGAGGACCTCCGCACCCACCTTGATGAGAGGCGGGCCCGAGAGGGAGCCTCCCGCCAGCATCAGGGTGAGCGGTCCCCTCACTGCCGAGACGGTAGGAGGTCTCCGGACCGCAGGGGCCGAGCGACATCTCCCGAGCGCCGAAGGAGGAGGCCACACTCCCCCACGGACCGGCATCCTCGGAGGAACAATGAGGCACCTATCACTCGTGCCGAGTTCCTACAATTTCAGGACACCGTGCTGCAGGCCCTGAACCTTCGCCCCAACAACAAAAATGCCCAGAGGGTTCCAACACCCCCGCGGGTTCCCAGTCCTCGCCGCCGATCCCGAAGTCCTCTCCCGGCTCCCAGTCGCCAGCAGTAGCGCGACAGTCCCCGCCGATCCCAGGACTACCGGCGTCGCAGTCCCCGCTCCCCTTCCTATGAAGAAGAGTCCGGGGGGTCGTATAATTACCAGCGGAGGGACGATGCCCTCAACCGCCGTCTCCATGAGGTGGAGAGGCGCATTGGTCGCATGGACAGAGAGGAGGAGTCCAGAGCATGAACCGTCCGGCCCAGCAGACCCCCTTTCTCTCGGACGATCATGGAGGCCCCCATACCGAGAGGTTTCAAACCCCCGCAGTTTGAAACGTACTCAGGGGAGTCCGACCCAGTTGATCACGTCGAAAGCTTCAAGACGTTAATGCTGATCCATCAAGCTTCCAACGCCATGCTCTGCAAGACCTTTCCAGCCACCCTCTGGGGGTCGGCTCGGGAGTGGTACTCCAGGCTCGCCCCCTCTTCCATCTTCTCGTTCGAGCAGTTCAAGACGCTGTTCATTACTCACTTTGTGAGTAGCAGGCGAGCCGAGAAGACGAGCCTCTCCTTGCTCAACCTGCGGCAAGAAAGGGGAGAGAAACTGAGGGACTACGTGAAGAGATTCACCGCAGAAGTCCGGTCTATCGCCTCACTAGATCACTCAGTAGCGACTGTTGCGTTCCAATCGAACGTCCTCAACTCCAGCCTTCGGTCGTCCCTCGCCAAGAAGCCCCCGCACAACTTTGCCGACCTCCTCCTGAGGTACGAGAAGTACATCCGGGCGGAAGAGGCCGAGTGCCTCCCGAACTTCGGAGGATCGGCCTCCGGATCGAAGAGGAAGGCGACCGAGGGGGAGGGATCGAAGAAGATGCAGAAGGACAACGGCGGTCAGCACCGTCCTCTCCCTAAGTTCGAGAAGTTCACTCCCCTCACCACCAATGTCTCCACTATCCTGATGGAAGTGGAGAAGGAGGGCCTGCTGCCGCCCGCTCCGAGAATAAACACCCCTGCCAAGAGGAGAAACAGAGAGAAATGGTGTCATTATCACCGGGACCACGGCCACGAGACCAACGACTGCCGGGCATTAAAAAGTGAGATAGAAGCCCTCATCCAAAGGGGGCAGCTGGCCAAATTTGTGAAAGCAGGTGACCGGGCAGACCGCGCTACCCCTCCGCCTCGGGGGGCTAACAAGCGCTCCGAGCGGCACGAGGAAACCCCCGAGTTTGAGGAAGAGCGGGTCCTACACCTCATTCAAGGAGGCCCCATGGGGGGCTCCTCCAATTCCTCCCGGAAGGCCTTCGTTCGAGAGGTCAATTAGGTCCACAGCGCTCCTCCCTCCAAAGGTCTCGGCGTCCCGGTGACCTTCTCTGATGAAGACCTCGAAGGGGTCCGGACCCCCCACTGCGACGCACTGGTTATCGACCTCCGCATGGCCAACTTCAAAGTGCAGAGGATCTTAGTAGACAATGGGAGTTCGGTCAACAACCTCTTCCTCTCGGCATTCCGAGGGCTGCAGCTGTCGCGGGACCGTCTCAAGCCGGCCGGTTACACACTCCACGGGTTCACGGGAGTACCAGTAACCGTCGAGGGAGTCATAACCCTAGACGTGACCGCTGGGAATGCCCCTACTACCCGTACCGAGCCGATGGACTTCATGGTCGTCGACGTTCCGGCCGCATACAATGTCATCCTAGGCCGACCCGGCCTAGCTGTCTTGGAAGCTGTCCCCTCGGCGTACCATCTTAAAATGAAGTTCCCACTCGGTCGGGAGTAGGGGAAGTCAGGGGAAGCCAAGAGACAGCCCGGAAGTGCTACATGACTTCCACTAGGGGACCGGTGCTCTCGCTCGAGACACTAGAAATCCCCGAGCCAAAAGTTCGGCCAACGTCCGAGCCGGCGGACGAGTTAGAAGAAGTGCTCTTCTCGGACGAGGACCCGAGCCGGAAGTTCCTCATTAGCAAGTCCCTACCGACTGCGTTGTGCTCTGACTTGGTTAAATGCATCCGGGATAACCACGACCTGTTCGCTTGGTCGGCCACGGATATGCTCGGCATCTTCGAGGAGTTGCTAGTCCACCGCCTAAGCGTCGAGCCAGGGTGCAAACCGGTTCAGCAGAAGAGACGAAAGTTCGCTCCCGAGCGACAACAGGCCATCAAGGTGGAGGTGGATAAACTTTTGAAAGCCAAGGTCATACAGGAGGTAAACTACCCCGAGTGGCTCTCCAATGTTGTAATGGTCAAGAAGTCAAACGGCTCTTGGAGAATATGCATCGACTTCACCGACCTGAACAAGGCGTGTCCGTAGGACCCATTCCCTCTTCCGAACATCGACACCCTCATTGATGCCACCTCGGGCCATGAGCTCCTCAGCTTCATGGACGCCTTCTCCGGCTATAATCAAATCTGAATGTTCCCCCCGGACATTCCGAAGACCTCCTTCATCACCGACCAGGGCCTCTACTGCTACCGAGTCATGCCATTCGGGTTGAAGAACGCGGGCGCCACCTATCAGTGCCTCGTCAACAAGGTCTTTCAGAGCCAGATAGGCCGGAATATGGAGGTGTACGTTGACGACATGCTTGTCAAGAGTATCCGAGGCATTGACCACGTGACCGACCTCCAGGAGGCCTTCGGCATGTTGAGGAGGCACAGCATGCGGCTGAACCCGAATAAGTGTGCGTTCGGGGTCTCTTCGGGAAAGTTCCTCGGCTTCATGGTGAGCCAGCGAGGGATCGAAGCCAATCCCGAGAAGATCAAGGCCATATTAGACATGGCACCGCCCCGGAACGTCAAGGAGGTGCAGAAGTTGACTGGTCGGCTCGCCGCTATCGGCCGATTCCTCTCGAAATCTGGGGAAAAGTGCCTCCCCTTATTCAAAGCACTCAGGGGGGCTAAGGGTTTTGAATGGGGCCAACCACAACAGGAATCGTTCGACCAACTGAAGGCCTACTTGGTGAACCCCCCTCTGCTCAGCAAACCGGTTCCGGGCGAAACCCTCTTCATCTACTTGGCTGCTTCCGAGCAGACCCTAAGTGCTGTCTTGGTGAGAGAAGAGAACCGGGCCCAAAGGCCCATCTACTACGTGAGCAAGGTGCTTCGGGATGCCGAGCTCCGCTATCCGAGGATAGAGAAGATGGCCTACGCCTTGGTCATGGCGGCAAGGAAGCTCCGACCGTACTTTCAATCCCACTCGGTCGTTGTCCTCACTGACCAACCTCTAAAGCAGATCCTCCACAAGCCCGAGACCTCGGGCCAGCTAATGAAGTGGTCGATAGAGCTGAGCCAACATGACATCTCCTACCAACCTCGGACGGCAATTAAAGCACAGGCCCTCGCCAACTTCATCGTAGAGTCCACCATCCCCGAAGTCGGCCACGTCCCGAACGGACCCCCCATTTGGACGGTCTTCGTGGACGGCTCCTCCTGTAACGAGGGAAGCAGCACCGGTATCATCCTCAACAGTCCTGACGACTTCGTCCTCCAGTATGCGATCCGTATGAACTTCAAGGCTTCCAACAATGAGGCGGAGTACGAAGCACTCATCGCAGGCCTCGGACTTGCCCGAAGTGCTGGGGCGCAGCGCCTCCAAATCCATAGTGACTCCCAGCTCATCGTGAACCAAGTCTTGGGCGAGTACGAGGCCCGAGACGAGCGGATGGCGAAATACTTGGCTAAGGTTCGGACTCTCATGAGTCGGTTCGAAGAGGCGCTCATCCAACGGGTCCCCCGTGAGGAGAACTCTCAAGCCGATGCCCTCTCCAAATTGGCCTCGTCCTCCCTACAAGGTCTCGAACAGACCGTACTGATCGAAGTCCTCTCTAGGCCGAGCATAGAAGACGAGACACCCGGCTCAGTGGAGTCGTTGCCAATCATGCTGCATGATAATTGGATGAAGCCGTTGGTAGAATTCTTGAGGGACGGGGTCCTGCCCGAGGATCCCAAAGAAGCACGCCGAGTCAGAACCCGGGCCGAGTGGTATGTCTTGATCGAGGGTACATTATACAAACGCTCCTTCTCTCAAATAGACGGCCGACCATACCTAAGGTGCCTCTCTCCGGAACAAGCCGACTATGCCCTACAAGAACTCCACGAAGGCATCGGCGGAGCACATTCAGGATCCAGGTCCTTGGCTCGAAAAGCCTTGAATTATGGTTACTTCTGGCCGACCCTCCTTCAAGACGCCGAGCGACACGTTCGGCAGTGTAACTCTTGCCAGAGACACTCCAGTATTCGTCGCCTCCCACAAGCCAACCTCGCCTCCCTATCAAGTCCTATCCCCTTCGCGATGTGGGGGATGGATCTACTAGGGCCTTTCCCTCTGGCTCTGGGCCAGTTCAAGTTCTTGGTCGTGGCTATCGATTACTTCTCGAAGTGGGTCGAGGCCGAGCCCCTCTCCACTATAACCGAGAACAAGGTGGTGCAATTCTTCTGGAAGAACATCATCTGCAGATTCGGCGTCCCCCGTGTCCTCGTGACGGACAAAGGGACTCAGTTCACTGGCGCGGCATTCCGAGCCCTGTGTGACGACCTTGCCATCCAACAGCGCTTCTCGTCCGTCTCCCACCCTCAGTCAAACGGACAAGCAGAGAACACTAATAGGCAGATCCTCGCAGGCATCAAGAAAAGGCTGGACAAAAGCTCCAAAGGCTTATGGGTCGACCAACTCCCCAACGTCCTATGGAATTACCGCACGAGCAAGCAAACCCCCACAGGCG
The DNA here is from genome assembly GCA_017893485.1 of Hemerocallis citrina. Classification (NCBI taxonomy): domain Eukaryota; kingdom Viridiplantae; phylum Streptophyta; class Magnoliopsida; order Asparagales; family Asphodelaceae; genus Hemerocallis; species Hemerocallis citrina. Next base: position 287,988,708 of record CM030361.1, read on the forward strand.
AGTCCCCTTTCAACCTCACCTATGGGTCCGAGGCCGTGATACCCCTCGAGGTCGGAATACCTTCCCCTCGGCTCTCAGCCTACGACGAGGAGCAGAATGCCAGGAACCTCAGAGCAGACTTAGATCTGATTGATGAGCTAAGGGAAAGAGCGTCGATTCGGCAGCAGAATTACCGAAGAAGGGTCGAGTTGGCATACAACAAGAAGGTCCGACCCACCAACCTTAAGCAAGGGGATTTAGTCTAGAGGAAACTGGCCATATCCTTTCCAAGTCAGAAGAACAAGCTGGCTCCGAACTGGGAAGGGCCGTACAGGATTACGAGGATAGTTCGGTCCGGAGCATATCGTCTGGAAGATCTAGAGGGCAGAGAGATTCCGAGGACCTGGAATGCCGACCATCTCCTGAAATACCAAGAAAGCGCCCTGGCGCCACTCTAAGTATTATAGGAGATCGAGCTATTCCTCTCCTCTAATTTGTAATCTATTTTCATGAGCTGTAACATGTAAAGCGGTTCGCCGTCGACTATCAATAAAGAATGCTCTTTCATGCTTACAGATTTGTTTACATATCTCCTCCCCTATTCATTGTTTTTTGTTACTTTCCAACCAATGGTTCGGAGTCCATGTCCGGTCCGACTTTACCTCCTCGGCTCGTCTCCGGACGAGCCAGAGGTAGATCGCCGTTCGGAACTGCTCCCACAACCGTTGAACAAACTTACCGATGGTTCGGAGTCCAACACTCGGCTCGACTTTACCTCCTCGGCTCGTCCCCGGACGAGCCAGAGGTAGATCGCCGTTCGGAACTGCTCCCGCAACCGTTGAACAAACTTACCGATGGTTCGGACTCCAGCACTCGGCTCGACTTTACCTCCTCGGCTCGTCCCCGGATGAGCCAGAGGTAGATCGCCGTTCGGAATTGCTCCCACAACCGTTGAACAAACTTACCGATGGTTCGGAGTCCAACACTCGGCTCGACTTTACCTCCTCGGCTCATCCCTGGACGAGCCAGAGGTAGATCGCCGTTCGGAATTGCTCTTACAGTCGTTGAATTATACCGATGGTTCGGAGTCCAACACTCGGCTCGACTTTACCTCCTCGGCTCGTCCCCGGACGAGCCAGAGGTAGATCACCGTTCGGAATTGCTCCTACAGCCGTTGAATTATACCGATGGTTCGGAGTCCAACACTCGGCTCGACTTTACCTCCTCGGCTCGTCCCCGGACGAGCCAGAGGTAGATCGCCGTTCGGAATTGCTCCTACAGCCGTTGAATTATGCCGATGGTTCCGGAGTCCAACACTTGGTTGTTATCCCCCAAGCTTGCTTCTCTGCAGTCTAAGAGTGGACCACCATTCAGAGTTGCTCCCACAACCATCGAACGCATGCCATGACCGACGAGTCCCGCAAAGGGAAAGAGCTCGGCTCACCCCTCAGCTTCACAAGAAGAGGGAGACCGAAGCACTGTCTGACAACATAATCCGAGCAATCTTGTCGAGAAGCCGAAATCCGAAACCCTACGCCTTCGGTCGGCTGCCGAGCAGGGGCCTTCCTGACCCTGCAAACGGAGAAAACTCACTTTCTCCTCAACTTTCGTGATTGATCTCGATCAGACGGCCCAGATCTTGCCACCGACGCTAAACGACAAGATAGCGTTTTCTCGGGAACTGAGCCGCTTCGAGATTCGTGCCATCATCCGACGGTTTAGATCCCGCCAACAGCGCTAAAATGACAAGATAGCACTTTCTTGGGAACTGCGCCGCATCGAGATCCGCGCCGATATCCGACGACCCAGATCCTGTCAGAATCGCTAAACGACAAGGTACCGCTCCGTCACGAGCTCGTTCGCCTCAAGACTCTAGCCGATGGCACCATGTGCTCGGCCCGAGGTCCTCGGCACGGCCAACACACTCGCAAGCAAAATAAGTACGCAAAGCCACAAAGGGATTTTATTAATAACTGGAACACAATACAAAGCGGTATTTCCATAATTACAAAGTATTGGAAAACAAAAAAATAATACAGCGCCGACCCGTTACACTTGGTCCTCAAACGGAAATGTCTTCACTGATCTCTTCGGTCGCCAGCCCTTCCCCTTCGGCTGTTAGCTCCTCCGCCTCCTTCCGAAGCTTCGCCTCCACAGTCTGTAAGTGATGGATCTCGTAGAGCAAATCTTCCCGCTCGGCTAATATCTTCGACTGATTGTGGCGAATACACTGAACCCGAAGAGCGTTGCTAAAAGCTGTCTGCGAGTCCTCGTCTTCCCCAGCGGGGGTCGCCTCGATGATCCTGCTCTCCAAGCGTTGGATCTCGGCGTCCCGTTGGCCGAGGACGGACTGAAGGTGGGCCCGCTCGCTCTCAGCTCGACGTAACTCCAGCTCCACTCCACGACGCCGCTCTCGGCACTTCGACGAGCGCGACTTCACCACCCCGGAGGTCACCTCGGCGTCAGCTTCATTGTCCGAGCCGTTGGGATCGGTATATTGATCTGACACCAGGATCTGAAAAGAAGGGAAAATGAATAGCAAGGTTTCAATACACTTCCGAGGCACAACACTTGAAGAATTTTCCAATCAAACTTTCAAATTCATATGTAATAGCTCCACAATACAACAAGACCGACTCTACTACAAAGTTTCGCAACCAATCAGAAGAAACACAAAACGACACGATCAGGGCCTCTTTGGAAGGGGAACGCTTCGGTTTAAGGAAACGCGAGGACGACGAGGCCTGCCCTCCGAACTCGATCCTAAACCAACGAAACGTGAACCCCCTTCGCTGCTGACCCTAATTGTGGCGCCGGCCGAGGCACCGCTCGACGAGACGGCTGCGCTACTCTGAGCGTCGGCAAGGCTCCGCCTAGCCGCAGGCAAACGTGTCGCAAGTTCGTAAAAAGAAATCTCTCTCTCGCTCTCTTCGCAAGTGCACGACATACTGCGAACGTTAGCCCTCTCTGGCATAGGCTTGAGTGACGCGACCTCCTCCTCCAGTTCGATGATTCTGTCTCTCAGAGCGTCGTCCTTCGCTAACTTCTTCAGACGAGAAGGCCTTGACGAGCCAGAGACGTTGGCGCCATCGGTCGCGAGCCGTCGGAAGTGGATAATCTCGATCCCCCTGTCCATCGTGATCCTTCTGAGCCTGTCAACCTCGGCCAACAACCTCTTGCGCTCGGACGACGCCTTCTCTAGCTCGAAAGTTAGTTTCTCTTCCGCCACCGAGCGTTCTTTATCTGCTAATTCCATATGTTGGACCTCGGCCAAAAGCTCGTCGTTCTTATGCTCGGCGGCAATAAGCTCTCTACGGAGCCGCTCGACCTTGCCTTCGGGACAAGGGGCTTGGGGATGCTTCCGCAGTTGCCACAACTCGTGACAATACTTCCGCACAGCTGCCTTCATCTCCTCCAGCTTCTAGAGCATGAGAAACCGATTCTGTCGGCTGTTCGAGAGCTCACCCCTCGTTTTGGCCAGCTCCTTACGAAGGTGTGCAACCTCCGTAATCGGACCGAACCTTACCTGAAAATCAAAGATAAATCCGAGACCCAACACTTGGAGAATTCAACGCCAAATCAAACACAAAATCCGAGACTCAACACTTGGATAAATTTTGGCCAAACAAACCGTTTTCATTCAAAACCAAGAGAAAGTTTACAAGAGCGGTGGCCAGTCCGCAGTTAGGCTTACAAAAAGAAACAAAACAACGAAAGACTAAAAGAGACAACCGAGTCATGGGTCGACCTTTTTGTCGTTCGGGTCCGTCGACCCCCCGGCCTTGTCCTCGCCGTCGCCCCCGTCCTCGCCTTCGCTCCCACTCTCCTCCTCGGAGTCGTCCTCCTCCTCACCCTCGGCCTCGGTCTCTCCTGGGCCTTCGACGCCTTCCGTCTCTCCCTCGGGGTCGAGCATCCCCTCGGGAACCTCCTCCTCCCCTTCCACGGGGTCGTAAAAACGGTAGGAAGATGCGTCGAAGCCCGGGTTCCTGGCGGCCACGTGGAGCAAGGCTCGACCGTAGGCGTCCTCCATGTTCTGGAGCATGTGTTGCGCAGCCTCCTCCTGCACAGCCTTCTTCACCTTCTTCACCTTCCTCTGGTGCTTGGCCATGATTTTCTCGGCCCTCTTTCGAGCCCTCTCCGCTTCCGACCGAGCGTTGGCCAGCTCCTCCTTCAGCTCGGCGACCTCCTTCTCCGAGGCCTCAAGTTTGGCCGCCGCGTCCTTCGACAGCTGAATGGCGTCGGCCAGCTGCTTCTCCAGCCCAGCCACTTCGGCACCCTTCTTCGCCGAGAGGAGCTGCTCGGCATCAAGCTGCTTCGCGACCTTGACACGCTCCACCCTCTCCCGCTCATGTTCTTGTTCCTTGCTCGCGAACTCCTCGAGCAGGAAGTTGAAGTGGCAAAGGGTCTGAAAAGAGAACAAGACATTAGAAACCGAACCCAAGGACTTGGAAAAATCTCAGTAAAAATTTCGACAAAGAAGAGCTCGGCCTACTTACCGACATGGTGTTCCGAGCAATCTGCATCGCGGCGTCCCCCGCAAGCCCGGCCTTCAGGGTCGCTCGGTCCTTTGGGGTCGGTAGGTGCCTCACCGCCTCTATGCAGATGTTGCCGTCGCCCAAGAAGCCGTCGACGTTCATCACCTGCCAGTCAGGGATGAAGATCTGCTTATGATGCTCGGTCAAGATCTTCTCCGCCTCGGCAGTGAGGGGCGGAACTTGGAGGGACAGCACCTCCTTCACGCCGAACGCACCGCTCGACGAACCGAGAGCATCTCCCTTCGAGGTCGGTGTCGGCGCACCTGAAGCGGGAGGGTCGGTGACCATGACCTCCCCCTGCTCGGAACCAGCCTCCGACGCAACAACCTTCGGCTGGTCGTCGACCTTCGCGACTGAAGGCTTCTTCGAGGCCCGTCCGTCCTGAGGCCCCGCCGAAGGCCTCTTCTTCTTCGCCTTCTGCTCCGACCTGCCTTTCGCCATCAGAGCTTTGTAGTCCAGCTTCATTGTCTCTGCACAAGCCGAATGAAAAAACTTAGAAAAATGTTCATGAACTTTAAGCAAAGAGTATAAATACCAGAAGCATACTAGGGTCGATCGGACTGAGACCCCCTCGGAACAGATCCTCCTCGGTAATATCTTTCTAGCTTAGCGCTGGCAGGGCGAGGAGCTTCTTGTGTACCTTTGTCTCCGCGTCACTCAGCACCGTCTCCTTCTTGGTTCGCTTGGGCAGGCCATCCTTCGCCCAAACTGTCGGTATCACCCACGGCACGGGGGCTCGGATGATGAAATACTTTTCCTTCCAATGTTTGATCGAGTCCGGATTCTCGATCAACTTCACGCCCGTTCGCGGCGAAAGATAGAACCTTTGTTCGTCTCGCTTCGGCTGACAAGGTCGGTAGAGGCTCCGAAAGAGAAACATACTCGGCTCGGCACCAACCTCTTGGCATCGGAGGACGAATGCCATGACATGCCTCCATGTGTTCGGCATCAGCTGGGCAGGGCACAAACCGTACCATGTCAAGACATCCACAACGAACGGGTGGAGGGGAAAGCGGAGTCCAGCAATGAGGGAGTCGACTGGAAAGACACACACATCTGACGAAGACTTCGTATTGGCTCGGAAATCCGGCCCGGGGAGGAGCAGTCCGTAGTCGGCAGGGATCTGGAAGCCCTTTCGGATCAGGTGAAGGTCGGCCTCCGTAAGAGACGAGATGGTATGGTCCACCTCGGACAGCTCTCTCGGTTCATTCTCCTCCACCGCCTTGGCCGTGCCTTGGGTCACTTTCTCCAAGATGTCCTCGGCATAGTCCCGTACGCCTCCCACGCTCAACAGAGCAATGGGCTGCCGACCGAACGCTCCCGGTGTCTTCGGCGTTTCCACGATCGTGGCCACCGCTTTACCCTTCTGGGACACCGCCGCGGCTTCCTTAGGCAGCTCGGCCACCTCGCCCTCTCTATCCGGACGTACGACGTGCTGATCGGTCGGCTCCAGAACCTCCTTCCCTTTACCCCCTCGGCCTACTGCTTGCTCTGAGGCGGGGGTCTCATCCGAGGATATAATCTTAACCATTTTCTAAAAGAGAAGGGAGAGAGACTGACCTCGAAGTGACAGCTTCGGTCGGAAAGTTCACCGGAGACAGAGAACGCTTCGCCGCGACAGCTAACACCACCGCCAAAGAGCTGAAAACTTCGAAGAAGAAAGTAAGAACTGAAGAGAGAGAGTAAAAGTAAATAATGAGACTTGGTTTAAGGGGGGGTGAAGATTTATAGTAAAAAGGAACATCCCTTGGACTTCCAATCGTAATTGCGCGACTTTTGGGCCGTACTCGAAACGTCACAAAGGCCCAAGACCACTCCGCCTCCTCACCAAGTCAAGCCGTTCGGCGCCACAGGACTTCGGTCGGCTGCCGCGCAGGTGCCTTTCCGATCCTGCAAACGGAGAAAATTCACTTTCTCCTCAACTTTCGCGCATGATCTCAATCAGACGGCTCAGATCTCACCAAGAACACTAGACGACAAGATAGTGTTTTCTTGAGAAACGCGCCCGTCTTGAGATGCGCGCCGTCATCCAAGTGCCCAAAACCACTCCGCCTCCTTACTAAGTCAAGCCGTTCGGCGCCACAGGATCCGAGGCCGAAGCCCCATGACTTCGGTCGGCTGCCGCGCAGGTGCCTTTCCGATCCTGCAAACGGAGAAAATTCACTTTCTCCTCAACTTTTGCGCATGATCTCAATCAGACGGCTCAGATCTCGCCAAGAACACTAGACGACAAGATAGTGTTTTCTTGAGAAATGCGCCCGTCTTGAGATGCACGCCGTGATCCAAAGGCCCAGATCGCGTCAAGCCGCTCGGACTGCTACACTTGCCCCATGTCATCCGACGGCTTCGATTACGCCACGTCGCTCAGATTATGGCACCCTCGGACGTCCCACCTCTGACTGAAGATACCAGAAAAATTTTAATTCAAAGTTTTAAGGCACCGCCCTCGGCGTGCCCCCCAGGCCCCACGTCTCGGTCGGCATTTCACCGACCTACGGGGCCCGGTCGAAAGCAGATCGGCACTCCCCCCATCTCTAACTCCTCCGGGTTGACATCCATCAGAAGCCATCAGCCCGAAAGGAAGACAGAGATGGGAGGAGACCCATCACTCTGAAGCAGTTGCAGTCCCTCGGATCCGGACCCAGGTCATCATCTCTTCTACTGTGATCTTCCCCGACCCTGACACCCACATCGGGCCAGTCAGAATCGGGAGAAGACCACAGTGGAAGAACGACCACCCGTCCTTCCGAAGCCAAAATCGTCCCTCGATTCCGGACATGGGTCATCACCTCTTCTACCATGACCTTCCCCGATCCTGACACCCACATTGGAGCACTCAGAATCGGGAGAAGATCATGGTGGAAGAACGACCACCTGTCCTCCTGAAGCAAACTCAACCCTCGGATCCGGACTTGGGTCATCACCTCTTCTACCATAACCTCCCCCGACCCTGACACCCACATCGGAGTAATTAGAATCAGGTGAAGATTATGGTGAAAGAGCAACCACCCGTCCAACCGAGGCTGATCGCCCTTCGGACCTGGACTTCGGCGGTCAACCCTTCTGCCGAGATCTCCCCTGACCCTGACACCTCTTCCCGGGCCGTCAGAATCGGGAGAAGATTTAGGCGGAAGAGTGACTCCCCCGTCCTTCCGAAACACACGGTCCCTCCGATCCGGACTTCGATGGTCTACCCTTCGGCCCAAACCTTCCCTGACCCTGGCACCTCCGCTCGGGCCGTCAGAGTCAGGAGAAGATTTGGGCGGAAGAACGGCCACCAGTCCTTCCGAAGTGAACCCCTCCGTCGGATCCGGACTAGGGTCATCACCCCTTCTACCATGACCACTCCCGATCTTGACACCCCCATCGGGCCAGTCAAAATCAGGTGATGATCATGGTGGAAGGGTGACCATCCGTCCTTCCGAACGAACGCACCCCTCGGATTCGGACATGGATCATCACCTCTTCCACCATGATCCCCGCCGACCCTGACACCCACTGCGCAGCAGCCAGAGTAGGCAGAAGATCTTGGTGGAAGAACGATCACCCGTCCTTCCGAAGTAGCTCGCCCCTCGGCTCCGGACATGGATCATCACCTCTTCCACCATGATCTCCTGACCCTAACACCCATGTTAGAGCAGTCAGAGTCAGGAGAAGACCATGGTGGAAGAACGACCACCCGTCCTTCAGAAATAACTCATCCCTCGGGCCCGGGTTACGGTCGTCACCACTACTGCCTTTTTCTCCCCCGACCCTGACATCCACTTTGGGGCCATCAGGAACGGGAGAAGAAAAAGGCAAAAGAGCAACCACCCCTTCGGACGTCGAAAGAGAAGTTACCTAAGGCAACACTTCCGAGGTCTGAAACACTATATTGTTGCGATTGAAATGACAAAGGAAGTGGGGGTACTTATAAGATCTCCTCCAAGATTTGGCCATTATGACCCTCGGAAGTTGAAATGCCTCGCATTAATTGAAGGAATCATCCTTAATGACCTAGGGAAGGTGGAACGCCGCACAAAACCCGGGGCGCCATTAATGCCCTTAGGAACAGGATCGTCTCGAGACTCGTTGCGCTGGACCGCCCGGACCGCCGAAACCCCATGCCTTCGGTCGACTGCCGAGCAAGTGCCTTCCCGACCCTGCAAACGGAGAAAACTCACTTTCTCCTCAACTTTCGTGTATGATCTCGATCAGACGGCCCAGATCTTGCCAAGAACACTAGGCGACAAGATAGTGTTTTCTCGAGAAATGTGCCCGTCTCGAGATGAGCGTCGACATCCAATGGCTCAGATTGTGCCACGTCGCCCGGACTGCCGAAGCCCCATGCCTTCGGTCGGCTGCCGAGCAAGTACCTTTCTGAGCTCGCAAATGGAGGAAAAAGCATCCGAGCGACAACTACCGTTGGATCCCTCAGAAATTCGTGCTTGTAATGATGAACAGCCCAGATTGCGCCATGTGCGTTAAAAGACAAGATAGTGTTTTCTGGGGATTAACACCATCATCCGACGCGTCAGGTTGTGCCACGTCGCTCGGACTGCCGAAGCCCCATGCCTTCGGTCGGCTGCCGAGCAAGTACCTTTCCGAGCTCGCAAACAGAGAAAAAGCATCCGAGCGATGACCATCGTCAGATCTCTCAGAAATTCGTGCCCGACCATGACCAACGGTCCAGATCGAGCCACGTCATAAATCGGTATTTATAACCGTTTTTTATTTATTTAAATCGTTTTATTTATTTAAAAATTGCGAAAAAATCGCTAAAAATTCGGGAAAATTAACTAAAAAACCCAGAAAATAATTAAAGATTCGGGAGCATATTTTTGAGCCCCTGAACGAACAATTATTGCCTGGGATGTACTGTTAAGGCCCCCGAACGATTAGCAGGCACGTCGCAAAATTAAATAAATAATCCGAAGGAATAAATGAAAGACCGTCAAATACTCAATATGACTAGAGAACAGCACATGACATCAAAAATTACCTCACTGCCCCCTTCGAAATTCAAACTCCTCCATTTTGGACTCCGATACAACTCCGCTAGCCACTAAAACAGTTAGACTACTCCTCAAAGGCTGATCACACTCAGTCTTTAGGAGTGGGGGGCTCGTGATATGGCTAAAAATGGGGTTAAATCGGAACCATCCAGATTGGGCGCGAATCTTGAAGCTCGGGGGTAAAACGGTAATTTCACATGCAACTGGATCCAGAGTGGGTATTGGGTTTCTTTCTCACGAATCCAACAACCCACGAACGAATCCACTCTGATTGGGTACGGGTCCCGACCCGAAGCGAACCCAGATCTACGAAGAGACAAATCAGGGCCACTGATTTGACCAAGTCAACGGGCCTGATTTGCTCTCACCGGGAATCAGGGATTAGTTTCCTAAATAGACTGTGAGGATTTTTCTCCTAGCAGTTACACAGGGAATCAAGCCTCTAATCTCTCCCCTGGCGACTATAAATACCTCCCCTCTGCCACTGTGACCAGGTAATCACTCTTTTTCCACCTTAAGCTCTTTCTTTAATCACTACTGATTACTGACAAGAGCGTCGGAGGGTGCGTCGCCGGAATCAACCCCGGTGTATCGCACTTCCTTGTAGGTAGCGGCGGGAATCGGAAGGCTTGGATCAGCTGTTCAGGTTTCCTCGAACTCACAAATTCTATCTGTTTACCCCCACACCGAAATCAGCGGTAACAACAGCAAAAATTTGTCATGTTGGACAGTGCCCCTCTTTGTTGTTTTGTTTCAATCCCTTAGGATTGTTTTCATTGTTGTTGTGAGTTTTTAGAGCTTGAATTGATGCAATTTGATGTTGGTTAAGGGGATAAATCAGGTTTGGGAGTTGAGTTATGATAATATAGTTAATATCGTTGTAATGTGGAGGTTAATGCAACATCCATATTACTTGATGAAAAGATAACTTGAAGTATCTATCCCAAGATGATTAAAAGTTATCTAAACTTTGACAAGATACTGGATGTTCAGGAAATTTGCAATTTGAGGACATAACCCATATACCCAGAGTTATATATCAACTTAGGGTAGTTCGGTTATTTCGGTTCTAGACCGAAACTGAACAGATAAATTTCGGTTCGGTTGGTACTGAACTTTTATTCAACGGTTCGGTGTTCGGTTTCTAAATTGCCAAACCAAATAGTTCGGTTCGGTTCGGTTTTGAAAAGTTCGGTTCGGTTTTGAATCAATGAACAGTACTAGAGTGTTTTTTTTTTGAGTTAAAAGGTGGAATAACACCACCCTGTTTCATTAATAAGAGATTAATAAACACCCCGCAGAACCGGGAAAAAACAAAAGAGCAGTGCAGAACCCTGGGGGGTGGGTTTCATCAACTAAACCTCAGACAACAGGAAATAAAACATAAACCCCCAACAGAACCCTGGGGGGTGGGTTTCAACATCCAGACCATAGTACAAGGAAATGAAACAACCTATAAAGACACAGAGAGTGCCGCTGACTCAGCTAGATTGTAAGGTGGGTGCACTCCTCAATCCATAGTCGGCCCGAACTCTATCTCCTCATCGTCAAATTCTTCCACCTGGAAGACCCATGCAATCCTCCCTCTCGCTCCTGAGGCAGCAGCTGTAGCCCAAAAGGAAATCAGATGCATGATGAGAGTAAGGTTACTAGAAATAGAATTACATGAAGCACGGAAATAAAAATTGTTTCTATCTAGCCATAACACCCATGTGGTTCCCGCAATGGCAATATACCATGCATCCTTTATGTCGTGTCGGGTTGATGCAAATTTGGGGCCAACCCATAGTTCCTCATACTCTCTTGGATAGTCACTTGTACCTAGGGCTCTTAGAACTTCTATCATGATGGCCTTACTTCTTGTGCAGTGAATAAACAAATGGTTCAGATCTTCCGTGTGAGTGTTGCAGAATCCACAGTTGGTCGCAATTTGAGGTTGTCTCTTGGCTAGGTTCTCTCTGGTGAGTATAGCATTGTTGAGCACTAGCCAGAGGAAGACTCTGACTTTAAGGGGTGTTTTTGCCTTCCATAATACCGTTGCCCAGCTGGGTCTGTATCCCCGATAGTGAATTCGGTGGTAAAGGGATCTAACCGAAAACACTCCCTTCTTCTCAAGTCCCCATCGCAACTGGTCTGGGCCTTGGGCACACAGCACCCCAGATTGGGTAATTCTCGCCTGTAGTTCACGCAGTTGCTGATGCAAACCTGGTGAGAGCATTCCTTGGAACGACGGTTTCCAAGTCCCTCTTTTCCAAGCTTCTACCACCGACATATTCGGTCGATTCGTTTTTTCATACAGCTCTGGGAAATCGTCCTTAAGGGCCTGTGGGCCACACTATTTGTCCCACCAAAACCTGGTGGACCGCCCATTACCAATAGTAGACGAAACTGCTGAATTGAACGGTCCACTAGCTTTTGTGATTCCTTTCCAGAAGTGGGAGGTTTTGGGTCCCACCCGGAAGCCTAAACTTCTCGTCCCTTTTCCTCGAAGGTAGAGTTGAATAAAATCCTGCCAACCTTCCCCACAGTGGTGAAACACTTTCCACCACCATTTTCCTAGGAGAGCCAGGTTCATATCTCTAAGGTCAATGATACCTAGCCCTCCATGTTTCTTCTTCATACATGCGATATTCCATTTAATAAGGTGGTAGCCTCCCTTGTTTGAGTCTGCCCCTTTCCAAAGAAATCTTTTTCGGATTCGGTCAATCCTTTGGATCACCCATTTTGGAAGTTCAAAAAACAACATGTAGTAAATGGGCAGGTTGGATAGCACTGAGTTGATGAGTATCACTCTTCCCTCGAGCGAGAGCGCTTTGCCTTTCCACCCAGACAGTATGTCTTCCACCCTGTCTATAATTGGCAGCCAATCAGCCTTAGTGAGTCTCCCAGGTTTGAGCGGGAGCCCTAAATATTTGATCGGGAACTCCTCCGTCGCGCAGTTTAGAATGGTGGCATGCTCTCGTGCTTCTGCTTCTGATAGAGTAATTGGGACCAACGCGCTCTTGTGGAAGTTAATCCTAAGGCCTGACCAGGCCTCAAAACAGTAAAGGACCCCTTTAAAGCAAATTGTTTCAGTTGTAGTGCCATTTCCGAAGAGTAGGGTGTCATCAGCATATTGTAGTATCGTGCATCCCTGTTTAGTGTCGTTGCTGGCCACAGGCGTTATCCACCCTTTTCGAAACAGTTTTCCATCATTCCTCTAAGCACATCCGCAACAATAGTAAATAACAGTGGGGATAGTGGATCTCCCTGTCGGAGTCCCTTCTTGCAAGGGAACGATGGACCGGGTCTCCCATTCACCGAGATTGCCGTTTTGCTACAATGCAAACATTGTTTGATCCATCTTATCCATTTATCTCCAAAACCTCTCCCTCTGAGCGCCTCCAGCAAACACTCCCAATCCACGGAGTCATATGCCTTCTCAAAATCCAACTTCAGGAGAAAGTTCTTGGAGTTGCTCTTGTGGCAGTGGTGGATAACTTGTTCAGCGGTGGCCACACAGTCCAGTATACATCTGCCCTTAATGAAACCTGTTTGGGTTTTATTGATAAGACTGTCCATCATACTTCCCAAGCAGATCGCTAGGACCTTAGTAATGATTTTTGCCGAGCAGTTTATCAGGCTAATTGGTCTAAAATCCCCCACGCATTTGGACTCCTCTCGTTTGGGAATCAACACCACTTCTGCAAAGTTGAACATTCCCAGTCTCAGATTGTTGTGGTAAAATTCTTCCATCAGATCCATAAAGTCTCCTTTAATTTCTTTCCAGAACACTTGGAAGAACATCATGGGAAAGCCATCTGGTCCAGGCGATTTGTCTGCTCCCATCTGGTTGACGGCCGTTTTGACTTCTATTTCTGAGAAAGGCGCCTCCAACGAGGCAAAGTTTTGACCTGAGTCATTCTGATACTCCTGCCAGTAGTCCTCGCTCATTGGGATCCTAAAGTCATTCTTCCTCCCGAAGAGGTCCTTATAGAAAGTCTGAAAGGTCGTGGAGATCACCTTTTCATCTTGTGATGTTCCTGAGTCTGTCTGAATTGATAGGATAAGATTGGATCTCCTTCTGGCGCTTGCAACCCGATGGAAATAGGCCATATTCGCGTCTCCCTCTTTGAGCCACGAAATCCTAGACCTTTGTTGCCATTTGATCTCTTCTAGCCTATAAAGGTTGGCTATGTTCTCACGGAATTGTAATAGCCTGCTTCGCTCCTCCTGGGAAAGGATTCTAGACTCTTCTATCCGCTCTAGCTCATCAATTCCTTCCAAAAAGGAATCCTTAGCGTGCCAGATGGTAGAGAACCTTGATCGATTCCATCTTGCAAGCCTCTTTCTCAACCTTCAGATTTTTCCACACCAGTGAGATGCCGCGTCCCTGCCAGCCATAGGGAGCGCCCAATTCTCCATAACCAGATGATGGAATCCCCGAATTTCCAACCAGGCCTTTTCAAATCTAAATTTCCTGGGCCTTCGAAGCCCTCGAATTCCCGCATCGAGAAGGATCGGGGTGTGATCTGATGTTGGCCTAGGGATCGCTCTAGCCGAAACTAGAGGAAATTTAGCTTCCCAATCCATGGAGACTAGAATCCTGTCCAACTTAGTCATAACCGGTGCCGCTTGCATATTAGACCAAGTAAAAAGTCTATCATTGATTGGGATATCGATCAGTTCCAGTTCCGTGATCAGTCTATTGAACTCCTCTCTGTGCCTGTCACTGGCGCCTCTCCCCTTGTGCTCAAAAGCAAATCTAGTGATGTTGAAGTCTCCCCCCACCATCCAGGGCCCCGACCAGCGTCGTCGGATATCGGCCAGTTCTTGCCAGAAGGCCTCTCGGTCTGTGGCCACATTCGGCCCGTAGACAACAGTCACCATCTGAATCCAATCATCGGAACTTCGTTTCAGTCGGGCCGTCAAAGAGAACGTTCCGCCATGCACCTCAATGCAGGAGAGGATATCCGAGTTGAAACCTATGGCAATCCCCCCTGAGGCACCTACTGACGGCGGTAACAACCACTCCTTGATTCTATTACCCCCAACTCTTTTGAGTTTGAGCCCGTGTTGGAGTTTGGTCTCCTGCAATCCTACAACATCCGACTTGGAGTTGTTAATGACATCCCTTACCATATCTCTCTTCCCTCTATCCCCCAGTCCCCGAACATTCCAGAAAAGTGTATTCATTGGGGGACATTGTCATCAGAGATCGTTGGTGAAGGTGCGGGGCCGGCTACATCCTCGAGAATGATAGTCGGCCCTGCGCCATCGCGAAGGGCATTCTCAGAACTGGTGTGAACCCTATCCGTTTCCCAGCCCCTAATTTTGTTGAGGAGTAACGCGTTGCGTTCTAAATCCCATACTTCTAACCCACATGTTTCGGCTAGTAAAAAAACCTCGTAATTTGACATGAAATTTAAAATGGAAGCTAAAAAATTAGTCGTACCTCCATTATCGAGCTTAGCAGTTTTGGCTGCCGCTGCTACCTCAAGGTAGTCATCCAAGGACTCCCCATGAGCCCTCTTGGGCGAGCGGTGCACTCTGAACCCAACTGTCCTCTAAGACACTCCGGAACTATCCCCAGGAGCAGAATCTGGGATAGTGGATAGTACCATCTCAGGGGAGACATCTCTCTGAGTGTTAGCAATGAACTCTACATCTTCTGAATCCTCCTCTGAAAATGAGAATTCTTCATCCAGATTGAGCCGCCCCTCTCGCTCCTCCTCACTATCAGTGTGCAGAGTTTCCTGTTGATGTGAGGAAAGCCCCCTCCCCGCGGACCCCTCCTTGGGCCCGCATGTAGTCGAATTACTAACAATAATCGAGTGCTCCGTTATGGTCCCCTCATTGGGCCCATTTTCAAAATTACATATTGTCTGCAATTTAATAGGCATTTTGGACCCCTCAATGGGCCCATAATCGCCTATAACTGGAACACAACTCGTCCCAGTAGTAGAGCTTTCCACCAGATAAGGGGGTGTTCCTCCGCGGTGCAACATATCCCCTGCTTCGAGTCTCCCGCCCTTCACACTGGTAGTCAAAGCGGTATGCTTACCGCTCAGTACACCTGGCAGTCTATTATTGGTGTGGCTATCGGTGGGTGCATCCAACTCTGGGTATACATATTTTTGTGTGACGTTTGGGCTGCCCAACACGCCACGTGGCAGCTCCTTAACGGGCGGTGCCTCTATGGCCAGGTTCAGAAAATAAGGCGCATTAAATGGTGCGTCCTTATCTCTACTCTTACCGCAATTGGGAGCTTCTTCGTCTTTCTCTTCATCTTCCTCATTGTACCTTATACCGCATTCAGCTCTCCCCAAAAGTGTGGCCCTTTTGCCCACCCCTTCATCACTAGAACTCTTCTCGCTCTGGGTTAACACACCTACCCTCGTCGTTTTCCCCAAAATGGCCTCTGCCTCTTTCCCTAGACCAACTGTTGCCTCTTGTCCCCCACGCTCCTCAGAAACCCCAGTAGCTTTTTCAGATGGGAACCATCTTTTGATTACCCACTCTTTGGTAGACAGAGTGCGCTCGCTTGTCTTCTTCCCCGAAGTGGCCAAATCCACCACCAACCCCTCTCTGGGAGCTTGCATGTTGCGATCAAAAGTAGCTTTGCCATTATGGGGAGGAACCAGTCCCACTCCACCCCTCTGATTCACAGCACACTCCTCCTCCGAGACTTGCAGGGTTTGACCCTCTATTTGCGCCATTCTTTTGTCACTACTCGCGCGCTCGATCTCTGTGCTTTCCAAATCAAGGTGGGTAAACTGGTTCACCGTTGGATCTACTGAGTTGAGGGCTCTTGGTAGCTCTTGACCGTTAGATCCAACGGGACGAGCCATGCCTCTACCAGCCTTGCTCGGAGAAGCCAACGATCCTGCCGCTTGTGCTGCCCTGATGATATCCCTGTGCGCTCTCTCTATTTCGTGAGCCCCGTCGATGGTAATCTCCTTACTCGGCGATACCACCTGGCTGTAAGACCTGGAGTCTCTTAGAGCTGAGGGAGTGGGGTTGAGTTTGGTTGCCAGCAGTTCATTTGGATCTTCGACTTTCTTGTCCAGGATGAACCTGATGAGATAGGATTCGTCGAACGAATAGACCTTGGCGAATCTCGACATCAGAGTGATATCGCTGCATCTGATTAGTAATCTAGCCGATACTAACTCTGATCGCTGCACCGTTCTATCGTCGATTTCCACCACCGAGCCAAAATCCGCTACAATTTCTTGGAGGGCTTCTTTCTTCCAAAAATGTAGAGGCACGTTGTGGATCCAAATCCAGAACTTCTCACCTTGTGGGAGCTCAGCTCCAAACGTCGGAGACCACACAGTGAATTCGAGCTCAAAGTGACCAAACTCCACAGTCCCCATTCTGATCACTTCCGTCACTTTCTCCGGCGTTGGAAATGAGATGAGGAATTGCAAGTGGCAAAGTTTTTTGGTGACCCAGTCACCGTGGGCTCTCATGGGCCACCTCTCTGTGAGTGACTGCATCACAAGGTTCTCCGACGGCCTCCCTTTCTTGACTCTTGCGATGGCGCACCATTGCCTCAGCCATTTCTCTTCGTTCTTAATGATGTCCAGGCTTGATGCTAGACGGATCACCGAGGGGTTTTCCGGCGATCTTCCCCTGCTCACTGACCGTTCCTCATCGCTGTTAGTTTCTACTACATTGGTACAAACGTAGGATAGGTGGCCCCACTTCATGCACTTGAGGCATCGTACTTCCTTGGTACATTTGAACTTGTAATGACCAAGATCCCCACAGTTGTAGCACGGCGCCGGCCTGCGCTTCCCCTTCCTCTGTTTCTTTGATTGGTCGGAAACGTGGTAAGTATTACTCCCCTGCCTCTTGTTTTGTCTTCTACTCCCCCTGATCCACTGCCCCTCTCCGTCCTCCTCATCGGCATTCAAGTCCCCCTTCGTCTCGACAAGCGTGGACTCTACGGTGTCTCGCTCGACTAGTGAACTGGGTGACTTGTGCGCCGGTGGTGGCTGGACAGTGAGCTGATTGGTGGTGTGATTGAGATTAGGAGGATGGAAAGGTTGCACGGTTGAGGTTGGGTTGTGGTAAGAGCTGTTGTGAATTGGTTTGGCTCTGGTGCTAGGAGGTTGGATGTGTGATTGTTTGATGTCGGGATTGTTTTGTTTGTCATTGGGACTGGTAGGTCGATGGTGAGGGCTAGAGTTGGAGTAGTAGTAGGATGGCTGTAGGTGTTGTTTGTGTGTTGTGGTGATGGGATTGTTGTATGGTTTAGGATGGGCTTGCTTCCTCTGTGCATCCTCCCTGCCCCGATTCCGGTAGTGGCCCTCATAGTGAGATTGGTAGCACTCAGTGGGAGGGGTTCTCTTACGCCTCAAGTGGCCAGTAGGAGGACCCCCTCGTTAGGCCCTCCTCTCAACGTGATCATACCTCCGATGTGATTCCTGTCTCCTGGTAGTCTCCCCTAGCGAGCTATGATGAGCTGTTTTACTCCCCTCATGATGCGGAGGCGCACGTAAGTGCGCATGCGTCGGGGACCGAATTCGGCTGAGCTCACAAGTCTCTCCCTTCTCAGGGTTCGAGATCGACGAAGGAGATGCCATAAAGGAAGGCACAGGAGCCATCGCAGCTGCAAGGAATGTGGTAGGAGGTTGCACAGTGTGATCAGCTGTGACCCTTGCCGGCTCAAGCTCCGTTTGATTAGTGACTGGTGGTGGTGGAGTGGGTGGGTGGCGGACCCTCTCATTGGGCCCGCACCCACTCATCTCAAGCAAGGATAGCATGATGCACAGGTGTAATGGGGGGTTCAGCAAGTGTTCTAGAGTAATAGGAGGGGATGGTTGTAGGACTGTTGGTATGATTTGGTGGAGAGGTTCTGAAAACTTCAGCAAAGCTAATGGGCGGCGGTGCACAAGGAGGAAGAGGAAGGAGATGAGGGGGAAGAAGGGAGTGTTGTACTTAGATTCAAAACCTTTTGTCAAATGTTTTATATAGAAAAGTATTTTTTCCATTGTATGGTGTTGATTTTTTCTGTAGGTAGCTCAAAAGGTTTTGAAAGAAACGGCAAAATGACAAGGGTATTTGCAGAAAACTCTCTTTCTGTAAGGAAATTGAATTTCCTTTTCTTCTTGTAACTGACTGAATTATAAAATAGTTGAGTTAAAACATCTGAACAAAATACTTTCTCATATTCCTTAAAACTAGTTCCTGAGGACTATCTCAAAGTTTATTGCATCCAACTTTAATTAGTATTTTGTGTGCTAATTATCCAGCTTTAATTAGTTATTAATCTCTACTATTTTAATGAGAGAGTTTGTCACCAAACAAACTTCATTTGTAAACAAACAGACACGTGCAATGCACATACATAACTAATATAAACGAGGTCTTAAATTTGATGCCAGACAATGCCTGAAATTTTTAATATATCCACACACACACACACACACATATATATATATATAAAGATGTGCACCGCAGGTCCGCAAGGGTAAATTATTAGTATTATTGAATTATCAAGGTCATAGTAACTCATCCCTTACTCTCGCTACCATAATAAAAAGGTAAGGTTCCGTTTGGATAGTTTTTTAAAACCTGTTTTTTTATTTAAAAAAAAATTTAGGATAGAAAACCTGTTCGGATAGCAATTTTTAGAAATGGGTTTTTTGAAATGGTTTTTAAAACTCTCATTTTAAAAACCATTTTACATATACTATTATTATATTATATTATTATTATATATTATTATATATATTAATATATAATATATTACTATTATATATTATTATATATCTATATAATAGAACACAAAGAAAGCTATCAAGTGGCTCTTCCTTCAATCCCCTCAAAAATCAAAGGTCCAGATCTAACATCACAAAACATATTCCCCCCCTCCCCCACCCCCTCCCCCCCCCCCCCCCCCTCTCCCCAAAAGTTTCCCCCCAAAACTCAAATTCAAATCCCCCACCCAAAACAACACCTATATTTATTTAATTTTTTTTCTCTCTCTCTTTCCCTCCCTCTTCTATTCAAAAAATTAAGAAAATAAAAAATTTTAAAAACTTAAAAAAATTTAAAAATTTAAAAAACTAAAAAAATTAAAATTTTAAAAACTTTGAAAATAATTCAAAAAAATCGAAAAAAATCATATAATATATTTTTTGCTAGACCCCCAAAAGTTTCTCATATAATATGTTTGCTACTTCAATTAATTTGCTAGACCTCCAAAACGATTTTATATGATCAAACAAGGTGCACCGTTCCGAAAACGTGCCGTAGGCACGTGTCAATGGGCAAACCTAGTATTATTATATAATATATTATTATTATAATATATTGTTATATATATATTTATAATATATTATTGTTACATATATTATTATTATTATTATTTTATTATTATTATAATATATATATTATATTATCTATATAATAAAACACAAAGAAAGCTATCAAGTGGCTCACCTTCAATCTCCCCAAAATCAAAGGCCCAGATCTAATCTCACAAAACATATTTTCCCTCCCAAAATTTCAAACGTCAAAACCAAAATTTCCCCCCAAAACTAAAAAACCCATTACTTTATTACTCTCTCTCTCTCTCTCTTTTCTTTTCACTTTTTCATATTTTTCTCTTTCTCTCCCTCCCTCTCTCCCTACCTCTCTCCCCCATTCTTTCTTTATTTACTTAGAAGTTTAGATTTTAAGATTTCAGGTTTGTAAATTTTCAGAATTTTTATGTTTTTTATTGCACATGTTATATTCAAAATAGCAAATATATCTCTTCAAATGTTAAATTTCATCGTTGTAAATAAAAGTCCATGTTTCCATTTATGTTGAAAAATAATTATAAATGGGGGTGTAAATCTAACTTCTTAGAACTAATTATTGTCATACTATTTAAACTTGAGTTACATAATTGTTGTTTTACTGTTTACAGTGCTTTTCGTGTTTTGTATCGTTCCGAAGACGTGCCCACGGGCAAATCTAGTTATTATATATATTATATTTTTATTTTTATTTTTAATATATATATATATATATATATATATATATATATATATATATATATACTATTATTATAATATATATTATTATTTCATAAATACTATTTTATATATACTATTATAATAATCTATTATTATTATAATATATATTATTCTTATTATTATATATTACTGTAACACCCCGAATTCCAAGTACAACTGAATTCGAGATTCCACAGAATCTTTTCACTTCTTTCGTACAATTTTACAAGGAGTTTAAAACTTTTCACTTTACATCAGAGTTACAAATGAATCTTTACACTTTACAGTGGAAGAAAATTACAACATTTATATGAATTGAAATTACAACAACATTTGAATAATCTCTAAGCATCAGTTCTTCTTTAATCTTTATCATGCCATTTATCCTGCATACAAAACTGTGGGTACGTCAGTTTATTCAACCGACGAATATTATACAAGGCCATCTTCTCTATGCTGGAAACAGTATAATAATTTTCCATACTTAACAAACACAAACTTGTTCACATATCAAACTAAGGGGAATATCCTATTGATGTCGTGTTGTGATTGTGCACTTAGTCCTTAATGCAGTTATTTATATTATATGACACTAATGTGCACTTGTTCAGATTCTCTGCATCCCATACTACATAGGTCAGAGGGCAAGCCTCTTAATCGTTCTTCATCTTGTAGGGTTCAATCTCTCGTCTTGACTTAATCTACTACTGTAATTACAGTAAGTATTCTAGATGTTCTGTGAGTAACGAGCTCATGTACAGAAAAACTGGAGGAAAATTCCATGTCATGTCACGACGCATCGTGAAGACAACCTATGGACAATTCAGTCTCCTTCATGGCACACGATCCTCTCGCAGTCAGCAAACACCCCACAAGCGTCGCCAAGATTCCGATAATTTCGGAGTAGTGCCCACGTCATGTCACGACGCATCGTGAAAACAAACTATGAATCACACCCACATCATAGACTCGAGGCCCTCAACTTGTGTTTTTCTCTCACTTTTATCACCTCTTTACTATGTACTAATCCTTAATTTAATAAAATCATGAACAAAATCAATCTCTTAGAGTCAGCCCTCTCACTAATACCGGTCTTATTTCTTTCATTTCACAATGACCCAAACTTGGTCTTTTCAATTTCAATTATCATAACTCATTACTTTCAATTGCCGGTGTGAGTCTTGGCTACACCCTAATTTTCAATTTCAATTCACAAATCACATATTGAGTTGTCATACTCAAGAACATTTCTCTTTTTCAATTAAATGATTTCCAATCTTTTCATGAATCAATTATCAAACGTGGAGTTCAATTATAAATCATGCATTCCAAAACCAATATTTATTTCCCATTAAGATCATACTACGAAAATGTCTAGTCAAGTGAATATTTCACAAAATCACTATTTGTTACACTATTCTTTGACAAATAAACCCATATAAAACTCACAATTATATTTTCCTTTCACCAACTTTTTCTTTCTAATATTTATATTAATCACCTCATGAAAAAGTCCACATTGTAACGAAATTATAAATATAAGAAAACAATAGTTTAAGGTACAATTTCACCTCGAAATACATTTTATTTTAGTCCAATAACTCCAATTAAATTTTCATAGGTAGTACATGATTTTAGAATAATAACGGTATTTTTTCAAAATTTGTAAACATCAAGAAAGTCCCAAAAATCAATTTTTGTCAAAAAGATATATTCTGGCCATAACCAGAATCGAACCCGCAACCTCAGAGAAGACAGCCGCACACACCAACCACCAGACCGAGGTGCGCTACCAACAAGAAGGGGAGACAGAGAGTTATATACTCTCTGTTCGGGTTTGGGGTATTTTTTCAACCCGCACGCAAAAGAAGGTGGACACAGGGTATCAAACCAGCGACCACAGAGCCACACGCCACGCTACAGTAGCGCCAGAGAGGCTCACCGACCACTTGTGCTATGAGCTCAAGTTGTCACAAACACAACTTAAGTCTAATTAACTCGGTTCTCTATTTTATTAAAACATTTCGATGTTCAAAAGTCCTTATCTTTATTTTGCTTGCACCAAAAGCCATGTAAAACTCCAAAATACATATTTTAACTTAAATTAACCCCCGGTATTTTTAAAATAATTTTTTCAGTAATTTAATATACATTTCTCATACAATAATTTAAATTCCATACTACTCTCACCCTATTTTAACTTGACAATTCTCAAACAACATTTTGATATTATAAACCACAAAAAGGAATTATAACTCCCTGTTTTCCCCTCTTTCATTAACTTAATGCATAGGACTAATTTTAATTCACTCGAATCAATACCACAATAGTTCATTTAGTGCAAAAAGCAATAATTCCATCTATTAGCAATTCATACTCAATTTCTACATCATCACAATCCCAATTTAACACTTCCATACTACAAGCAATTTGCACAACAATATTAAGAATCATGAAAATTTAACATACAATCTACCAATATTAATTTAATCATCTAGCAATCCTTTTTTAAATTGGAATATACTCTTATTAGTTTCTTTTATGCAAATTATCATTCCTAGCATGGTAACTAGAGTTAGAAGTAAGAAAATCATCCACCTAAATTGGAGAGAAAATCACACAACAACTCCTAAACGAAAGAGCTCTTCTCCTCCTATAATGAGCTTGCCAAAAGAATGCTTCTTCTCCTTGTTTGAGTGCAACCCGAGCCTCCAAGGGTGATGCCGGCCTCCTTGAATGCAACACACTCAACTCTCAGTCTCTCATTCTTTTATTCTCACTCTCTACCAACACAACAATCCACTACTAATGATTAATTTCTTTCACCATAGATTTGAAGAATGAAAAGTGTAAGGATAACTAGGCTAGAGAAGGAGGGGGGGGGGGTATTTATACAAAATTTTGGGACAATTAGCAGGCTAGGATTGATCTAGGAGTTAAAAAACAAAGGATAGGATTCAATGGGAAGTTGTAGTAACCAACCATGACTACAAAACTACCTCCCACAAACTCCACTTCTCTTTTTCCCTCCCAATCCTATCCTGCCTCAAAAGGGTGCACAAACACGTGCTAGTGCAATGCACGTGTTTCTAAAGTCCCATATTTTAAAAAGTTGTACATATATTTTTTATAAAAAGTCTATAAAAATTATCTACACTACAAGTTGTAATAAAAAGAGAAAATAAATTCATGGGCTTTTATTTAATGGGCCAAATTAGTTTACATTTAAAAATAAACTAAGTTGGGCTCAAAATATTTGTTTAAAAATAAGCTTTAATAAAAAGATAATAGAAAGACATATATATATGTATACTCATTTGTTTATGAAAAACAATTATAAAAATTTTATACCGCAAGATTGCACGTACACAATACGTACAAATTAATAATACAACAATAATTCTCATAAATGAAAATTCAGGGTATTACAATTACTATTATATATTATTATATAAATTGTTATATAATTTATTATTATTATAATAAATTGTTTAATATATAATTATAATATATTATTATTACATATATATTATTATAAGTATTATATGTTATTATATATATGTATATCATTAAATATATTTATTATAATAAATTATTTTATATTATTATATAATATAAAATTATTATAATATATTATTATTTTATATAAACTATTTTATATATACTATTATTATATTATATTATTATTATATATATTATTATATAATATACTATTATTATAATATATTGGTATATATATACTTATAATATATTATTGTTACACACACACACACACAGATATATATATATATATACTGTTATGTACTATTATTATTATATAGTACTATTATATATTATTATCAATATTATTATATAATTTATTATTATTATAATAAAATGTTTAATATATAATTTGAATATATTATTATTACATATATATTATTATAATTATTATAAAAAATTATTATAATATATTATTATTTTATATATACTATTTTATATATACTATTATTATATTATATTATTATTATATATATTATTATTATTATATATTACTATTCTATATTATTATATATAATAATAGATAATATATTATTATTATATATTATTATATATATTATTATATGATATACTATTATTATAATATATTGGTATATATATACTTATAATATATTATTGTTACACACACACACACAGATATATATATATATATATATATATATATATATATATATATATATATATATATATATATATATATATATATATATATATATATATATATATATATATGTATACTATTATGTACTATTATTATTATATAGTACTATTATATATTATTATCTATATTATTATATAATTTATTATTATTATAATAAATTTTTTAATATATAATTTGAATATATTATTATTACATATATATTATTATAATTATTATATATTATTATATATTTGTATATTATTAAATATGTTTATTATAATAAAATATTTTATATTATTATATATCAGTATATGTGTATATGTATGTAACATGTATGTATCAGAGAATATATACTGTATATAGTATATATATACAACCAAACCTATACATACATTATACTCTCATTTTCAAAAAACTGTTTTCGTAAAAAATTATTGCCAAACACCTTTTACACTCTTATTTTTTAAAAACTGTTTTCAGAAAACTGTTTTCCAAAAACTGTTTTGAAAATGTGTTTTCAAAACAACAAACCAAATGCAGCCTAGGCTTTGAGGTAAGAAGGAAATTTTTTTAATTTAAGAGGGTTTGCAGCATAACCTAACAGAAATACCGTTCACTTTTTTTTTCCCGCTTATTAGAGCATCCACAGTCATTCAATGTAAAAAAAATGGCAAAATGCATATTTTGACAGTCCATTTCGACGAAACGCTGCAGTCGTCGAATGGAAAAAAAATGCATAAGTTCGTTAAAAACGAAACTCGTCTGTCATTAAAAAATAATTTATACAGGCCAAAACTTAGAAAATATTAATAAAAAATATGGGACGAAACATGATGTTAAGAAAAAAATTTCAAAATAACCGGACCTTCGTCCGGGTTTTTTTGCAAAAAAAAATTGCAAAAACAATTTTTAAAAATAGTTTGTAAAAAATATTTGAAAAAACAATTTAAAAATCTGCAAAATCAATTTAAAAAATTGCAAAAACAATTCAAAATTTAAAAAATTAATTTAAAATTTTTTTTTTTAAAAATAAATTGGATTGTGACAAAACATGATGAAACATCATGTTCATTCCCACCCTTAAATTCATTTAACCGGTTATTTTGTTTGGTTTTTAATTTTTTTTACTTCGGACGAAACATCATGTTTCTGATCAATTAAAAATATAATTAAATAATCATGATGTTTCATCAGTTATAATATGCATTTTGCTATTTCGAATGCTACTTTTTTCGTTCTACTGCAGCTGAATTGCCAAAAAATGGCAAAATAGCTCACGACTGTGTGCGTTACAGTAAAAAAAATGGCAAAAATGGCAAACAAGCAAACGACTGTGGATGCTCTTAAAGACCTACTTTATTTATTATCAAAGTCAATTTTGTGCCAAAATCTTTTAGTTATACTTGTATTTCTAAAAATTCATGCAATGTGAAGATTGTATCAAATAAGATTATGGAGTAAGATTTGTGCATTTAGGTTCAAATTGCTCACATAATAATTAAGATTTGGACAGATCCGAAACTGGAGTCGATTGTTAGGAAAACTGAGGATCGTGTTGAGTTTTCGACACAATCAACGCAAACCACCAAGCAAAACTAGATCACACCAATCACACAAAGCACAGAAGAATTTTTCTGGTTGGGTCTTTTGCCTTAATCTGGGGTAGGAAAAACCAAGATGTTATTTCAACTAGAGAAGATACAAGAATACTACAATTCTCACCACGAACCTCTCTCAAGCCTAACTGGAACTTGGTTGCTGCTTACAATGGAGAAACTCTCTTACCCTCTCATATGAAGTACTCTCTTTTTCTATTCGGTACTCAATAGAATCATATTGTTCTAGGAGCTGTTTACATTATATTTATAGATATAGAGAAACTCTAATTTAGATATTTGATACAATAGTCATCTGATGTATATTGAAGAGATAAACATATAATTAGAGTCGTACGATCTAATACGAAGACGGAGTGGGCTTCAACGAATCAACAAACCCGCACCAAAAAAGTCCATCAGGGCTGTTGACAGTCTACTGTACATAGTTGCGGTCAACCGCACATAGTTGCGGTCGACCCGAGAAGGTGACAATCGACCACACAGTCAACTTTCACTTTCTCTGTTGGCTGCCGTTGTTGCTGACTGTTTCTCCTTCTCTTCGATCCTTTGCTTTGAACCCTCTACTTGTATCACCATCTTCTCTTCACACCGAATAAGTATGCAAGACATAAAACCCATCAATCTCCACCATGGATTGCATACGCATGAATCCATACCTGTGTGATTTAAAACTCTTCTAGACCTTTCTTCTCTGCTTTGTAACAACATGTTTCTATGGCTTCTCCAGCTAGTTGAACAAATCTCTGCCTGTTTTCCTCCAGTTGCATGCCCCCTTCAGGGGCACATCTCAGTAGATGTAATTATTGAGGTGTCCCCCTCCACACGAACTCCACCTACATCAAGGCTCTCTCCACCTTCCAATGGTATTTGAACGTTGCAGTCTGGATTCGGTAATTCTAATGACGGCTTACTAGATAATGTTTTAGGAACATTGGGCTTCCATACACTCGGCCGAGTTTTCCTGCTCCCACAAAATTGGTAGAGGTTGTGTTGACCCTGCCCAATTTCCTCTTACCCTTTATTATCTTACGATGACTATCCCAAACTATCAAAACTCCATCTCGAAATGTGTACCTGCAGCCACGAGCATTAAGAGTCCCCAAAGATATCATATTCTAGTGTATGGAAGGAATATGCATAACCTTTTCTATTGTGAACCCTTTACCATTTGGCATCTCCAATTCAACTGTTCCCACACCCACTACTTCACAAATCTCACAACTCCTCATTCTCACACTATGGCATGTTGACGACTTGTAAGTAGAAAACATCTCCCTCTCGGAGTAAATATGAGAAGAACTTCCTGAATCAAGATACCAACTTGAATCCACATCTGAAGAACTTGAAACAAGAAGACATATGCCATCATTATTAATTAACTCAGTTGCACTGACTATATGGGCTTGTTTCCCTTCTTTAGTAGCACTCTTCTGACTCAACCACTTGCGACAGTCTCTCTTGTAATGCCCAACTCCTCTATAATAGTGGTAACGATTCTTACCCTTGTGTGCTGCATCCCTTTCAATTGAAGTATCACCATCCACCGCAAAGCACCCTGTAGAAATAGACCCTCCTTTATGAGTTTCCTTTCTCAGTTCATCTTCCTTCAAACCCTTAATCACCCCGGCTACTGTAAGTGTCTCCTTGGATGACTTCCCGTGTAGCATGAAATTTATCAGGTGATCATAAGAAGTTGGTAGGGAATATATCAAGTTAAAAGCTTTATCCTCTTCGCTAAGATCATAGTATTAATCGCATTCAGTTAAGATATTATCTTATTGAACTCCACAATATGATCTTGAAGATGGATACCTTCCTTAGTTAAGAACCTAAACAGCTTCATCTTCCAATACATCTAATTTAGCAATGACGATCCCGAGTATTCAGATTTGAGTCTCGCCCATAGACTCGCCGCACTTTTCTCCTCAAGAATATTACACTTGACTTCGTTTGCCAATTGCAACCGGATTAAACTCAAGGCCTTCAAACAAATCTCATCCCACTTCTCCTGCTTCATGTCAGTTGGCTTCTTCTTTTCTAAGGCAATGTGCAAGTCATTCTGAACCAAAACATCATACATGTCCACCTTCCATAGATTGAAGTTGATCTTACTGTCAAACTGCTTAATCTTCATCTTTTGATCTGTTATCTCCTCTAAGGAACTCGAATAAACCAACGAACCTGGAGCTCTGATACCAACTGTTAGGAAAATTGAGGATCTTGTTGAGTCTTCGACACAATCAACACAAACCACCAAGCAAAACTAAATCGCACAAATCACACAAAGCACACAAGAATTGTCCTGGTTGGGGCTTTCGCCTTAATCTGAAGGAGAAAGAACTAAGATGTTATTTCAACTAGATAAGATACAAGAATATTACAATTCTCACCACGACCATCTCTCAAGCCTAACTGGAACTTGATTGCTGCTTACAATGGAGAAACTCTCTTACCCTCTCATATGAAGTACTCTCTTCTTTTATTCGGCACTAAATCGAATCATATCATTCTAGTAGATGTTTACATTGTATTTATAGATCTAGAAAAATCCTAGTTTAGATAACTTGATACAATAGCCATCCGATGTATACTGAAGAGATAAATATACAATTAGAGTCGTACGATCTAATCAGAAGATGAAATGGGCTTTAACCAAATCAACAAACCGGCACCCAAAAAATCCATCAGCGCCGCTGACGGTCAACTGCACATAGTTACGGTTGACCGCAACTCCCAGACTATCGACCCGAGAAGGTGACAGTTGACCGCACAGTCGATTGTCCTTTTCTCTGTTAGCTGCTGTTGCTAACTGTTTCTCAGTCTCTTCGATCCTTCACTTTAAATCCTCTACTTGTATCACCATCTTCTCTTCACACCGAATAAGAATGCAAGACATAAAACCCAACATCGATTCACTTGTTCTACCTTAAATTTCTTCCTTATTTCATGCTCTAAATAATTAAAAGTAAATCATTTCCTTTTCGTATTTCTTAGTCAAGATTAGAGCTAACTTGGTCACAATTGTAGCTTTTCACATTCAAAATCTGATAGGTGATGTTGCTATGGGAGCAAACAGATAGTGAGTTTATATTTTGAAGAAACTACTAAAGATCTAACATTTTATCATCACCGTAAAAAGTGGTTGAGCTCCTGAGATTGGATCAAGATTATTGAAAGAGCATCAGATTATTGAAAGAGCATCTTGATCTGAATCCGACGGTTGCTAAAACGGTCGATGAACCTGCAAAAATCCTGAAACACCACGGTTGGCCCCGACGACATATCCTTCGATGCACAAGTCAGAAGCAGAGAAAGAAAGAGAGTTTGAAAGAGAAACTCTTGATTACCTTCTTAACTGAAGGAAGAGTATTTATAGGCTTGAAAAATAGTTAAGAAATTTATATGAATCTGTTATCTCATGTAGGTTCTCCCCCTTAAGAAATAGAGTTGGTTACTCTTCTAATAGAGATAAGAGATATGACTTACAACCATCATGAGCAGGGTGGGCCTAGTCGCTTTTAATGGGCTTGAAAGCGGTACATGTCTTGTTAATGTGCCTGAAGAAGGTCTAGACCTGTTAAAGAGACCCATTGCTATTAATCTGCCTATAGAAGCTTTAAGATATGTGCTGGAATCGTACCACCCTGATTTGCTGCAATCTTTACCCTTATCATAAGCCCCCCACTTCTGGAAGACGGTTTTCTTGGCTTTTAGGAAGTAGTTTGACTGGATTTGGAGTTCACTTTTAGGTACAATTGAGGATTCTTGGAACTTGTGGAAAGCTTTCGGAGGCGGCAGATATTTTCTTGAACCTTTTTGAACTTTTCTGAATTTTTCAGGCAGCTGAGAAGTGGAGCGGAGCGGCAGGGATAAAGCACGCAACCTAGCACAATCTCGTGCGTTGATCTCCTGCATGCTTGCACTTCTGAGTGATCCAACGGTCTGTAGCGCATGTGAGAGAGTGCTTGGTTGCTTGACTGTTTGAGCGACCAATGACGCGATTTCTTGGCCGATCAGGAGTTTTGCCGACTTCCTCCTCCATCTTCTTTGTCAGACATTACTTTGGGCGACCAAGGTGACCAACTCCTTCGTTGACCTTGGAGCTTGGGTTACTGTCAAGCTAGTGTTTTGGGCCAAGGAGCTATCATCGACTTGGGTTGCTGTCGACCAAGGAGATCGCCGACCACCTTCTCGAGCTTGGGTTGCTGTCAACCAAGGAGCTCGCCGACCACCTCTGTAATCCCGATTTTCATTTATGAAAATTATTAATTTTTGCATGTATTGTGCACGTGCAATTTTTGTAGTATGAAATCTTATAATTATTTTCCTTATGGATATTATGGATATATATATATACATATATGTATATATGTATATATATACATATATGTATATATGTATATATATATGTATATGTGTTCTCTAATTATTTTTATAAAGGCCCATTTTTTTCAAATAAACATAAGCCTTTTTTTTAAGCCCAATTCTAATTTATTTTTGTAAAACTATTATTTGGCCCATTAATTAAAGCCCATGAGTTATTTCTCTTTTAATTACAACTTGTAATGTAGGATATTGTTATAAGATTATTTTTATAGAAAATATAATGTACAACTTTTTTAAATGGAGAACTAATGAATGCACGTGCATTGCACGTACACGTGCAAAAAGCACCATGTAGGCCGGTTTTGGTATGGAGGGAAAATGGAAAAATTGAGTGGAGTTATGGGTGGTGGTTGCTTGATCATGGTTGGTTACTACAACTCCCCCTTGAATCCTAGCCTTTTATTTTTAACTCCTAGATTAATCCTAACCCTTCATTTGCTCCAAATTTTAGTATAAATCCCCCCCCCTAGCCTAGTTATTTTTGTACTCTTCATTTCTCCAAAACCTATAGTAGAAAATACATTTGTTAGTAGTGATTTATTAGTAGTAAGTGAGATAAAAGATTGAGAGTTATGTGTGAGTGAGTTGTGCTTGCACCAAAGGAAGGCCGGCATCAAGGAGGGCTCGGATTGTACTTTGAAGGTCGGATTGTGCGCATCAAGGAGGAGGAGGAACGCTCTTTTGGCAAGGACTCTTGTGTTTAGGAGGTGTTGCAATTTTATTCTCTCCAAATAAGGTGGGTTATTTTCCATGTTTCTAATTAGATAGCATGCTAAGATTGAATTGAAATGATAATACATGAAAAAGATTAATAAGAGTACATTTAATTGGAAAAATGGCTTATTAGTTGTGATTGGAATGTTGCTAAATAGATTGTATGTGATTCCATCATCAAACTTAAGTTGTGTGTGAATTATTTATAACTATAGATTGCTTGAAGTAAAATTCGTTATTGGCATCAAAAACTAAATGCAAATGTTAGTAGATGAAAATGTTGTTTTATGTGCTTGAATGAACCTTTTTGTGATAATGTTGTGACGAATAACTTAAAATATAATTTGTGGGTTTGTGAAAGGAACATAAACAGGGAATTGATATAGGGAATATTGATGTTAAGTTAGATAAGAAATGTCGAAAAGAAATGTGGTAGTAGTAGCATACAATTTAAACAAATTGTATGAAAAATATATGTTTAATTATTGGAAAAATAATTTTTAAATTACTGGAGTATTAATTATTATTTGAATAATTATTCTGGAGATTTACAGTAAATTCAGTAAAAGCAAAACTCAAATGAGAGCTTTTGAAACATCGAAATGTTCGATTAAACAGAGAATTGATTTAACTAAAATGTAAGTTGTATTCATGACAACTTGAGCCTATAGCTCAAGTGGTCGGGAGGCCTTTAATTCTCACAGATTGATGGTTCGATCCTTGATGACACCATATTTTTTTGTGCATTTAAAAAATTAAACCAAGTTTCAGCCGAGAGTATATAACTCTCTAAAATCCCCTTTATACCGAACAGCATGATTGGCCTAGTGGCCAGAGCGTGCGGCTTGCTTCTTCTTGGTCGCTGGTTCGAATCCTGGTCTCGGCCAGAATTAAACTTTGTGGAAAAAAATGATTTTTTTGGTGGATTTTGATGTCTAAAAATTATGAAAAAAATACCATTATTATTCTAAAATTATGTGTGACTTATGAAAAATAAATTGGGAGTTATTGAAATGAAATAGATTATATTTTGGGAATAAAAGTGTGGTTAGAACTATGGTTCTACACTTGTATATTTTTGTGAAAAATGTGTTTTGCAAGAGAATTGAAATAAGTGCTAGAAAAGAAAATTAACAAAGAAAGAAAATATATATTGTGAAGTTTGCGTGAATTATTCTTATTGAAGAATAGTGTGACAAGAATGAGTTGTGACTATTCATTTTGACCATATACTTGGTGATATGATTTTAATGTGGAAATAAATAGTGGATGAAATACATGATGAATAATTGAACTCCATGTATAGTGATTGACTCATGAATAATTTAGAAATCATGTGATTGGAAAAGAGAAATGTTATTGAGTATGACAACTCAAACATGTGAATTTGTGAATTGAAATTGAAAATTAGGGTGTAGCCAAAACTCACACCGGCAAGTGAAAGTGATGAATTATGATTATTGACATTGAAAAGACCAGTTTGGGTCATTGTGAAATGAAAGAAATAAGACCGGTAGTAGTGAGAGGGCTAACTCTAAGAGATTGATTTTGTTCATGATTTCATTAGAATTAAGGATTAGTTACATAGTGAAGATGTGATGAAAGTAAGAGAAAAACATTGACTATGAGGGTCATTGGATTGGCGGCGAGAGAGTATCCCAGGATGTCCCATGATGAGTCATGATAGGGCGTGGATACTGGTCCAGAATACCGTCCCGGTGCCGACGCTCGTGGGGTGTTTGACGACTGCGGGTGGTGTCATGTCTATGGTAGGAGCTGAATTACCACAAGATGCATGCATGATGAGTCATATGTCAGTGCATTGGGATTCCCTCCAGGGCGCCTAGACATGAGTTCGTATGTCAGAAAATATCTAGGATACTTACCGTAGTTACAGTAGTAAATTAAGTCATGATGACGGATTGAACCCTACAAGATGAAGAACGATTAAGGGCTTGCCCTCGGACCTATGTAGTATGGGATGCATAGAATCCGAACAAGTGCGCATTAGTGTCATATAATATAAATAACTGCATTAAGGACTAAGTGCACAATCACAACACAACATCAATAAGGTATTCCCTTTAGTTTGATATGTGACAAGTTTGTGTTTGTTAAATATGGAAAATCAGTTATACTATTTCCGGCATAGAGGATGGCCGTGTATAATGTTCGTCGGTTGAATAAACTGACGTACCCACAGTTTTGCATGCAGGGTAAATGACATGATAAAGATTAAAGAAGTACAGATGCTTAGAGATTATTCAAATATTGATGTACATTTATTTAAATGTTGTAAATTTGCTTCCGCTGTAAAATGTAAAGTGTAAAGTTTTCATGTAACTCTGATGTAAAGTAAAAAGTTTTAAATTCCTTATAAAATTGTACGAAAGAAGTGTAAAGATCCTGTGGAATCTCGAATTCAGTGTATTTTGGAATTCGGGGCGTTACAACCTCCATCGACCTCTTTCGTTGACTTGGGTTACTGTCGACCTAGGTGCTTAACGACTTTGGGTTTCGGTGACCACCCTCTCATCGATGAGCTGTTTTTTGGGTTTTGGTGAGCTTCAGAAACCGTGGAGTTGGCAACCAAGGAGTTGGCACGCGGCCTGGGATTTGGAAACCACCTCTTCGTCGTCCAATTCTCGGTGACCTAGACTGTGGTGACCAAGGGTTTCGACGACCATCTGCTCGGCGATCAAGTTCTTCCGCAATCTAGCTTGTGGCGACCAAGGGTTCCGGCGACCAACTTTCTCGCCAACGGTCCCCTTCGTTGTTGTAGCTGAACCATGACCCCATCAACTGATGGATCAGTTTGGGGATGAACCATGATCCCATAAACTGATGGGTAAATCTAAAAAGATTGGAGCTTTCTGGGGATGAACAAGGGAGGGTTTTGTTCATCTCCGAACTTGGTGGGGTTCAAAATCGGTTTGAGTTTGGTTCTCAGGTCTTCGTCGTCTCCGAGGTTCTTGTAGAGTTTGAGTCTCTTGTAGGGTTGAATTTAGAACAAGTTTGGAAGCTTGGGTTGGTTTGGGATTCCTGCCAACTTTGAAGTTTTGGGTTTGATCATCTCCAGAGCTTGGGTTAGATTTTGGCCAAGTGTTGAAGTTTTTGCTTGAGTTGGATTTTGGAGAAGAATGGAAGTTATTGTGCTTTAGGTCAGCATCTCATTCTTTGTGCATATATATATACAAAACACATTTTATAAACCTTATATATATATATATATATATATATATATATATATATATATATATATATATATATAAATAGAATCTTATTTGGTGAACATATCGATCAAAGTGGACCATCGTTCTTTTCGCTGAATCTCTCTTTCGCCGACCAAATGTTGTGTTGTTCGTTTGTTTTGGCGATCGAGCATTTCGTTGTAGGAAAAGTCTTGTTGGACGAGTGTTTGTGAGTAACAAGTTTGTAGAGACAACTCTAGGATGAGGTTGAACGTTTGAACTTGCTGTTTGTATCCAGCAAGTTTGTAGAGACAATTCTAAGACGGAGTTGATGTTAAGCTTGTTGTATAATACTTAGTGGATAAACATTCTATTTGCTTCACCGTGAGTTTAAGAGGGGGTGCTAGCTATATTTTAGATGTACGGCTGAGATTGAACTTGTATCCTATATATACTGACCTTAGAGCCGAATAATATTCATTAAATATTTTCCACCCAATCTCTCTTTTTGTCATAAAAGGTTGGCCTAGTCCCCCCCCCCCCCCCCCCCCCCCCCCCCGTGTTTCATTAAAAAGCTTTTAATAAAACATAAGATCCAAAAGCAGACAATGATGTTCATGTGTCCCACAGGCGGGCTATGATACTCATTGTCCGACCAAAATATGAGTCCCCCTATCGTATATAGTAGTGACTCATTCCAAAATCCCCCAAAATTACTTACATCAAAATACAAGACATCAAATTACAATCATCACAATACATGCTCCCATAATATCCCAAAATTCACTGCAAATGCATGTACCCCCCTTCTCGCTCCCTGCCATCAACCATCATCTGGTGTACCTTCCATTTCCTGTTGCTGAGCTTGACTGGAAGCAGTGTCTTTGTACATGTCCTTGACCTTCTTCTTATGTTCTTCACCTGCCGTTTGAGACCAGAACATGATATTAGAAATAATCTTGAAAAGCAACTATTGATGCATGATGTGTCTGTGTGTACTTCTAAAGATTCTGCCATTCCGTTCTAGCCATATGCCCCGACATATAGTTGCAACCCCAATATCCCAAATGTAGGAATTGCTGCTGTGAATGTGTCCCTCTCTCTACCCCCCCCCCCCCCCCCCCAGGCTTCTAGTACCGTTTGCAGGCCTGCCCCGAAAGTACCGATCCTGTTTAACAAGTTCCCTCATATTGGCCTTGCGAAGCTGCACATTACCAGTATATGGTCTACCGTTTCGTTATCCTGATTGCACATTACACAATTTACCGGACCTTTCCACTTTCTCCTAACCAGGTTATCCCGTGTTAGGATAACATTTCTGCATACCAGCAAGTTAAAGGTCTTCACTTTAAGTGGGGCATTTGTCTTCCAGGCTGGGTCGTAAACTCTAACCCCCCCATCGTTTAACCTTTTATCTGCGGATTTAACCGAGAATACACCCCCCTTTTCTGCCTCCCATTTAGCTTTATCTTCATGTGCATTTCCAGTTGGTTTCCAATCCTGTAAGAAGGTAATGATCTCCTGTTTTTGTCTTCTAGCCTCACTTGTTAGCCTGCCTGTGAGTCCTGATCTCCATTCCTCATTCCTGCAATTTGTGGCTATCCGATCATATTTATCGGTAGCAAATCTGTATGCTTCTGGAAATCTCCTCTTTAGGCTAATAGTTCCTCACCATTTGTCCTTCCAGAAGCACGTCGATGCTCCACACAATCTCTCTTTGCTATCCTAACAGGAACCTTCCTTATTCATATAATCAATAACTAAACACCAGTTTAAGCATTAAGTTGAAGGCCTATAATCAGTTAGACTGGACCTCATCTCGTCTGCATCATAGACGGTATATGATATCATATAGGCAAGCAATTGTTCTCAAACATTGTTCCCTGTTCATGATTTCCAGAAGGACGGTTTCCTTCCATTCCATATGATATCATACAGACATTCGGGTATACGATTATTTTCCATGTTGACACTATTCCTCAATCTATCAATGTTGGAGAAATTGCAATTGCCCGTCCTCCTTTCGTGGTAATGCCTTAAAGAGATGCAACCACCGTGGATTGATGGTTAAAGGAATAAACCACAACTCTATAGTCAACTCAGTGTTGATTGAGAAATGTGTGTTACAAATTAAAATGTATGTGTATATACGAGTTAAATTATAAGTAGACATATTTTGTTCGTTAAATTGCAATAACTGTTTATGAGTTCAAATTTTGTAGATGAGGGGAATCTTATAAACTCAGTGTTTAGAGGCAAGGATGGAGTTATTGAAGACAATATCATAAAATTTCATGCAATAAAAACAAGGAGAGCATCCTCTTCCTCTGTTATAATCATCCTTTCTGAGATGGCTAAGATTTTATTCCTTCCAAAATGAAGGAAACACACCTTATTCTTAAAAGAGAACAAAAATATTGTATACGATAGGGACCATAGGGTTACGTGGTGGAGAATCGGTCTCAATTGGAGAAGGATATACCACTGTGTTGCATTTAGCGAGTGACTTTTACTAGTAAAAATCACTGAGTAACTTTTTATTTCAGATTGACCACGACCACTATAGAGCTCTTAGAAATTAAGGAAAGTGAAGAGTAAGAAGTATCTTGTATATATGCAAGTTTAAGAGTTACAAGCTCACTTCGGTACAACATTTGACCCAACCTTACAGTTTCTTTCAAGAAGTCAGAAAAAAAAAGGGAAAATAGAATGAGAACCAGAGCAACCGGATATACAAGCATTATTCGGATATACAATTTTACCATTATTACTAAATAGCTTCGAGACCGATCTCATTCAAATATATGAAGTCAACCAGCATTTGCAACAGTGTTGATTATTGTAGAAGATGTAGTATAGATAATGACAAATAGACCATGCCATGGTAACACTCATTTTGGAGAATTTTGCATTGGGAGGTTTCTCCACGAGCGCTTTACCAGCTGAAGCTAATGGATTCGAAGTGCATATTACGAGCTTGAGAAGAAGAACAAATGGCAGCAACATCACGACGCAACGAACTGGGTCCACTAGCCATCACTCCTACACTTGATCCCTTAATCTCCATTATCATCTCTGCAACTCAAAAATATGAACCATATCATTTACTCGTAAATCAGTTTTGCATTTATGAACAAATAATAAAGGGAACAAGCAATTAAATAAAGAAGAGAATATCTCCAATTAATTAGCATGTTTCGATCAAAATATTAATAATAATTTTTCTAAAAAGATAGTATACTAAATACTGTATATGTAATTTAAACAAAACAGCAATGAATAAAATAGATTTTGATGAATAACTTTTTTTTTCAAAAAATTGAAATGGTTTATATTTGAAGCAGAGGAGTTTCATTAAAAGGAATTCAAAATTTTAAAATGTATAAAGCATGTTGTCTCACTCTTAAGATCGGGCCTGCTGCCATAATGAAGCGTTGTAACCTGTGCAAGTGTTTCATGCGGTACACTCTCTAGCTCGC
Organism: Hemerocallis citrina; assembly: GCA_017893485.1. Taxonomy (NCBI): domain Eukaryota; kingdom Viridiplantae; phylum Streptophyta; class Magnoliopsida; order Asparagales; family Asphodelaceae; genus Hemerocallis; species Hemerocallis citrina. The sequence goes on from CM030361.1 coordinate 288,026,779, forward strand.
GATCACCATTGTAAAACAAAGAACCTGGAGAATTCCTAGGAGTCACCTCATCCAAAACCTGTATCCGTTTGTCCTCCATTTTGCTCTCCTTCTTGTTCCACAACACAGCACCACCAGCCACAATCGCAATGCATCCACATATAAACAACAAGTTCAGTAGCACAGTCGAAGTCATTGAGTACTTCTCGCCTTTGAGCTGAATCGGATATATGTAGTAACGTGTGAGAATGCCAATTAATACAAGGAATGCAACGAAGGATGATGAGATTATAGCAGCGAGCCAGAGCCAACTGTTGGGGCCTAGGACTGGAGAGATGGGAAGGTCTGAAGGGTTGGGCTTGAACCAAATTGTTCGGAGTGATTTTTGGGCATCGGATGTGGGAGGTGCTTTTTCTCGTGTCACATAGGCTTCAATTCTTAGGCTCAGTTTAGAGAGATTTGGAGCGATGGTGGAGATGGGGAGGAGGAGGTCGAGCATGGTGAGGTCCAAGGAGTTCTGGAAAGCGCAAATGAGGACGACGGTTGGGGTACTGGTTGGAGAGTCGATAATAGATGTGCGATAGATGAGTTCTCGGATTATGGAGATGAATGGAGTAATTCCGCTGCCACCGCTTACCAATACAAGAGAGTCATGCCTGCAAACATGATTGAGCATAACCTTAGACTAATTTTTTTTTTTAATCTTCATCAGTTTTGTTACATTATTTGCTTTCAATGAATCAAATAAGATACCATACCTTAAGAAGTTCATGGAAGCAGAGTCATAGGGCCCTTCGACTGAAACATCAAGTCGATCAAGAGAGTGCTGATTAAGCTTCTGGAACAATTTCTGTGTCCAGCTTCCTTCTTTCTTGATGATTACACTCAGCTTATCAGGCTCCAAGTTGCTGTTAGAACTCACTGTATATGGGTGCCATTGTAGCGATGAAATACCTGGGACGTTAATGAACAGGATACTCATCGGAGTGTAACTAAACCCTGTAACAGAATAAGAGACAAATGTCAGGTAAAGTTACAAAGCACTATGCTTTTTTTTTTCCCCCTTCTCTGGAAATTGTTTAAATGCATTAATGAATAGACCTGGGCTCTTGGAGAAGTTGAGTTCCATAGCTTCCGAAGGCAATAGGCGAACAGAGATCAGTCTGACCCTTCTGCGAGATTGCAAGAAGCGCAAGTAGCGGTCCACCATGAAGAGGTAGACACCGGGCAGAGTCATACAGAAGAAGGGAATACCGACATGGAACACAAAGAATAGGAGGAATACTATGTAGAGCTGGTGGGAGTAGAAGAAGAGCTCAAACATTTTGCGCCTGATGCGAGGGAAGGTGGTGAGCCACATGATGAGACCAGCGAGCAGAGCTATCTCGCCTGCAACATTTGCAACATCATCTGTAGCCCACTCTAGCATCTGCAATCAAATCAATGAAGTTTTCGCTTCAGGTTTTGTGCCCCGGCCCTCAGGTGACTGATGTTTGCCTACTTGCTTAAACTTGTTTTTTAGCACTTTTAGAGTCCTAACTCCATTTTCAAATTACGATGTTAATGTCATGTACTCTCGACTTCACAAAGAAAGATGTTAATGTACACAAAAGTAGAGTAATAATATGAAAATACAATATATAATTGTTACCACAGCCATACATGAAAAAACTATCCAGGTTTTAACCCATTTTTTTGATATAATGTGTATGACGAAAAATAGAAGAGTCTAAAATTTGTCCCTAATCGGGAGTTTAGACAATCGATGATGAATATCTTGGATATGTCATTACCTCTGAAGCATTATTGGTGGCAATCCAGAAAATGACGTAGCACAGTCCATGTACGGTGAAGAGAGCCATAACAATGTGGCCGAGCCATACATGATACTTGATGCTAGCTTCTGAGGTTAGACCAACAAGAGGGAGAATAGAAGATAATCTGGTAACAGGAAAGAAGAGGAAAGCAAGACACATGTTTCCAACCAAACCTAACCGTAGACCAACGGTTTCCAACTTTTCTTGCCATCTGCATTATATAAGTAGGAGACTTTTAATAATTTTTCACCAAATTCTTAATATATGCTTAAAAAGGACGAAATTTCACGAATTAGTTCTTACACTTTCAGGCCATCTTCCTCTGCAGAGTGTGCGGTTATGGAGGCGAATGAGTTGTTTATATACAAGGACAAGGCCCAGATAATTAAAGCTACAAACATCAAGCAAAATGCGAGTTCCATTGCAGTGAAGATACCCATCGGTCCCTTGACAATCACCGGCCTGTTCCATGCTTGCAGGCGACGGCTTAATTTACCACTGCAGTCAAATCAAAATACATATAATTATATCAGATGTCTATATGTCTATGTATTTTTCTGGCATGGAGCGAAAAATTTAGAGATGTATACATGTTGTGTTGTTGTACATATCAGTTGTTGTTATGCAGAATTATTGTTTTAAGGCCATGTCAGTTATAAATACAACTTGACTGACATCCTTATATTTATCTCAGTCTTGCATCGCATCTTGTTTGGGCTAAGAACCTAGTATCTAATTGTAAAAATAAAAGATAACCTCACTCTTTTTTTTTTGTGCTAGAGATGAAGTTATAGAGGAAATTACAATATCTATATTTATATAAAATTTTAGAGAAATGTCGGGTTCATATTTGTATGAGGTGATCCGATCCCTCATAAAAAATAAGTGTAATCACTTGGTGGGACTACTTATAAAGACGAGCAATATCAATATGTCATTATATTTGTTATGTCATAAAATGCATTTCTTTATTAAGTTAAACATTGCATTTATATGCAATTTCTTTATTAAGAAATTAAAGACACCTAAAATTTTATTTTAAGAAAAGTGAAAATATCACCTATAAGTCTAGTGCTGGATAAATGGTCCACAGAAAATGGACACTCTAAGACATTATTGCTACAGTCTGGGCCGGCCCCCCAATGGAGGCCGGCCAGACAGCCGTCCCCGATTTTTTCACAATTTTAGGGGCCCCGAATTCCCCCCCCCCCCCCCCTTTTCTATTTACATATACGTATTTTATGCGCAAAGTATTTTTAGGGGCCCCAAATTTGATTTTTTGGGCGTTTTTTTAAAAAAAAATTAATACTTGGACCGTCTTATTTTAGTTGTACTTGAATGTGTATAAAGATTTTTTTTATCAAATCCCTAAATCTCCATCTATTTCTTCATAGATATCGGTTTTAAAGAATTGTAGAAAAACACAACTTCAAAAAAAAAAAGTTTTAACAATTTTTTTTTAAAAAATAAATATTGTATGGGAACCCATTTCGGGAGTTTGTCTTGAGCCCCTGTAAACTCAGGGCCGGCCCTAGCTACCGTATTATGGACCTAAATTGTGAAGCAAACGTGATTTCGCCTTAGGATCAGCCCTAGCTTTTTTTGGCTCCCATTTTACGATTGAACGCATGTATAGCACGACATACGATTGAATGTCTTGTCTTGTCTTCACAAAGTGCAGATAAACGCATCCACCAACCGCGATGAAAAGCACGGGAAATGTGAATACCAACAGGTTCATCCCTGCACAAGAAGTAAAATGAACGTCATATATCATAAAAATTATATTTCAACTACTAACATATGGTAAATATTTCTAAACTAATGCATGCATCGATCCCTATGAACATATCAACCATTTAGAGTTCTAGAGGTTTTAAACAGAATTACATGTCATGAGTCATGACTACAATCCTGTTACATTAATGAGGAGAGAAATATATGACCTTGTGTTCCAAAATAAGTGGAGTAGTTGCTCGCTACTTTGATCTTGGGATTCCATGTGTTGCGCCAGGTGTTTGTCGGCCTCATCACCCAAAGCAACATCCATCCTAGAAACACGAGGGCAAGCAACAGCTTGATTGCTTTTAACACCATGTTCGAATAAGCAGAAGACGAAGAAAAAGAAGAAGAAGACGAGGACGACCCTCTCATCATCCCTTTTACTTATGGGTGATTCTCTTTCTATGCAATGCAGAGGTAGTTTCGCAATTTATAGAAAGTAGTAGGAGTATGGACTTGGAATGAACGGACGTCATAGAGTTTTGATAGTCATATAAAGGCATGAATCATGTTACATCGATGTGATGAGGGTCATTGAGGTATCAGTAAGTCAACCCCCCAAAATGGAGCATATATTGTGATATCAGTTTATCATTATTATTTTTCAATGGTCACTCCATATTGGGATCTCCACTATTTACAAACTTATCGTTTACACATCCCCCAAAAATTTTAAATTAAAATTAAAATTATAATAAATAAATTGTATATATACCTATTGCTTCACATTCCTTTAATTACCACCATTGACTATATTTTATTTGTTCGTTCTAAATTTTTTCTTGCTCAAAGTTGTTTCCTTAATATATTTTTTTTACCCGAAAAAGGAAAAAAGGAAAAAAAAATACAGTAGTTAAATTGTATTTTTAATTAGTACTTCAATTTTTTTGTAAGTATAGTTAGGGGTGGCAACCGGGCCAATCTGGCTCGCGACCCACCTGGACCGGCCCGATCTGGTTTCGAACCGAACCGGACCCGCATGAATTATGTGGGCCGATCTGGGTCGAGTAATAACCCTTAGCGGCCTAGTTTGAACCGGACCGCTAAGGAACTGGGCCCGACCGGTCCTAAACCGGACCGGACCGAATCAATCGTGTTCAGTTCAGCCCGGGGAGCTAACGGTAGGCCCGCCCGGGCAGGCAGTTGTGAATTTTTCTAATAATAAATCCTAGATTCGTCCAATTTCTAACGATGCTTCCGGATTCGTCTAATTTATTTATGAACACCCATTTCGTCCCTTGAACAGTTCTACTATGGGATCTAGGAATAAGTCTCCATACTTGATTCCTTTCAAATTGGTTAAGTTCTTATTGCATGGTAATGATCCAATCATTGTCTTACAAGACCTCCTTAATATTTTTAGGTTCAAGTATGGATATGAATGCAGAAAAACACATAAAATTTTTGGCTTGAGTACGAATAATCACCCCTTTTGTCATATCGCTTCGTATTAGTTCTGAGGGATGACAGGCAATGATTTTCCAAGCATGATGTTTTTTGATGATGGGAGGTGGAACAGTTGTGTGGGTGTGACCATCTTCCCCTTGGTCATTCTCTGGTCACTGCATCTCTTTTATCAATAGTGCATTGGTGTTATTGTTGTGTACTTATTGTTGAGAGGATTCGTAAAGATGTGTTGAGTTGTTTTGAGAGTCCTCATGCAACTCATTCTCTATGTGTACCTGTCTTTTCTTGAGGCGAATACTTGTCTCATCATGATCACCAACATATAATGTCTCTCTTTCGAGAGAATTAGTTTCATCAAATATAACAGCAATTGACTCTTGTACAATGCATCTTCTTTTGTTGAATACACGATATACTTTGCTACTTTGAGAATATCCTAAGAATACGCCTTAATCATTTTTACGATCAATTTTTCCTAAGTTATGTAAGGTATTTAAAATGAAAAGTTTACATCCAAATATACGAAAATAACTTAAGGTTGGACATTTTTAATAATATAGTTCAAAATACACGAAAATAACTTAAGTTTGGACATTTTTCATATTTAAAAGGCGTTTTCTCAAGATGTTTTCAAATTGTTACTTGGTTGATAGTGTAACAGGTTGTACTGATAGCTTCTGCCCAAAAAGATTTAGAAAGATCGTTTTCACTAAGCATAGTGCGGGCCATTTCTTGAAGAGATCGATTTTTCCTCTCAACAACCCAGTTATGTTGGAGAGTGAGAGGACAAGAGAACTAATGTTTTATCATTTTTTTCACAAAAAGATGTGAAGAGTTTATTTTAAAATTCCCCACCATGACACTACGAATAGTTACAATTGTAAGGTTTTTCTCATTTTCAACTCTATGACAGAATGTTTGAAAGATATGGGGAATGTCATCATTTTTTATAGAAAAAAACCAAGTAAATCTACTGTAATAATCAACAATAACAAAAGCATATCGTGCACCTCCAATACTACATGTACATGATGGTCCAAAAAGATCCATGTGCAAAAGTTCGAGAAATCTGGAAGTTGATACCACTTTCTTAGGCTTTGTGAGAGATCTTGGTTTTCTTACCAAATTGACATGAGTCACATGGTTTATCCTTCTCAAATTTGATCTTTGAGATCCCTTGTACAAGTTCTTTGTTTATCAGTTTGTTGAGGTTGTCTATTGCATTATATCCAAACTGCCGATGCCATAGCCAACCGTCTCAATTTCTAGCTACAAAATACCTCAGATTTTCTTGTTCTAATTCATTAGAATTAATTACATTAATGCTATTGCAATGATTAGTAAGAAGTAAACGAGAATTATTATAATTTAATGCAATGCATGCATGTTTGTCAAAAATAACAGTGTACCCTTTATCACATAATTGGCTAACACTAAGTAAATTATGTTTTAAATCATTTACCAAAAGTACATCATCAATGGAGCAAGAATAATCAAAATTGATTTTACCTTTACCAATAGTTTGACCAGTGATATTATCTCCAATGGTGATGTCTTTCCCATTTTCCCTTGTGCAACGCCCCGGATTTCATAATAGGAAATACGAGACATAAATCTAGAATCTTTACTTCATTGTAAACCAAACATAGTACAAAACATAGGGGAAAATATACAAATTTTATTTACAACAGTTTTTTATTAAAATGCACAGTAAAAAATTAAACACATTTATTACAACACGTCTCAACATTTAAACTCCAGTCATCATAAGTCCAAGTTCTAACATTGCTTAAGCCACTTACTCGCAAAACCTACAAAACTGACCAGAAAAGTTGGCACGTCAGTTGAATGCAACTGACACAATACTGATAAAAGCGGCGACTCTCCAAAGTCTCGCAACCACACACTTGTTGCATAAATAAAACAATAATAAAAGAATCATAAATTAACAATATATGTTGAAATTGTAAGAATAAATATGCGTCAGGAAAACATCGAAATGCACAATACAAGGTTAAAAAAAACTAGTGCCTACGATGCTTACTAATGCATGCTTGTTCGGATTTTATGGCGCTTATAGAACATAGGTCCGATGGTAGACCCTTAGCATTCACCACATTTTGGGGTTCAATCCCATGCTATGCAACCTACAACCATGACTACTACGAGATTTAGATATAAGTATTGGCTCTCTCCCCGGAATGCTAGAGGTCATACTCTATCCACGGATCATCCTAGAGACTCTTTCACTCTCGTTCAGAAATTCTTTGAGAATACCTCACTCCACAGATCATCCTGGAACCCTCATTTCACAAATATCCCATGAGTGTCGCTCTCGTCCTAGAATACTGGAGATCAATCCTGCTCCACAGATCATTCTGGGGTCTCACTCATCCTTCGTCCCGAAATACTGGGGATTATCTCACTCCGGGGATTATCCTGGAGCCCATAACTCACGTTTGCTCTTGTTTCATCATATCTCCAACTAGTGTCTGTCCTTATGAGTAAATAGGAGTATCCTGAGCCACCTAGAGCTAGCTCTACCATACCAGACTTAAATCCACAAAACTAGGAACACTAGCCCTCACTGGATAATTCCTATAATCAAATAATTCACTATCAGTAATCCTGGGTCCTGCTCATCCTCTAATGCTCACAACAAAAAATCCTCAACAATATTTCTAGGGTTCTCACAATAAGCCTAAATTTCAATATGAACCACCATTTGGTTCAATCATCAAAACATTCTTTCTTTATTCATATATGGAAACGCCACTTTTCCACAAGTACTCAAACATAATTTCAACGACTCATTTAAGATCATCTTATATCAAATATAAGCATTCATTTATCCACAATCACTCTATCATATATCCTTCCACATTTAGTAAGCAATTCACTTCCATAAAGACCCCTTCATTTATAGAAACGAAACAATTTTTCCAAACATCTTCACTTCCCATTAAAATTACTATTTTTCATATTTGAAAACACAATAAAATTTCTAGAATAATTATCAACTTTAAAACTAAAATAACCCTTTTTCAATTCTGGAATTTGTCCCTAAAATCTGAAATATCATTGTTTCAAAATCTGAAACTCATACCTCTTTAAAACTGAAAATAACTCTTTAAAGTCTAAGACATTTATCCTTCAAAACTGAACCACATACTTTCCTCAAAACTGAGAATTTCATCCCCAAAATTATAGTTTTATACATTCGAAATCACAACTCTAACTTGCCGAATCTGAAAACTCATTTATCTTTAAATATGAAATTTATGCGCACTTATCCTTAAGAACGGTCCATTCAAAAATGAATATTTAATTCTGAAAAAATTCAGTTTATGTTTACTCCATAAACATAGATCACGTCACCAAATTTATAATCAATTCGCACAAAAATTGAAGCTCTAAATCATCAATAAACTGAAACTCATTTTTTAATATAAAATATGAAACTTGCAACTCTAAAAACTAACCAACAAATCACTTAAAACTTCACATCCTTACCAAATATAATCATATACATACATACCCATATCCACCCTAGGGTTTGCAAGCCTAGTGTACCATCAAAACCCTCCACACACACCAATACCCTGACCATCAAACTAGGCCGAAACCCTAGCAAACAGCAAACCTGGGTTTGCACAGTGATCGGGTGAGCACTATGCAACCCCTGGGTACTGTACAAACCTAGCAACCTGAAACCTTAACCCATATGGTTAGCCGCCAAACCCTAACTCTAGTTGCCGAAACCCTTTTTACATTCAAAACTTGAATCTTTTTTATACAAAAACACACTAATTCATGCCCTGGCCAATTAGAATTCAATTTAGAAAAACCTTACTCAAAAAAACAGTGAATTAAATATAAAGATCTCATCTTTAATTGATCAACATGAATTTTAAGAACATATGACAAGTTCTAATCATTTACAATAATATATGGGTTCATTAAATCAATTTACATAAATAAAAAAATGATCTTTCATGCACAATGATATTCATTACTCAAGAACAAACCGAATAAGATCATCATGTATTCAAGAATTAATTTTTATCCCATATTATCAATCAAACTTCATTTAACAATCCATCTCTACAATATCTCATAACCAACATCACATTCATGCTAGATCACAATCATAGATTAATAAAAATCAACCGTAGCATGGTACTACAACAATCATCAAGAAAATAAACATAAAAGAGAGTTAGAGAGACGCCCACCTCTTGAAGAAATTGATACAAAGTAGTAGTCTTCTTCTCCAAGCAATAGATCACCTCTCCAAGCCATAAAAAGCCACACAAAAAAGCCCAAAATATTCAAGAGAGGGGGGAGACTGAAATCCACCGCATATATATGAGGCCAGGCTTTCTTAGGGTTCCTATGGGGATTTTTTTTGCAATAAAGTTCTCAATGATCAAATATTTTACAAATTTAATTATACTACAAATCTATTAGGTTACATTACATATATAAATCAATCAAATAAGTTAATTAAACTTATCCCTTGATATTCTACCCATCTCCTGCCCCCAATCAGTAAAAAAAAATTTATTTCCATATTTTCGGACTATATTCATGGCCATAATCAATTCTTTTTATAAAAAAATCCATTTTGTCAATAAAAATTCCAAAAGTAATTATCTTCATTCAAAATAAATTCAAAAAAATAAAATATAACAACTAAATGAGAGAAATAATTATTGGCAACTAAATTTTTAAGAATTTAGAATTTTATAATATTACAAGTGTTCTGCACGTGCAAACAGTAATTAAGGAAAATAATAGAATTAATCAAATCCTTCAATTTAATTTCATTTAATAATTCAAAATAATTAGTTTTAATTACCTAATGTTACATAAGTTAAATCAAATAAAAATTAATTTATGATACGAGTACTACAACATAGTATAATGCACATGCATTACACGTACAAACATAGTAGTCAATGAAAAATAATAAAAATAACCAATCAATTAAACTGATAATAATTGATAATTCAAAATAATATCTTTTATTTTTACGAGGTGTTACACCTTGATAGTGATGCAAAATATTTGCTATCGCCAATCATATGATTCGAGCATCCACTACCACTAGTCTTTATATTTGACGGATTGATGCACCTACAGTAAAATTAGTAAGTGTAACTTTGGGAGCCCAAGTTTGTGTTGTTCCTACAATTGCATTCACCCAAACAAAATTATTATTTCTTTTTAAAGTGCAGTTACAGAAAATATGCCCTAATTTACAACAATAGTGACAAGTAATTCGATTATACCTTGGATCATAGACTTTTGAATAGGTATGCCTTGGTTTGTATTTATTTGGGTGGTTATGCATATGTGTATGGCAAAATTTCTTAGGAGTTTGACGTTCTTGTCGCTTATTATAACCAAGTCCTCGGTTATCATGAAAGATCTTAAATTCTTTGTCATAAAATATTTGGGCCCTTCGTAATTTTCAAAAGCTTTTTCGAGCTCAATTATTTTATGACAAAGCCTTTTTCTCGTGTGATCATCATCTTCGGTATTCTAACGAAGAGTATCAAGAGTTGCATCAAGTTGTTTATTTTGTTTTAGGGCTTCTTTACAACCTCCCACTATTTTGTCAAACTTCTTTTTGCATTCATTAAGATCAATAGTGAGCTTAGCAATATGGACGGATTTCTCATGAATTACTTTTATGTTTTCATTATTTATTGTCAGAGATTTTTGAATTTGTTCTTTCAAATGTTCATTTTTTTTCTATCAATAAATCATGATCCTTCTTAAATGACTCGAGTTTTTCAGTGGCTAAAAAAATTTTACTTTCAATTTTTTGTTTTTAGCAATACATGAATCATGTGATTCATTAGATATTCGTTTATATTGTTTCAGTTCATGATTAAGTTTGTTTGCATAATCTTTTAGGTCATTAAAAATATCTACTAACTCATCATTAGTTGGTTATGTCCTTGACTCTTACATTTATAGCACACATCCTCCTTATCTTTGTATCTTCCTCTCTGAAACCTAACAAATTTCTTATGTTTAAGATACTTACTGAATTGTTTGGTCAATAGCGCGATATCCTCGTTAGACCCTTCGTGGTTCGATTCTGAATTGTCATGTCGTGAGGTTGCGTCTTTCAGGTCTATGGTATTCTCTTCGATTTGGGAATAACCTTAATGTTTTGACTGTATCTTTTTATCTCTGCCATCTCCATCTCATTCGTTTTTAGTTTTTCCTAAAAAGTATAATAATCGAATCACTTTTCTTTGAGTGTCTCCCTCATTGCAGCTACTTTAATATCTCATTCCGGGGTGAGAGAGCTTATGTGTTTTTTGAATTTTCGGTCATCATCTAACCCCTTACCTAAGCTCTCAAGTTCTTGGGAAATTATGTCAAAACGAGCTAGCATCTGTCTATGTTTTCTCTTAGAATCATACAGAAAACATCAAACTTATGAAAACATAATGTAACTTTGGCATTTACCTCGGGCGAGGTTCCCTCATGACGTTTTAGCATATTGTTCCATATTTCTTAAGTCATTTTGCATTTTCTCCCACATCGCATAAGTTCATCCTTGTTCAAGCTGCATATAGTGCGGTCATGAATTCGGAGTTTGCAGTCTTTAGTGACAGTTCAGCCTTTGTGAATGTCTTCTTTCCATCACTGGCATGGATATCTATTTTATTTATGCAAACATTTCATACTTCTTCTCCAAGTATCTGCAAGAAGTGAGACATGCAAACTTTCCAAACAACATAATATTTTCCATTAAAATAAGGTGAGCATGTGAGACTTGGTCCATTCGAGTTTGTAACACCCCGAATTTTAAATACAACTGAATTCGAAGTTCCACAGGATCTTTACACTTCTTTCGTACAATTTTACAAGGAAATAAATTTTTTTGTACATCAGAGTTTACACTTTCATTACATATTTACAGCGAAAGCAATTTTACAACAAATTACATAAATTGAAATACAACACTTGGATCATCTTTTAATCAGCATGCATTCTTGTTAATCACTTTTTTCTGTATAAAACTGTGGGCACGTTAGTTCATTCAACTGATGAAATATTATACACGGCTATCCTCTCTATGCCGAACACAGTATAACGATTCTCAAATGCTTAACAAACCACAAACTTGTTCACAGGCAAAGCTAAAGGAACTATCCTATTGATGCCGTGTTGTGCGGTGCACTTAGTCCTTAATGCATTTGTTATGTTACATGACACTAATGCGCACTTGTTCAGATTCTATGCATCCCATACTACATAGGTCTGAGGGCAAGCCCTTAACCGTTCTTCATCTTGTAGGGTTCAATCCCTCGTCATGACTTAACTACTACTGTAACTACGATAAGTATTCTAGATGTTCTATGAGTTACGAGCTCATGAGTAATACCCTAAATTTTTCATTTATGAAAATTGTGTTATTTTGTATTATTAATTTGTACGTATTGTGCACGTGCAATCTTGTGGTATAAATTTTCATAATTATTTTCATTACATAAACAATTGAGTATACATATATATATGTCCTTTCGATTGTTTTTATTAAAGCCTATTTCAAACAAGCATAAGTATTTCTTTATATTTTGAGCCTAATCTAATTTATTTTTAAATATAGACTATTTTGGCCCACTAAATAAAAGCCCATCAATTTATTTCTTTTTTTATTCTTACAACTTGTAGTGTAGAAAATTTTATAGACTTTTTATTAAAAATTAAATGTACAACTTTTTAGAATAGGGGGCTTTAGAAATACGTGCATTGCACTAGCACGTGTTTGTGCTCCTTGTGAGGCCGGATAGGAATGGGAGGGAAAAAAGATAGAGTGGAGTTTGTGGGAGGTAGTTTTGTAGTCATGAATACTATGCTTTTGAAACACATGAATACTATGCTTTTGAAACATGAATTGTGATTAATCATGAAAAGGTCTTATGAGTATGACATTGTAATTATGAGTTGAAATTGAGAATTAGGGTATAATCAAGCCTTATACCGGCAGTGAAAGAATTGTGAAATGATATTTTAAAAATGAGAAGACCAAGGTTGGGTCATGTGAAATTAAATGAATAAGACTGATATAGTCGGAGTGCTACATTCTAAGAGATTGATTTTATTCATGATTCAATTAAATTAAGGATTAGTACATAGTGAAGAGGTGATGAAAGTGAGAGAAAAACACAAGTATGAGGGCCTCGAGTCTACGATGTGGGTGTGATTCACAGTTCGTCTTCACGATGCACCGTGACATGACGTGGGCACTACTCCGGAATTACCAGGATCTTGGCAATGCTTGTGGGATGTTTGGTGACTGCGAGAGGATCGTGTGCCATGACGGAGGCTGAATTGTCCATAGATTGTCTTCACGATGCGTCGTGACATGACATGGGATTCCCCTCCAGGTTGTCTGTACATGAGCTCGTTACTCATAGAACATCTAGGATACTTACCGTAGTTACAGTAGTAGATTAAGTCATGACGAGGGATTGAACCCTACAAGATGAAGAACGAATAAGAGGCTTTCCCTCGGACCTATGTAGTATGGGATGCATAGAATCCGAACAAGTGCGCATTAGTGTCATATAATATAAATAACTGCATTAAGGACTAAGTGCACAACCACAACACGACATCAATAGGATATTCCCCTTAGTTTGATTGTGAACAAGTTTGTATTTGTTAAGTATGGAAAATCATTATATTGTTTCCGGCATAGAGAGGATGGCCGTGTATAATATTCATCGGTTGAATAAACTAACGTGCCCACAGTTTTGTATGCAGGACAAATGGCATGATAAAGATTAAGGAAGATCTGATGCTTAGAAATTATTCAAATGTTGTTGTACTTTCGTTCAAGTAAATGTTATAATTTTGCTTCCACTGTAAAGTGTAAAGATTCATTTGTAACTCTGATGTAAAGTAAAAGTTTTAAATTCCTTGTAAAATTGTACGAAGTGAAGTAAAGATCCTGTGGAATCTCGAATTCAGTTGTATTTGGAATTCGGAGTGTTACATCATGTCCAGACAGCCTGGCGGGGAATCCCACATCATGTCACAATGCATCGTGAAGACAACCTGTGGACAATTCAGCTTTCTTCATGGGACATGACACCACCTGCAGTAACCAAACACCCCACGAGCGTCGCCTACCGTAAGGACTCCTGGAAACATATCCACGTCAAGTCACGACGCATCGTGAAGACAGCCTGTGAATACTCTCACACCGTAGCTCCGAAGCCCTCATACCCGTATTTTTCTCTTATTTTCATCACCTCTTCACTATGTATCTAATCCTTAGTTATTTGAATCATGAACAAAAATTTGATTCTCTAGAGTTAGTCTTTCCACTATATCGGTCTTAACTATTGATATAACATGACCCAATCTTGGTCTTTTCATCTCAAATTTCATTTCAACATATCTCTTTTCAATGTCGGTATGAGGCTTAACTACACTCTAGTTCTCGATTTCAATTCACAATCACAAAATCAAGTTTTCACAGTCATAAAGTCTTTTTCATGATTAACATTAATTTTCCTTTCATGTTCATAGCATTTGTATATTCATGCTGACTAAATTTTTCATAATTCATCACAACAATCAATTTTACTTTCATGTACAAACTCATGCATAACCAAAAGAATTCATTTTTCTAACTTGTCACATTCATAGCTTATTCAACCACCATGAAATTACCGTACTGTCATTTTATCAAAAATTTACACTCTCATTGCCAAAACTCATTTCAAAATTCTTTTAAACAAGGCATGTATTTTTCTTTATTCAAGGACAATTTGAACTAATAAAAATAATAAGTTCTTACTTGCCAGAAATAGTCTCAAATCCTTATTTATACTAGGCAACAAGTTATAGAAAGTTCTTTCACGAAAATCCAGATATTAATTGAAACTTCTGGGCACTCGAATGTTACAACATGGACATTCGGCTGTTCTGTGAGGATTTACAACTCGAAAATCAATGGTCAGGGTAGTCGACTGTCACAGTGTAGTCGGTCGACTGATCCGCAAGGGTTTGAACTCAAAAACAAATAATCAAGACGGTCGACTGTTTCAATATAACTGGTCGACTGTTCCGCAAAGATTTGAACTCGAAAACAAATACTCAGAGCAGTCGACTGTTTCAATCTAATCGGTCGACTATGCTACTAGGTTTTTCAAATTCCCAAAAATATTTTTAGTTCTTTTTCTTCTCTTTTGAGTCAAAATTTTCAGAATGTAAATTATACGTAAATACAGTAAACCATTATTTTTATAGTCATTATTTGCTTTATAAAAACATATATTGAGTCATATTTTGTGTTTTATATCCATTTTCGACATTGAGAACACTTTCCATTTCTACATAATTTATAAATCTAGCTTCCCAAAATTCACTTTATGTCTCTATTTAATGCTTTATCAATCCATTACCATGATTAAAGCACTAGATTTTGTTCTCTACAATTGAATTGTTCTAATTCAAATAATTAATTCTACAAGAAGCATTTAGTCAATTTGTGTCTCATAAGTACAAATTCGTCTCACATAGCATAATTTATAGACATTGATATGGCTAAAAATAGGATTAAATCGGGACTGTTCACATCGGAGACGAATCTTAAAGCTCAGGAGTAAAACGGTAATTTCACCTACTAACGGGTCCGAAGCGGGTACTGGGTCTCCTTCTCACAGATGCAATAACCCGCGAACGGATCCACCTCAACTGGGTACGGGTCCCGACCCGATACAAATCCAGTCCGACAGGATAGAATTAGGGTCTCTGATTGAACCAAATCAACGGGCCTGATTCGCGACTATCCTCTCACCGGGAATTAAGGGATTACATTCCTAATCTGATTACGAGGATTTTATGCCTTATCAGATCACAAGAATCACATTCCTAATCTGATCCCAACGGCGACTATAAATACCCCCCACCTACCACTGTTACAGGTTAATCACTCTTTTGCCAACTTAAGCTCTTTTTTAATCATCACTGGTTACTGACAAGAGCGTCGGAGGGTGCGTCGCCGGGATCAACCCCGGTGTATCGCACTTCCTTACAGGTGAACGGCGGGAGTCAGCAGCCCAACTCCGACGAACAGGTGTGGATTCGCTATTCAGGTCTTTCCACGAATCCACAAATTCTATCTGTTTACCCCCACACCAGAATCAGCGGTAACAGACATAAAGTATGATGATAAGATTGATTCTAGCACTTCAATTTCACATCTTTATTCATTAGCAATCATCTTAACAATCATTCTTTAAACTACTATTTTATCTCTAATCAACCAAACATGAGACTACAATTTTTCAATTTCTTCTCAACTATTTTAGCAAACATCCCTAGCATGGCATCTACATTTAGAAGTATTGAGAAACATCTACCTATAGTTGAAGAAACGAATGAAAACTCCTAGAATGCAAGAAAGTAGCATTCTCCTCCTAGAATGGATTGCAAATTGTCTCCTCCTCCTTGTGCTTGGTAGGAACCCGAGCTCTTCTCCTTGCTTCCTTGATGATGGACCGGTCTCTACTAGGATGGAACACACAAAAAATGCTCTCTAATCTTTTGCTCATAAATCTCCTCAATCTTTTGTTCTCTTGTCTTTTTCTCTCTTAGTCTTTTCTCTTAACAAATTGTTTAGTGGCTTCATGAGAAGAATAGCTAAGGGGTATTTATACTTTTTTAGGTTGAGAATGGAAGGCTAAGATTCAATCAAGGAGTTATGGATTAAGGACCAAGATAAATTGGGAAGTTGTAGTAACTTCCATGATCACATACCCACTCCCTCTCTTCTTGCTCAAAACTGGCCACTCTCTAGGGTGTGCATTGCACACTCTATTGTGTGCACGTGCTCCTTAGTACCCCCCTATTATAAATTTGTACAAATTTAATTAATCAATTGTCCACTAATTGTGTCTACATGACAAGTTGTGACAATTAAAAAATTAATTAAGTTTGTGGGCCTCAAAAATAGTGGGCTTTACGCTCATGGACTATTTAATAAAATACTTTAAATTATTAGGGTGGGCTTAATTTAAGAAACAAGTTTAGGCTTTATAAAGTAGGCTTTTTAGAAGGAAAAAAAATAATGAGAAAGGAAGAAATAATTGTCTATGTTATAAAAGATAATTTTTATAAGAAAATATTTATAAAAAATTTGTACGTGCACAACACGTAAAAATTAACATTTCTCATTAAATAAAAATTCAGGATATTACAGAGTTAGATGACTCTGATGTGAACAAGTCTTTGAGAGGAGGGATTTCGGCAATTGGGCATTTTACTCTTAGCTTTTAAGCTATTAATGAGAACCTCGCGGGGGTGGGGGGGTGGGGGGGTGGGGGGGGGGGGGGGGGGGGGGGGGGGGGTGGGGGGAGGATTGTCTGAAATTTAAAAACTTAAAATAAATGCTTAAAGTAAGAAGATAGAATTTAGAGAAAGTAAACAGAGTAAGCATGCATGACACAACGATATAACGTGGTTCGACCCACAGTCTACGCCCACACCTCGTACTTGTAGCAATTCTCCGGCACAAGAGTTCTACTATACTTAAAACTCCGTACATTTAGTTCTCGGTATTCATGCCGAGAGTCATATTACACCCACATGAATTCTATGTATAAGCCCTATAAAACCGCCTCTTATCGAAATGAAAAGAAAAGAAAAATAGCAAGATTGATGTCTTGACTAAGAAAACAGTAAAAGTGCACACTTTCTTGATTATTGAGAAAGTATTGAGTTAAGAAGAATTAGAGTTTAAAGAAATGAAGAATACTCAGTGAATTCACCTCTATTTATAATGTGTGATATAATTTATTTCCGAAACAATGAAAAAAATACCGAAACTGCTTCTGTCAATCTCCTTAACAGAATTCAGAGAGATTAATAGTTGACTGCATCAAGAATGCACATAAACGTGTGGTCGACTTTCAGGTCGACCATGTCAGGGACAGTCGACTGTCGGTCAACCATGACTTTCTAGAAATAGTTATTTTGTGAATCAATTTTATATTCTTTCTTTAACTCAATATTCAATCAACGATACTTTATATAATTAATCCTCATAATTACATAAGTAAATGAACTGAACTTGCTGGCTTCTTAATGATTTTGGCACATGTTTATTGTATGCAAATCTCTTTGATACTTTGCAATCGTTTCGTTACTTTCCTTTTTAAGTTGATACAGAATATCTTATGAAACTTTATTTGAATTTTGAATCCCTATTATCCTGTACATATCTTAACTGAAAATATTAGTCACAAGAGTATGTATATACACACCAAACTTAGGGTATAAAGATGTTAAACACTGTTGGAATTCTACTTACGACCTATTTATTGTTGTTAGTAAATACAAATTGGTTATAAATGATTTTTGTATTGCAAAAAACATGGAAAGCTTTTGTATGAATGAAGAATGTTGGGATTTTTTAGAAAGTTTGTTAAAACTTTTACAACCTTTTCGAACTTCAACCATTAAATTTAAAAAATCTTATGCATCTACTTCTAGTGGTATTTTACTTACAATAGTTATTATGATGAAAAGTTTTCAAGAAATGATGCATGATCCTTTAATTACATCACTTTTTGTTCCCCCTTACGATAAATTTATGAAATATTTTCATCCTATTTCTATGTTGTATTTTGTTTCTAGTATATGGATCATCGTACCAAGTTGGATGGTACGAAGCATTTGATTGATTTATTTTTTATCTACAATGGAGGTGATTCTTATGATCATCATGTATTTATAGTTAAATTTGAGTACGTAATAAATAATTTATATGATAATTAAGATAGAATGGCATTGCATTTAAAGATGCAACAAGTGATGTATTGAATCTTCTTAAATAAATAAAAAAACCTAGAACTAATGCACCTAATGAATTGCATTGGTATAATGCACAACATTCAATCGAATAGAAGATTGGTGTGTTAACATGGTGGAAACACAATCAAAGTTCATATTCTATTCTTTCTTACATGGCAAAATATCTACGAATTCCCCCCCCCCCTCTCGTTGTGTCCATCGTCACATGTGAAAGTGTTTTTTTCTTTTTGTGGCAGGATATTGAGCGAGAAAATGAATTGTCTGACTCTGAAGACTTTAAAGATGCTCGCACACAATGATGAAAGTAGAGGACAGGACTCAAGGGATACAAGATGCCTTAATACGTGGTAACAACACTCCAGAAGACGAACAATGAAAATGTACTCTTGAATATTGAATATCACAATGAAGATTGAAGATTATTGTCGTGTTGCAGTGAGAGTTCACTAAGGAATTTAGAGCAATAAGATCCTACGTTTAGGTTAAGTTGAGGTGCACAACAGTAGTCCAATGCCATCTCTTCAATCTAATCCCTTGCTATCTGAAACTCTAGATCACCCCCTTCCCATGTAATATTATAGTTTGTATGTATACGTGTGTATGTGTGTGTGTATATATATATATATATATATATATATATATATATATATATATATATATATTATAAAATTGACCCTTGTAAATCATTCCAGACTTCAAGAATTGAGAAAAATAATACATATTTTTTTATTATGATTTTTTTACATCGGAATTTCCTAATATACTATATGTTTTTTTAAGCTTTTTTATATGTTAAGAGATCGAGGAAAAAATTGTGGTTTAATAAAATAAATTAAAAATTAGCCCGACCCGGGTCATCCTGGAACCGGGAAACCCTCGGATGGAGGCCTGTTCCGGATTGGGTTTCCCATTGTGGGGACCGGCCCGCCTGGACCGGTTGCCACCCTAAGTATAGTTGATAATGGTACAAATCGCAGCAAATTAGGGATGTATAATTTTAGCACTCTTACAACTTCTACAGACAGATAAACGTAACATGCCTCTTTAACTAGCCCGGACATCCTCAGGCTCATTAACAAGATATAAGTCGCTTTCATGCACACTAAAAGCAACTAGGCCCACTAGGAGAGAGACTCAGCCCATGAGGACTGTAAGTCGATCAAATCTCTTATCCCCAAACAGAAGAATAACGAGCTCTTTCTCTTTAAAGGGGGATAATCAAACATGAGATAAAAAATTTATATCAATTTTCTAACTGTTTCTCAAACTCCCTTATTCTCTCTATTTCTAACTTGAGCGTCGGAGGATCTGTCGTCGGGGCTATCCTGGTGTTTCAGGATTTTTGCATATCCATCGGCCACGTTAGCAACCGACGAATTCAGATCAAGGTGCTCTTTCAACGATCCAGATCTAATCTCAGGATTTCTAACCACTTTTTACGGCGACGATAAAATATTAGATCCTTAGTAGTTTCCTTTAAAATATAAACTCACTATTTATTTGTTCGCACACTAAAATAAGCAGCAACCATAGTCAAGATGTAGTACAATTTTATTACAGAAGCATACAATTTATATTGAGATGTGATATTTCCATCGGAGAAGTATTATAAGAAAACGATTTTTTTTCCAAAATAATATAGTACCGATAAATTTTAATGTAACTAATTCATCTAAAAACTTCTCAATTAACATATATTGGAGGTAAATGGTTCGATGTGTATGACTATGACCTTATTTTAATTTTTTTTATATATATAAATTGTCTGAAAAGGTTTATGAAAAATTGCATCTAAAAGACAAATTAGTATTTCCTTTAAGCACCAACTGTAATACTTATTCACCTTTAAGTACCAACTGTGTTACTTATTCATTTGTGTCATTTTCTCTCTTATTTGCTTTTAGTTGTTAATTATTAATCTAGCAACATAGCTTTACGCGTTGTGCACTCCAAAGCATTTCTTGCATATTTTTCCCAGAATTGATAAGATCACAAATCGATGAAAACACAAGCCTGTAAGAGCATACACATTGTTTATTGCTATTTTGACAAAATAGCAAAGTTGGTTTTCTTTGCACATTCTTTGCACAGGTAGATTGTTATAATAGAGCAATTGATTTTTTTAAAAAAAAAGGTTTACAGATAGAACATGCATGTTGTCCCGTCACATGTAAAAATTATCAGTAATTTAATTAATTAGTTATTAGTAATTTAATTAGTTATTAAATTAGAACTTAAACATGATTAAAGTTATAAAATATGAGTCCAAAATTAATACTTCGACCCAATTTGAAAGTGACATCTCATCAAACGGGACATGTCCCGTTTGAGAACATTTGGCTTCAGACGGTCCCTTTCTTTTAATTTTTTAAATTTAATTTTGGGCACTTCTCAGGAAGAAAAATTATAAAATATTCTAGGACGGCCAAGATGGCCAAGATGTATCGTCCGATAGTATTTTTTTAAAAAAAAATTAGGACGGACCGTCCTCTATAATATTAGAATTCTCAAATATGAGAACGCATTGTTCCTCATTTCTCAAAAAAAAGGGCAAAATAGCGAACGACTACAACGCTCAAATTGTCAAAAAATGGAGAAAATGGAAAAACAACAAATGAGTGTGGATGCTCTAAGGTCGCACATCTATTTAAACAATTGGTTAAGGACGTATAGGCACATAAACTTTATACTAATACCATATACACACATGAAGTTATAGTAATATATCAATAGCACCCAATGTTTTTATAATTGGACCAAAAGGTACCTGTCGTCCACTTCTGTTAATTTATTAACAGTTAGAGGGTGAAATTACTTTTTTACCCCCATGCTTTAAAAATTCCTTTACAATTCTTAAAAATTTCTTTAAATCCTTTTAAAATTCCTTTAAAATACTTTTTAAAATTCTTTTAAAATCGCTTTAAAATTCCAAAAAGTTCCTTTAAAATACTTCTAAAAATTCATTCAAAGAATATATTCAGCAAGCATGCTTCTTCAAAGATTCTTCTTAAAGAATTCCTTCAAAGAATATATTCATGTATTGTGAATTCAAAGAAGTAGTAGCAACATCAAGTCAAAAATGCAATAATAGCAAGTTCTAAAAATATATTCAAAACCAATAGAGAACAAAGAAACTATTCAGAACCAACAAAGAACAAAGAAACTATTCATAATCATCATATATATATACCACAAGTATCCAACATAGAGCAAAGAAAGAATTGGAGAATATACACACATTCCAAAATGCATAACTATTCATAATCATAACATTTCAGTTTTTCCAAATGATCATAACATTTCGGTTTTTCTAAATCACAATCAATATTACACAACTGCAAGTTGTGAAAGCTGTGCTTCTTCTTCAATTAATATTACATACTCAACAAGCAACCTCAACTGCTGCTGGAACTCTTTAGCAAGCAAGCTTCTTCTCCTTCTGCCAACCACAAAAAAAACAAGAAGTAGAAAAGGACCAACAAAAGAATAATATATTTTAAGCAACTACAGAGCATCATACCAGCAAGGAAAACTGGGGAACTCAGCAATGCAAATAGAAATCTCAATTACAGACAAAAAACAGACCTTTCTTTTTCTCAAAAAGGATCAAACTATTGCAGAAAGAAACAATGAATGAAATTAAAAACTATTGTTGGGCTGGAATCTCACGATTCTATCCTCGTTATCAAAAAGAAATTAAAAACTATGGAGATTAAATTCAACTAATCAAGGAGTAAATGATAATGTCAATTATAATAAATATACGAGTACAAAAAAGTGAACTTTACTATATACAGGTTGTCAAAATAATGATATGACACTAACCTAACTAAACA
Organism: Hemerocallis citrina; assembly: GCA_017893485.1. Classification (NCBI taxonomy): domain Eukaryota; kingdom Viridiplantae; phylum Streptophyta; class Magnoliopsida; order Asparagales; family Asphodelaceae; genus Hemerocallis; species Hemerocallis citrina. The sequence continues at coordinate 288,049,457 of CM030361.1, forward strand.
AAACATATCTACACATTAATACATAGCATACAGGATTCAAGATTCAATAGGTAGGGGAATAGATGACAAAGCTGATCATGGTGATGAACAGAAACAACCTAAAGAAGGTAACTTAGAGAAACCCTCTCAATTCTAATTTCAACGTATGTTCCCCGCAATCTCAATTCAAGTGACTATATGAAAATAAGTTGTAACAAACTCGATATTGACATTCATCCTAAATTTCCAAATAAAAGAACAAACTCCACATCCTATAAAGACCGAAAGCAAGCACACACTCGAACAAGTTAACTAATTCCCAGAAAGCATTACTACAACAACGGAATACTACATCACCATATTATACCAATCTCCATGGGTTATTCACTTGTAAACTTCAACTACATGAACAATCCCCAAATCCTCAATCTAAACCACAACAAACACAACACTCAAACACATAACAATAGTTTTTAATTGCAACATGGTAACACATCCAATAGGTCATATTAGTTGGGAACTAAAGATAGTAAAAATGCAAGAACCCAAACTCAAAAAGTCAAGAAAAAGGTCACGCCTTTTAGCCCACTTGGGATCGAGCAGCGCTAGCTCATCGGCCGCTATCACCTTCTTTGCGTATTTCGAAGAGCTTGCCGTCAAGTAGTCCCCGCTCTCAAATCCATCCATCAACCTGCTCCTTCGGTGGTGGCCCTCACCAGCCCCGCTTTCGACTGTCATGCCCCGCTTCCCATTATACGAAAATACAGGCACGTAACTGAGGCCCAGCGAATGATGAGTACATCATCCATAAGCTGTAACTGTTTAACTCAACAATATGAAAGATGACGATAACCACGCATGCAATAAATATCACATAAACATGAATAATCCATGAAGTATCTCATACATAACCAAAATCTGAAAAGTAAATAACTTCAGGTCAACAAAGCCCAAAATACAAAGTTTACGGTAACACAAAAAGAACTGAGAAACATAATATAAAGCAAGTAAAGTAGGCTATAATTCATCTCTGTTCCTTAGAACACTTGATTACTAATTTCATCTGGTAATTCTTCTTCCATTCCTGTAAATTCATCATCTTGAGTTGGGGAGAGGAATACCCGTTAGAGCAAGTAACGGGCCGCAAGTAGTAGAAGCAAAATGAAACAAGAATAGGAATATAGCAAGGAATAAGGAACTATATGTATACAGGAAACAAATAATGTAACGAGGAATACAAACATGAAATCGAAAATCGGGTAACCTGTCTTATGAGCAGGAATCATGAAACAAGTAAACTGAAACATGTAACATGTAAACAGGAATGATGGAAACTTGTAAACAGGAGTCATATAACTTGTAACAGGAAAATGCATGTGCTCAGTATAAATCTTAAGTTTATCCATTTCATCAGTCCTAACTAATGCACGCAATCCTACGTCCCATACTACATGTTCGGGTGCATACAATCATGTGAACTTTTAGATTCTAGTGGTGAATGCTACAGGTCATGTACTCAGAAAGACATATAAATAGAAAACATGATTCAGTTATTCAGTTATTCAGTCGTTCAGTATTCGTATCAATGTACAATGAACAATATACAGTGTTCAGTCATTCAGTTATTCAGTCATTCAGTCATTCAATCATTTAGTCATGGTAGGAAAACCACGGGCTCCCTTCAGAGTACATTCCCCTATAATATCCACTGCTAAGTCTTACCCTTATTACTCTGGCTTGTCATTCTTTTAATGTGATTCAGTCGTGTACATATAATTGGTATGCAAGCAGTCAATATAATCAGTGAAACAGTTGCAATAATAAACCATGCAGTACATGATATAGATTCAATCGATCTATCAACTGTATCAATTCAACTATCAAATACGAAAATGACATGTTTATATTTTAAAAACATAAACATACAATTCTAGATAGCACAACATTTCTGTACAAAAATTCGCTTCCCGTTGTTACAAAAAAGCGAATTAGGTTCCGTCAGGGGTTCTAGAAACTAGACTCCCTACCGATTTCAACGTATATGTACACGATACATTTCAACTACAGAGACATGGTCTACCCGCTAGTTCTTTATGAGTTTACTGCGCAGGTAGCAACTCAGTCTCATGTTATTATATGGATAATTCATCTCAAACTTAACTAAAACTCTTGCAAAAATTATAATTAAGTTCCTGACATTGGTAATTAACATTACTAAAATTCTTTGGTCTAATTTCTTAAGTTATCCTACTGTTCTAATTAATTTAACATGACAGTGTAATTATAAATAACAAATCTGGGATTTCGATAGTACAATAGTAAAACTTAATTTTTTTCATTCTACAATTCAGATTGAGAATCCGTCAAGTGGTATGGGTTCCTCACGCATAGGGCTACAACTTCTATTTAAATTTCTCTGAATGATTTTAACTTCTATTGGGTCAAAAGTTCAAGTCTTTACTTGTCTAGTGTTCTAACAGCAATTTAGGGTTAAGTTTACATGTATATAACTGGTCTGAAAATCAATTCAAAAATCCTATAAAAATTATATTAACACTCCCAACCAATTCTAGTAGTATGATGATAAATATCAAGTTCTAATTCACCCATTAACATGACATTTTAATTTGTGAAACATGTCGGTATGCTATAAGTAACAATTTAGAATGTGTAGACCTAACCCTACAAAAAACATGATAACTCATTATCTGCAACTCGGAATTTAGATCCGTCGAATGTTCCAGAAACTAGATTCAACGGACTCTGAATTTCATTTATAAGGGTTGATATAATTCTAAAAGAAAAGGGTCTAAAGTCTACTACAATACAGGCTAGACAGCGAGACAACAATATGGTAAATTTATCTAACGACAATTGAGATGTACAAATGCATATGCTACCACGAGATATTAACAGAGAATACATGACTAGAAGTTCAAGGGTATTTCTACAATTACCAACATGAAAACTCTCCATTTCTACGGTAACAATTATCGAATTAAATATTTATATTACCACATCATAACACAATCAATAACATAAATCTTAGCATGGATCTATATGATTCTTTGTCATGTGTTCATGTAATGCACGTGATAACATGGATATTCTTGACCATTTTACGTGTACATAATTAACAACAACCGAGTAGGATAACATATACTAACGGGTCAAGATTTAATCAACATGTGAAAGGATTGAAGAAAGAGATTATATCACGACAACTCGATCAAACTACTTGCGGGATTCAAAGCAAAATCTTGTACCGGAACAAAAAAAAGTCTACAAGGAATACTTGCCTTATAGACGACGATTGTTCTGACAGTGGCAGTGCGCGTGCAACTCACGGAACCACGGCATGTGCAAATATGTACACCGCAACACGTGCACACAGCGGGCAATCAAAAGTGAAGGCAGCAGCAGCGATAATGGCGAGAACGTCAGTGGTTGCGGCAGTGGATGGAGGAGTCAACGGGGGAAAGGGGCGCGACGAGGGGCTGTCGGGGCGGTCGAGTGGTGGAGCATTCGACGGTGTGCTATCAACGATGATGGGGAGATGGCAGGTCTCGATGAGGAGGCTTCGGTGGTGTCGCGCTCAGGTGTAGCGACAAAAGGGCGACGATGGAGTACAGTGGTGGCTACGGTGAAGGAGAGGGGCGACGGGCGGCGATGCTGGCGATGGATGATGGTGGAGATGGAGTTGGGTTTTGGCAATGGTGGTTAGGTGAGGGCGGTCGGAGATGATGGCGCTGCTGGCGGCGATGAGACAGAGGTCGGGTGGTCTCGAGGGGCGGAGGTCGAAGGTCGAAGGTGATGGAGGGGTGCAGTCGAGGTAGGTGGTCGGGATGGTGGTTCGGGGAGGAAAATAGATGGGAGGGAGCGAGAAGGTGGAAGGTGAAGGGGTTGTTTGGGTCTGATGGTGATTAGAACGAGATTATGTTGAATAATATGGATTATTTAGAGTGATTATGGAGGGGATCAGGGGTTTAGTTAGGATTAGTGGGGATGTGGAGAGTGAATTGTGTGGAACGTGAGAGGGAGTTGGAAAGATCTGAGAAAATTGAGTTAGTGGGTTTAAGTTGGGTTAACGGGTTTGGGTACACCAATGCAGGTTTTGGTTTAATAGTTGGGCTTACATTAATAAACAAGGATAATTATATTGTTAAGCTGGGTTTGGGCTTCACATGAAATTAAAATAATCAACAAAATAATGATAGTATGGATTAAAATTGGGCTTCAAATAAATCGTAATATTTATAAGATGAGGGAAACAAGACTTTGTTTGGGCTTCGAAATAAATAAATAAAAAGAAGAGAAAACAAGATTATAGTCTGAAATATGAATTTGGGTTTTAAATAAATATTAGGATGGGTTTCAATAAGAGATTCAAAAAGGAATTTAAATGCAAAGGAAAGAATTTATACGGATATTGAAATACAAGAAAACAAGGAAAAGAAAGAAAAGAAATGGAAATCTACATAATTGAAAATGGGGGTTACATCGATGGGCCCCACATTCTGCTGCAACCCTAACCGAGATCGGGAGAAAGGAGAGATGTAATACCCCACAAAATAGCATATAGCTATGTTTGCATAGTAATCCATGCATAGTCAAGAATTGCACATGGTTACATGTTTTCTGATAATCATCAATTTTAATTGAGAAATTTCAGATATACGAGTTATTCTGAACCCGATAAGATAGACTCGGGATATCTTCTCGCTCAAACTATAGATTTATCTCGATTGTTTTGACCAGAAATTTTTCGAGAGAAAATAATAATACATATATTTTTATAGATTTTAAATTATATGTTAGTTATTCTAAACTAAGCTAGTGCTTGAATTGAATATGGATTGTATTTGTGCACAAGGGTTACTATTTTTAACCTAGGGTTACTTGACCTAACCTAGGGTTAGGAACCCTAGCATCATGTGATCATGGCTTGGATCTTGATGAAGATCCAATGGTAGAAACAATTCACCATGTGTGTTGACTACATGAAGAAATGAGAAGTTTCCAAGAAACTTCTAGGTTGTTGTATTGTCTTCATCTCATCCCTCCATCTTCACTCAACCCCACTCCACCCCATCCCCACCCTCCAATCTTGGTCGGCCCATTCCAAAAAAACCCTAACTCTCCATCTTCTATAAAACACCCCATTCCATTCTCTGCTCATCCTTCTTCTCATTGTTTTGTTTTGCTTCAATAAAAATAAAAGAGAGTAGAGAAGGAGCAGGAAAGAAGGTGAAGTCTTTTGTTGAAGAATAAGAAGTGTAATAGAGAGTTGGCCAAAGCTTCTACAAGAGCAAGGAGCAAGGAAAGGGTAGCAATCAAAAATTACAAGGAGTCTTCTTGCAACAAGTGGGTGATTCTCTTAAACTCTAAAAATTTAGTTTCTTTTTATGTATGTGATTTTAGCATGTAGTGAGAGTTAAGAAATCTTAGTTACCATGTGTGATTATTTACATGCTAAGAAAAATAATTTGTATGCTAGAATATCTCTTTTCATGAAATTTTATTAGGGAAACATGTATAAATATGTGAGTTTGGGAATTTCTATCTCTCAAACGGTGTAGAATTTGGGACTCAAATTTTTGGGAATTGTTACTCCATGTATCTAGAGCTTCCATGAATTTTTTAACAATATTTGGGGAACATTTGATAGCCCAGATACTTAGTCCAATTTCGGACAGAGAGCAGTCAAAAAAATAGCTGACTGTGTGAGACTTGTTATGACTTTCCGAAATCATAACTCATTATTGGTTGAGTATTTTGAGCTGAAAATTTTTATGGATACTCTTGTATGTGTCTAAAACCATATTTTCAAATTTCATAGTTTTCTGAGGTCATTTGATATCTTAAAGAATTTGTAGATGGCAACTGGTCTGGAAATTGTAAGCTGAAGCTGTTTGTTTTTTATTGAAGTTCATTTAGTCATAACTACTTGTGTATCTATGATATTGCTATGAAATTTTTGCAGTAGCTTATTGTATGAGTATATTTGATGATTCTAAAATTTTATAATTTTTAGATAACATTTGATGAGGTTTCAAAAATAGATAGTGTGAAGTGAAAAGGACCATGTTGAAGAGCAGCTGAAATTTTATGCTATGTTTGAGGAGTCACAACTTTTTGTGTAGGATGAATCAAAGTGCAAACTTTGAAAAAAAAAGAAATGGCATATGTGCGGGTTGAGAATCCAAAATTTCATGATCTTTGGACTTATGGTTGATTTGTTATGGAATTTAAAAGTAGACCAGGTTTAACCTAACTCAGATTGACTGGTCTGTAAGGATGTATAGTTCTAGAATTTTGTGTTAAGAATTTTGAGGATTGATCAACTAGAGAATTGTAGTGGAGATTCGTAGCTTTCCAAATCATCTGGAATTATAAAATTCCAGTTTGTAGGTCGAAAGTTATGATTTTCCAAAGACTGGGGCAGTTCTAGTCCTAGTTAAGGCAGTGTTTGCTAGAATAACCAATTCTTCCCTGTTTGTGCACCTGATGGAATCTTGTGTTTTTAGGGCTTTATTGATAGAATTTGGGAATGTGTTCAACTAGAAAGTTGTAGTAGACACTCCCACTTTTCATAAAATCCGAAATTGAGTAATTTCGACGAGTGAGGAAATTTCTATGTTATTAGAGAAGTACTGCAAGTGCATGAAGAGATGTACAGCTGAGAGTATATGAGATTTTTATGGTATCAAGATGATTGAAATTGAGGAAATGGTTAACTAGAGATTGTTAGTATATGGTCTTAGCTTTTCAGAATGGGTGATATTAAGTAATTCCAAATTATATCTTGAAAGATATGGATGTTGCAAGTTCGGAAACCTGTTGCCTTGATCGACTTCAAGCGTTGTTAACTCAGGGGACTTGAGTTCCATGGGGAATTTGAGGGAAGTGTCAACTAGGGGATTGCAGTAGAGTCTCCTACCCTCCCAGAAGACCTGATTTTATTGGATTCCGATGAGTGTAGCTTGAGTCGCAGCTATTACTATGTCTTGAACTGTTCATGATTGGAAGACAGTATGAGAACTCACTGCATACTGCAGTATGATGATTGCAAGCCATTAAGTTTTAAGATGTTTAGAACTTCATTTGGGACTTAGACAAGTTTCTTGTGCCTAGTACTCATGGTGGACATAAGTGAGTTGAGAGGATAGCTATATGGTCGATTGGTGACTAGTGTTTTAATGCTTGAGTCTGTCAATGGTTAAGTATTGGAGTTTGTATATGTTACCTTTATTCAAAATTTGTACGCATCTTTTGGGCGTCGATGGACTACTCGCTGAGAGTCACGGGCCGGGGTTATGGTCGATGACCAGTGAAGGTATTAGGATTCGGTGAATGTTGATTCACCGTGATTATGTATTTATTTGACAAGACCAGTTAGGCTCAGCATCGGTTTATACGACACCGTGTATGATTTGAGTAATGACATGTTTTCAGTAAACTGCATTGTTTAAGTTTCCTTTACTGTTCGCTTGAAGACCGAATTGGTGTTAGGGGTGATTCCCTATAATCCGACTTGTTCTAAGAGTTAGCACTAGGCGGTGATGACCAAAGTCATCTCTTCCTGTCATTAGGAATACGTGCTGCTGTGTGAATCCTGCACTGTTAATTCATGAAGTGTCTTGGTAAGAACGGGAGCTTCCTGTCGGATGGGGGGTTTTTAGACATTCGAGACCGTTATGTTCTTATGTTGTGTGGACACGAACGGACCATGGGGCTGCTATCCCATGGATCTTTGGTACCATAGATATGCAATTGTATATCTGTAAGTTCGTCACAGGCATTTTGGTATGATTTGATTTGGGGCGCTAATGGCAACAAGACACCATTGTATTTATATTTAACAGTAATAACTGCAGGATTACCATCCACGATTGTATCTAACAGGAACAGGTTAAGAACAATAGTGGAATGTTTGCTCGGCGAGGGTTCAAATTCCTGAAACTGGAGAAACGGTTTGATTTGGAGCACATGTGGTATGGGATGCATGCATATCCAGAGTCTTGCAAACATTAGATTAAGTGCATCCGTGTCTGTACTCTGTATTATGCATTAGACTACAGGGCATGGCTTACACAAACACTAGGAGATTAGGATGCACGTTTTCCCTTCCATTTCAAGATGATTTGTTGGTATGCAAGTTGGAGATCGCTGTTTTCTTATCAGCTTGAGTCAGTAGAATTACTGACGTGCCCACTCATTTAGGTACTGGATACCAGATCGCGAGTGCAGGAGAACCCAAGACCAGCAGGGCATCCAAATGGAGGGGCAATGTACATGCCTACCGTTCGAGCAGATACAGAATGATTAGAGTCACACAGCGGATACTTAAACCGAGGGACAAAGGAAGCAGATTGACCGCTCAGCGGAGCTCGAAAGAACCAGTCAATTACCAATCCGGATGATATCTGTTAGCTTCGCAGGAAGAGTCTGGATATTTTGTAAACAGTTGTAATGAGTTTATGTAATTTGTATTTCTTGTTCAAGAACAAGATAGTATTGTAACTAATGATATAATAACTCTGATGGCAATAAATTTTTTTAAATTTCTGTGTTGTTTACTGTGTTGAGATGCCTTTGGAGAAAAAGATTCTGGTTATGTCACGGATGTCCGGTAATGAGGATCCGGGTCGTTACAAGAGAAAATCAGGATGTCGGGGGAGAAGCGTCGGGGGCATCGAGGAAGAGAGATGAGAATGATGAGATAGCTAGGGTTTCGATTTGGAGCATGATAGATGAGAGATGCAACGGGGAGAGAAGGAAAGTAGTTTTATGCTTTTTAGATAGGGCATTTTTGTAATTTTACATATTTCTTAACGGGTTCATATCTGTTAAGAGCTATATTTCTGAAATATTCTACTAACTTAACAGAGAAGTGGACGACAAAGGACTTTAAGTCCAATTATAAAAAAGTTTACTAAAAGGTAATTATTTTTATCTTAGATGTGTGTAAGTAATTAATATAAATTTTGGGTGTTTTTATGCCCTTAACTCTTAAACAATTGGATATAATTAAACTGTCTTATATGGATGGTTCAATGTTTGACATTGAACCCTAATTTATCGATCGCAACTTTCAGTATTTTATTATATATAGCCAGTAGCTAGTGTTTTATAAACAGGAAAGCTTCTAAACCATGAAATACGAAAATCTAAACAGTTCAGTGGACAATGAAAGGAGAAACCAGGGAAACCTTCGGCCACGCGTTCGAAGATGCAAGCACGAGTAGAGCAGGTGCCAGTTCTGCCACAGCAGCATTTGGCACGATGTCTGCACGTGTTTGCTGACACATGTAGAGTTTGTATGAAATTTTGATTGAGCTCCTCATTAATTAGGTCGGATAACTGTCATTAACGAACCACTTGCGAAGCTGATAGGGGATGAGTATGTAGGAGAATGAAAACGTCATTGTCAGTGCTTCCAACTGGGGAGTTTTCTTTTTGGTAAACCCTTCCCACTTGGGAGTTGGAAGTGCCTCCCTCACTCAAAAACCTTATTGGACCCTTTATAAACTCCTATTCTCGTTGACTTCTTAGGACATGTTCGTTATAAATTCAGAGTAATGTTATATCCGGTACTAATTTTATTACAATTTTTTTCATTACCTTAGCTGGTACATTTTAGCAGGTGAAGAATAGAGGAAAAATTTGCCGTATTGCCTTTCTTTTTAAAAATAATTAGTGATTTGTCTTACTTTTCAAAACAATTAGCGATATGTCCTTGTTTAGGACACGTGAGCAACAAACGTTATTGAGAAAAACGGCATCTGTTATTTCGATGCCGTTCTTCCCAATAACGGCATCTTATTAAAAAAAAATTGTCGTGCCGTTATTGGGAATAACGGCATAGCTTATTTTTGTCTAAAGATCGTACAACATCAATTGTGATTCGAGAGAGAAATGCAAAAATGAAAATAACTGATGCCGTTCTCTTAGAGAACGGCATAGATTGTACTGATGCCGTTTGTCACAATAACGACATCAGTTATAATCGTTTTGCACAGCTTCCTATAATCGAAAAACCCATTCTCCTCTTTCCTACCCCTTCTGATTCGTAAACTTCTCTCTCTCTCATCGCTCATGTTACCCACAAACCCTAGATCCCAAAATCAAAAAATTCCAACCATTTGAGTCCTGTAAAATTCCATACATCCTGCCTCCTTACTCCCACTCTCATTTGCAGTCTTCATCCACAACGAAATTTTTACTACTGGTTTTTTGGTTGAATTTGAAGGTATTATCATCTTAACCTTATGTTTGATTTTTATTCCAATATGTTTATTGTGAGTAGTGAATGACTTGAATCTGTTTTAATTTTTATGCATAGGTATAGAATTTGATATCCCTATTTGGTTATATTATGGGGGTGAAGTAATTAAGGATCCAAAAATTGGATATTCTTATAGTGATGTTGAACCGGTAATTATTTGGGTTACCCCCAACTTTACGTACGCAGAATTAATAGATAAGATATATGAAGTCACCAATTGGAATAGAAGTGAAATGAGTCTGAAACTCAGAGACCGTTATTCTGCTGGTAAAGGGGATGTGCAGTATTTCATGTTGGTACCCATAGACAGTGACAGTTCTCTGAGGTCTATGTTGCTTAGGACACTTCATCCAAGTTGTGGTTGGAATATAGTTGAGTTATATATCGATCAAACGAGGCTTCCAAATACTATAAGAGTTGTTATCGAAAGTCCAAGACCCATAAGGACTTTGAAACCATCTGCAGAGTCACACGCAAGGATTTCAAATACAATTGGAGATACTAACACAACTCTAACGAAACCTGTTTCCTCCGAATACGAGCAGGTACATCCGACCCCATTGCCACAAAATTTTTTGGTAACTGGCATTGCTATGGAAGACTTTGACAACGACGTTGTAAATAACGACTTGGTCGAAGAGGAAGAAGATGAGCTACGCGGTCTCGAGGATGATGATGAGGAGATTGCCGTTGAAGCTCCAGTTGTTGAAGTCAATGTTGATGTGCCGGTTAACAATGCCCACGTGTTGCCAAGTCAGGACACAAGTGCAGCGATGCGTGGATCGCAATCAAGTGAATGGATATCCCGTGCCACCATACATGAACATTAACAGTCTTCCATTGGTTCTTCCAACTTGGATGAACTCTTCATAGGTCAAAGATTTCCAACTAAAGATGCTCTACAATATCAAGTGAAGATGTACGCCGTAAAGAACCACAGAGAATTCATGACGGTAAAATCAGATCGTTGTCTATACCATGTGAAATGTAAATACGCGCCTATCAACCATTCTGCCGAGAAAATTGCAGAAAATCCATCACTTCAAAATGTAGTTGGTTGTCCATGGCGCTTGTGTGCAATTGTTCCCAAAGGCCGTAATTATTTTGTGGTGAAAAAGTTTGAAGGTGTACACATGTGTGAATCCTACATTGACTCAGGATCACAGCAAAATTGACTCGACGGTATTATCGATGGTCATAATGGATACTCTGAAGGGACAACTCTCAATAACACAAAGATCCATAATTGGCTTAGTGAAGGGTAGGTTCCATTACACAATATCATATTGGAAAGCTTGGAAGGCAAAACATAAAGCAATTGAGAAACTATATGGTTCTTTTAAAAAAGCGTACACCAAATTACCATATCTACTCAATGCAATTCAAGCTTCAAATCCGGGTACGGCTGTACATTGGGCGAAGATTGCGACCGGTCCGGGTATAGAAACATTTAAGGGTGTTTTTTGGGCATTCGGTCCTTCCATCGAAGGATTTAAGTCATGTAGACCAGTTATAAGTGTAGACGGAACTCACTTGTACGGAAAATATGAAGGCTGTTTGTTGATTGCGGTTTTACCAGATGCAAACAGAAGGTTGTTTCCATTTGCGTTTGCACTGGTTGACGGTGAAAGCATAGAAACGTGGACATGGTTCATGAACTGTATTCGGTGCTTTGTTACAGATCGTGAAGGTCTTTGTGTCATTTCTGACCGACATGCCGGTATTTTATCAGCAATGGGAAATGGGTTTGGTACGTGGAGGGAACCATTTGCATATCATCGGTACTGTATGCGGCATTTTGCTAGCAATTTTCATAAAAAATTTGGTTCCAAATTTTTGATGAATAAGTTAAAGGTAATTGCGTGTCAAAATCAGTGGAAAAAGTACGAGGCATTTGCATATCATCGGTACTGTTTGCATTGATCCGTCGTACGGCCGTACAATACCCTCTACTACCAACTCGTACCTTCGCTCATTCCAACATCCTACATGAGTACGGTGGTGATCGGCCCAATCCATATTTGGTAAACGACCTTGACCCGAAATATTGTGAAGTCTACGGTCGTACAATGAGTTTACGGGGACGGGTTGTTGTGCATTGAATTGGCGAAGAACACGACCGGGATAATAAAACTCCACGACTGAGAAGTTTACAAGTGGAGCTAATGTCAACCACAACTGATTATTGGCAGTGCAAATGGGTGGTAGACGTTGCAGCCTATCATCTGTGTACGGGGTCCAATTGACGAATTCTTTCTCAACTGATCGAGTTCGTCTCTGTAATAGGTGAGGAAACCACGTGGGTTATCCCTCCATGTACGCTTCCCCACCCAGTAGGCACCGAGAGGAGCTCTCAGCACACGATTTTCCTGTAGTACTCTCCAACTTTCTGACAGTACCGTGACACTGGGTCGGCCGAGGTGTATTCGTTCCAACACCATATTTGCAAGATAGACATCGGCCCGGTCATTTGAATCGACCCCATCGAACAGTTACAGAGTGCACGGTAGAGGGAGGCTAGATCCACACTTCCCTAACTATATCGGCCGGCTGTCTGCAGGTCAACAATGAGTGGAAGGTACATGAGGTGCACTACATCACCTGAAGAGTTAGGGAATAGAATCCCTCCAATCATCGACAGTAGATATGCAGGTATAGTTCTGGAGTTGGATGTCCGTTGGCACGTCTGGCAATCGATTAGTGAACTGATCGTCAAGGTATGAACGTCTAATGGATACCCCAACGAATATTCCGCGGTCATCTTCAGGCACTTCCAAGCCAAGATAATCTCATACCAATGCTAGCTTGTTGAACATCAAGTTGCCGGTGACGGCCACCCCATCAATTGGAAGACCCGCAATCACGGCTACATCTTGTAGGGTGACCGTCATCTCTCCAACCGGTAAGTGAAACGTGTGTGTCTCCGGCCTCCATCGCTCCACAAGTGCGGTAAGTAGGGCGTGGTCACATTTGATTTTCGCCAGCTTTGACATCCCGTTGAATCCGCTGCTGACCAAGTAATTTTCAATACGGGGAATCGCAGGCATTATGTTGTGCATTCGGAAACTCATCTTCTCTACATCTCCTGTCCAAACGGCCTGTGATCTGTGGTCTTCTTGCAGATATAGAACGGTATGATCTAATGGACCCGGATGTCCCCGTGGTCCATACGAAGAACTAGAAGAAGCACCAACACCATGGGAAGAAGATGGTTGTGTAGGATCCATTGGCCTGTCAACAATAACAAACACTAATCAACAACAATTTTAGTAAAAGAATTTTCAAAATAAACTAAGTATAATTCATCACAAACGCGTTATTCCTCAAATTCGAATCGTTCATAACATTATAAAAAAATGGATTTTATAAACTAAGTATGAATTTTGAACTACTTGCATTCAACATAATGACAATGAACCCCCCCCCCCCCCCCCCCCCCACAAAGTATATCTCCAAATTCTTTGTTTTCCTAACAAATTGAACAATTCCACCTTTCTCAACAATTCAACATTTTATAAACCCTATATCACTAAGAATCCATAATATTATTTCCAAAATTACTACTTAAATAACACAAATCTACATCACTTGTACTATACTACCAATGCACACATCTATCATACTATCAAAATCAACTTTACAAAATAAAATTAGGATTTTTGGATACTTACAATAATTTCGGATTCAGATTGATTTGACACTCTCAATGAGAGATTGAAGAGTAGACTCTGAGTACAAAGCAATTAAATACTTGGGATTTTAGGATTTTTTTTTTAGGGGTTTAGGGATTTCGGAGTCGGAATGGAGAAGGAAACAATCGTAAGGGATAAGGGGGAAGAAGAAGGGTTTTTCGATTATAGAAAGCTGTGCAAAACGATTATAACTGATGCCGTTATTGTGAAAAACGGCATCAGTATAATCTATGCCGTTCTCTAAGAGAACGACATCAGTTATTTTAATTTTTGCATTTCTCTCTCGAGTCACAATTGATACTGTACGATCTTTAGACAAAAATAAGCTATGCCGTGATTCCCAATAACGGCACGATAATTTTTTTAAAAAGAGATGCCGTTATTGGGATGAACGGTATCGAAATAACAGATGTCGTTTTTCCCAATAACGTTTGTTGTTGACGTGTCCTAAACAAGGGCATATCGCTAATTGTTTTGGAAAGTAGGGCAAGTCACTAATTATTTTCAAAAAAGAGGGCAGTACGGCAAATTTTTCAGAATAGAGAGCATGTGGAAGAAATTTTCAATAGGAGCCTATCATCTAAGATAGTGAAGAAAATAGTAATAAAATTGACAATGGATGAAGCATTATTCTTAAATTTATTGTAACATACGAGGTATTGTCTAAATATAATATTATTTTAATATTAAGGGTACAAAGTATAGTAACTTTAATTGTTATATGTTTACCTTTAATATTAAGTTACCTTATAGTTATTAAAAATTATGTAAGAGTAAAGTTTAGAATTCAACTTCTAAAAATATTTCAAATATACCAAAATTAGGGTAGCTGAATTTTTCAATAAAAGATAACTCAAGTTTGTTCCCAAATATAACCTTAGCAGTGCTTGCATTACTATAGAACGATTTTATTATTTTAATTCTCTCACACAATCTCTCTCCAAATATAAGTTTCCTTCTCTACTATGCTTTACAAAATATATATAAGCCAACTCTCTCCTCTCACCATGGCCGATGTGAAACTAAAGTGCACATATGGAGCTTGGGTTTTTTTTGGCCCTTTTTTTTCCCCTTTTTTTATGTTAGTTTTATTTTTTGGGGTTTGTCTTTTTTAGCGAAAATTTTGCCGTACTGTCCCACTTTTTGAAAATATTTGGCGTTTTGCCCCACTTCCAAAAACAATTAGCGATCTGTCCCTGTTTAGGACACGTCAGCATAGACTGTTATTGGAAATATCGGCATAGGTTATTTAGTGCCGTTATTTTTAATAACGGCATCTATATTTAAAAAAAGTGTCATGCCGTTATTTGGAGTAACGACATAGGTTATTTTGTTTTTCGACAGCTTGGAGTCTCCATTTAGAGAAAAAAATTGCAAGTGTGAAAAACCTTATAACAGATGCCATTATTTCAAATAACGACATTCTCAATACTGATGTCGTTATTTGGAATAACGGCATCAGTTATAATTTTTTTTTTTATAAAAAAGTAACTTATTATTCATCCTCTCTACGAATAAGTTAAACAAAAAAATATTATAACTGACGTCGTTATTCCAAATAACGGCATCAGTTATAATTTTTTTTTTTTTTTAAACTTATTATTCATTCTCTTTGTTTCCAAACAACGGCAAGAGTTCATTTATATATAACTGATGCCGTTATCTCCAATAACGGCATCAATCATTCGAATGCCGTTATTTAGGATAACGGCATTATTTATGAGTTTTTTCACAGTTAGAATTTTTTAAAGTTAGAAGATTCACACTTGTAAGAGAAATATACTGATGCCGTTATTCCAAATAACGGCATGAAAAAAAAAAGTAAAATAGATGCCTACGTGTCCTAAATAAAGGCAGATCACTAATTGTTTTCGGAAGTGGGGCAGAACGCAAAATATTTTCAAAAAGTGGGGCAGTACGGCAAAATTTTCTCTTCTAGCTTGGTTTTTATGGTTTGATTTTTTTCCGATTTTTTTTGTTTCAGTTTTTTTAGGCTAGTTTTTTTAGCGTGGTTTTTTTGTTTCGGTTTTTAAAAAAAATTTAATTAAGAATAAGCACTGAGTTTTATTTTTTTGGTTTAACTTAATTAAAATCAATTTAGTTTAATTAGTTTAAACCCTAATTAATTGAGATTAATTTCAAATAAAACAAAAAGTTAACAAATATTTTAAATTATGGTCGCTACAGTATTCGTACAACTCAAACAAAACTAAACTCACTACAACAAATATGACATTTGATAGCATTCATAAAATGCTATAGTAGACCTACGATAGCGTTTTACAAACGCTATCAAAAGCCCCGCTATAAAAAATCTATAGCGTTTTGACCAAACGCTATAGAAACTATTGCGTTTCCGGAACGCTATAGTTTCTATAGCGTTTTACAAAACGCTATAGAAAATATAGCGTTCCGGAAACACTATAGTTTCTATAGCGTTTTACAAAACGCTATAGTTACTATAGCATTTCGTAAACGCTATAGTAACTATAGCGTTTTACAAAACGCTATAGTTTCTATAGCGTTTTGTAAAATGCTATAGAATCTATAGTGTTCGGCAAATGCTATAAAATTTATAGCATATTTAACTGTATACAAAAAAAATCTACGGATACAAATAAAAATCGATTTATCGAAAATGTCAATGCACCATTATAACTATAAAAGTTTTGCAAATTTGTGTACAAATATATAAAAACATACCAACATAGAAATATCTTCACAATAAACTGATACAAAAGTTCATCCAATATACAAAATTTGTCGTACACCTTTACTTACACCGATTATCAGATCTTACAACCACCAAACCCTTCAGGATGATCTCAATCAAAAACATAATAGGCTACTAACCCGTACAAGAAGTTTTAGACAGCAGTTCAAAAAGCAGACAATATTACAACCCGAGTTTAAATCAGTTAAAAGTTTATTACAAAAACAGGAACCCAGCTCCTTAGAAAGTTCTTCTTCCGTCTTATCCTTCTTTCCCAGACTTTGATTGCTCTTCTTCTAGACTGTAAACAACCAATCTTAATGGCTACTCACTAAAATTGGCTGAGAAGCAGTGTTTCCCACCATCAGATCCAGAGCTAATTCATTTTCTAGTGCATCAATCATCTTAGCCTTCATCTTAGTATCAGGAACTGCATTCAACCATAATGAGAACCGAAATTTAGCATTTGCAATGATAGTATCTGAATTATATCTTACTGAGTTAAATATCAGATCTTACAACCACCAAATCCTTCAGGATGATCTCAATCAAAAACATAATAGGCTACTAACCCGTACAAGAAGTTTCAGACAGCAGTTCAAAAAGCAGACAATATTACAACCCGAGTTTAAATCAGTGTGTGTAACATCAAAATTAAAATCCCTCCCCTCCCAGTGTGTGTATCATGTTCTATATACATAAGATCCTCTGTATTCAGAACTATTCATCCAATAAAGTACAAATTTTTTCTTCTCTTATACTATACATTAACACCTACGAAGTAACCGTCCATTGAATCATATACTGAATACCAATCCACAATCTAACAACTTCCAACTAAAGCAAAAAATGCATCTCGCTCAAAACTTTAAAATTCTGGCAGACTAACACCACTTAAAGAACACATACCAAATAAGTCATGAGAAATATTGAAGAACTTCCACATGGAGTGACACAATACATATGCACCAGGGTGCATGTATCTTAGCTCTAGCAACGAGTTTTTATTTGCATATAGTATTCTACACCTCATAATATTCATAATATCCACATATTGCACATAAATAAATTGACCCCAACACCCCTTATATCTTACTGAGTTAAAAGCCAAAAATCATGATTTGCTTATGCAGGTTTATTTTAGAACCATTGTTTAAGGAAGAGGATAGTGATGCCAAAAAAGTATATGCAGGTTTGCTAAAATTGATCAGCTGTTATATCTAAATCCATCTACAATGACAAATTTTTCATCCAAATAAATAAACAATGGTTCTTTAACTTCTCTTTGAAGATCATCAATCTCAGCACCTCAATGTAATTGCTACCTATCATTTGCACTCACATGCCAATCACATGCTGAGTCTGTGGCATAAAGAACAGCCTGTGGGATCATTGTGCAAAAAGAAATAAAAGTTTGTGACATGCATGATGTCTGTAATGGGAAGAAGTTTAAAAATAAACTGGAGTTACTTCGTGACTTCATGTTATGGCTGTTATAGCTTAGGTTACACTTCATGGGGGCTTCTCTATATCTCTCTTCTTTAAAGACTGAAATTAGTGAGTACTGCTTAGATATCTTTGCTATATGAGCAAGAAGTTTGAGTGTCACTTGCATAAGCAACAATACTCGAAAGACAGTATGAGATATAGCTTACAGTAATTATCTAACATTACTTTGTAATGATGATATCCACTTAGAATAAGAACCAACTACTTTAGCTATGGATTTGTACACCTATAACAAGATCAGAGAAACCATCCAGATCATGTTAGCCATTTGAAGTTAAACTTGTAGACCCATTAATAATGTAACTTATTTGAGTCTTGAGAAAGAAACAAAAACTCGTTTTCCCTAAAAGGATATTAGACTTACAAAGGATATGACACCCTTAACTACTATGTGCAATCAAATAAGTAGTATAAACCTAAACTGAACTTACTCTGAGCCAGATGCACCATGTTCCTAGTTGATGTAGGTTGTGGCTCATACTTTAGGAAGAGTTCTATAGTTGAGGCATTGAGACAACAATTGTTACCTGCAAGGGTGAAGCCATAAACTTATATTAGTGAGCCCCATCATATTAATATTTAATATTCTATATAATAATTTAATCGCTGCAGTAATAGAAGTCTATAAACTTTTTCTTCCAACAAAAAAATTATCTTTAAACTTATACCTAATTTTAGTACTCTTGTAAATGAGGAAAATAAATTTAAATGAACTGTTATATTAACTAAAAGCAAGTAGTGCATCATGACTAGAGTGATTTAAGCTAATGCTAGAATTAAATTCTGAATATTGTGTAACACTTACCAATTAACATAGATCATTTTTCACATTAAGAATTTTATCACATCAAGATTACATTAGCACTTACTTTTAACAACAAAAAAATCTCTAATGTAAGTTTCATCGTATGGAAGTAGTATCTTTTCGCAGACATGGATATGTACTAAAGCTTTTAGCTAGACTTTTCATTTTCAGAATTATCATATTGATCTTTTCCCCCTAGCTATTCTCAATTTGGATATAAGTTGTTGCCTTTTATGCATGTATTATTGTAAGTTAACTAAAGAATGTTAAAATTTAATGAGCACTGAAACTGTATAGGCACAGTAAGTGCTATTTCTTCTCCTTCTTGTTCTTTTCTGAGACAAGTACAGGAAAAAGGGAAAAAAATTAATCAAAATCTAGTGTATGGAAGTTAACGCTGTTTTATAAATGGAAGCAACTTTAATCTACCTGATCGCTCCTTGAACACGAGGTAGACATAAGAATCGTGCAAATAATCTGGTGACTCCTTGCAGATCAGAATCTCGGAGTGCAAAGGCTTCAACATTAGTTACACATTTTACTGTCCTTGTAGAAACTAACCGATTTCCAGGGAACTTGAATTTTGCTCCATCTACAACAGAAAATATTGCAAATTTATCTCATCCATTTCACTTACTTCTTAACCATGAATACTGTATCTGTAATTATTTATGTCAAGTCTTTTACACAAATTCAAAGAGAAACATGAAATAAAGTTTTAAATAATACAATAACACGGGCGTCATTTACTTGGCTACTCTTCACATTAGCTAAGCTCTATCAATCTTTTACTTTTTTTGTAGGAGATAATATTGCAAAGTGTAACTATTCTGCTGTTATTCTGTTGCAACTTCAAAACCATGCATTACCTTTATTGACAGAAGAGTGCTCAAGGTACCAAGTTAGCAGCTCTTCGCCGCAAACATCTCCTTCAGATAAAGGAGATTTATTTCCATCTGCCCTAATTCTCTCCACCTTACCTCTCACTATGAAAACCATTTTTTCAACAGGACCCCCTTCGTAAAGAATGTCACTTCCACCAATATAGAACTTTTGTCTTAATTTCTCACATATAGAATCTATCATGGGATCATCCATTAATGTGAAAAGACGGACCTGCATAAAGAAAAATATAAAAAATTAAATTTGGTAAATAAATACATAATCCACAATGGCATTACAAAGTTGGCGACCTGTCTTGCCAGTATATGAGGGCATGATCAATGAGACTATTTGGAACTTTAACCGACATGAATAAACAAATAAAGACTAAGTAATGATTGAATAAGCTATATGTATATATGGATGTTGGAAACCATGGCATTTAAAGCCATAAACAATAAAATATGTACATAAATATCTATATACAGCAATTGCTTCTAGCTAAGTATTTCTGAGCATTTTTAATTAGAAGAAATTTAATTCATGTCTGAATAGGACCAATTATTACTTCAAACTAGCAACATAGTGAAAAAATTTGTAAAACC
The DNA here is from genome assembly GCA_017893485.1 of Hemerocallis citrina. NCBI lineage: Eukaryota > Viridiplantae > Streptophyta > Magnoliopsida > Asparagales > Asphodelaceae > Hemerocallis > Hemerocallis citrina. Next base: position 288,069,930 of record CM030361.1, read on the forward strand.
CCAATGCAATTCCAAATATGAACATTACACATGCAAAGAAGTATGGACTGATACTTACTTGAAGCCCATCTCACCTGTAAAATAGTTTCAGGAAGTAATCTCGTTGGTTGGAGTATTTCAAGACTGTCTGGAGGTATTGCTCCAGATATAACCATGCAAGCCAACCGCTTTACTATGAGTGGATATTTCAAACCTCTGCTGTTGTATTATTAAACAAATTAGTACAAACAGTCATAAACTTATATCTATATACTACACGTGAAAATTGATTGGTAGACAAAATGAAGCATTCTTTGGGAGTAATAACACACCTTTAGTTGTCACAATTGGAAATTCAACTTGGAAATCTTCATCATCATATCCTACCAGTATAATTTTAAAATATATGACAAAAATTGACAATAAGAAACTTTTTTTGAGGTATATACCACCAAATTTCAGAAACCCTTTCTCCACTTGTAAGCCCCTATTTCTTAGTTTTAGGATTCAATGCAAAGCAGTAATTAAAAATTTGAAAATGTCAAGTTGTATATATCTAAAAAACACTGAACTTTTCACTAAGATGTATAACACTGAACTTTTCACTAAGAAAAGAAGGGAAGAGAGTCTCACTCTTTGGGATTGAACTTGGCCATTCCTACCAAATTAGTTAGAATTCGTATAAGAAAGGAGAAAAAAAATGAAATTAATCTTCAAACATTTTCTTGTCACTATACATGTTCCAATAGGTGCTTTCACGAGTTTGACTCCTTCAAATGAAAAATGGAAACATTAACTAGCACAATCAATTGACTCATTTTCCACCACCATTAGCACCCTCACTTTCCTCTTCACGTTCAACTTCCTATCTCTCTCCAATCACAACTGATTGGCCACTTCAAATTATACAAAACAATGAATAAACATATAAAATATAGAATTGACATACAAAATATATTTCTCATAAGCTGATCCTACCAGTTTTTCCAGCGCAATCTGCTCATGCTCCCTATGACCATGTGACCATGTAAAAAACACTCAGAGAAAAACAGAATTGACCAGGTTCAGAAGAAGGGAACTATCTTACAAATAAGTATTCTCAAAGAAACACACAGAATTTAGGAAAATTTTGGATACCTTTGTTGAAACTCTCTTGCTTTCCTTACAACCTCATCAAGTTTCAACAGCGTCCTTCTCTTCTTCAAAACCTTTTTGACCAATAGAATGATAGTTAACATGGGTAAATGTTTTAGTTACAAGGGTTAGAAGATAAATTAAATATTAAATAGGGGTAGACTTTACATTTATCAACTATTTGCTACATCCTTGCTATTCTTGCAAGACTATGCTAGTTTTTAAGTAAAAAAATATGTTCTCACTACTAATGCTATTTTTTACAAACCTAATATATGAACTAAAATGGTATAGAACATTATCTAAAGCGCTAAATTAACAAAGTCAAATGAAAGCGTCAAAATCTAAAGAATTTCTAATTTGTGGTATAGTTCATATTGATGGCCAAGAAGTACCAACAGTGTTCTCTAACTAGAATTGATTATTCATAGTCATGGAGAGGTTGAGGACGATGCCTTAGAATCAAAACAAGAATAACTAAACTAGGAGTACAGCATGTATGTACATGCTTTTTTCAATCCGCTAGACAAGTTAGACCAACAAGTCATAACCAAACAGTATGACATGTATGTGACTTTTTTCAATCCTGTTTGGTTAGAAGTTCTCTAACTAGAATATAGCGTACATGTTTTTTTCAACTCTTCTCACTAAACACAAGCAATAACCCACTGCATTCAAAATTTGGAACAAAAATCCAGTACAACATGTTAACAAATTTAACAACTAAATGAAGCTTAATCATATTAAGAAACCCTAACTAAATCAAGTAATATCCCCCAGATCTGTAACTCATACCAAAAAACCCTAATCGGATCAATCCAATCAGGAACTAGCAAACCCTAACTACAATTCCAAACATTATATGCAATACTAGTAAATCAAATTAAGAAATCTAGGGTTTGGGATCGGAAAAGATACCTTCTTGGAGGCGGGTGGCGGCGATGGGGGAAGGAGCGACGACAGGGGAAGGGGAGGGGGAAGGCAGTGCCAAAGGGGGCGGATGGCGGCGATGGGGGAAGGAGCGACGACGGTGGAAGGGGACGGTGATGGCGGCGCCGAAGGGGCGAGTAGCGGCAATGGGGGAAGGAGGAGGAGAAAAATGATTTTTGGTTTTGGGGGTGACTGTGAATTTGGGATGGAAACCCTAACTGGGATCGTAGGATAATTGAAGAAAAATAAGAGGAGGAGAAGAAAATGAATTGGTTTGAGAATGGTTTGGATTTTAATTGGAATTTCTTTTTTTACCCTTTCCACTTAAGTTTATTTACAGATATTATAGCATTTCTAAAACGCTGTAAAAAATAAAGCATTTTAAAAATGCTGTCGTAGCTAAAAATAAATTTGAAAATTAATCAAAGATAGCATTTTATTCAGAAATGCTATTATTGATCACTTTCAATAGCATTTACACTTAAACGCTATAATAAATCTGCTATAAAAAGCCATATATGTTGTAGTGACTTTAATGGAAAACTATTACTGATATAATAGATTTATACCCAACTAAAATTATTTCAAGAAATCAAATCCAAATGTTTACTTTCACTGTAGTGCTCATCCCTGTCTCATTTTTTTTCACAACCAACCAAAGTATCCCTTGGTGATTAACAATTGCAACTTAAGTGCACATTTTTTAGAGTCATTTATAAGAGAGAGACATTGCAAACCCAAAATGCAGAACCATATTGGTCAACAACATTTGTGGTTACAAAGCAAAGAAAGATTGAGTGCAAGTACGTTTCAAGATGAGTGCTAGAATGACCACAGCATACAACTTTAGTTTGTAGGACACTGCATGACCGTCCTCAGAAGGTCAACTAATAATGCAAAAGTTTTTTTTATTTTTATTTTATTTTTATATTTATTTATTTTAATGAAGGGCGATGTTGTAGCTTTGTCTCGATCAGTTTAATCATCCCAACTTGGGATGTTCCTATAAATAACTCTAGAGAATATTGTGATTGTGCAGAAATAATTTATTTAAAATAAATATGTAAATAAAGAGATAAAGTTAAAATAAGTAAACTCAGTAGAGAGATGAAACACAGCGATTTAAGTAATTCGCCCCCTAGGCTTAATCCACTAACTCCTTACCCACAATGATTCTCCTCCGCAGACATTCCACTGTACTCAAACTTCGTCGAGTGAGTTCTTGGTATTTAGGTCAAGATTCATATTACAATTATATGACTTACATATATAAGCTATGTAAACTATCTCGATCTGAAATGAAAAGAAAGCAAAAAAAGCAAGACCATAGTCTTGACAAAGAAAACAATAAAAACACTATTCTATTTTGAACTTTAGCAAATGAGAAGTTCTTAAGTATTGAGTCGATAGAGATAAAGAATTCTTTATGGACTCAGCTATATTTAAAGAGTTTGAAATTAACAATTTCTACAAATGTAAAATAAATACCAAATATACACTTCAGAAGGTTGTGGTCGACTGCTCATATGGGCAGTCGACTGTTATTTCTACCAGACCAAGGTCGAGGAAAAATGACAGTCGACTGCACCAATTTTCATCTATAATTGACAATCGAATGCAATATTTGCAGTCGACGGAAACATTATTAATTTAAATATTTCGGTAAATCCACTTTATATTCTTTCTATAACTTTGTCAAAGATTCGATTACATATTATTCCTCACAAATAAGTTTTGATGCTCTGTTTTTTTTTTTTTTGGAACAATCACATCTTTCTTCTTGACGAATCTTTCAGGATATTTGCAATCTTTCATATTTGAATGATTACTTTCCTTTTAGTGCACTTTCGAGCTTTTTTCTTTGATTATGAAGATCATGAGGTTTTTTTGAATTGTATTCTTAACTGGCATGTACAGATCTTATACGAAAGCGTTAGATACACATATGCATATTTTGTACACACCAAACATTGAATCAACAATCTCCCCATTTTTGTGGACAAAACATGCTAAAATTTTAAGGTAAACCCCCCCCCCCCCCCCAAAAAAAAAAAAAAAAAAAACACCAAAATCCAATACCGTATTTAAAACATGAATATAAAATAAAAATATAAGAGTGAGTATATAAGTGTGTATGAATGAGATGAAATGTCATATACGAGGAAAACATGCAAACACAATCCATACCAATCATGAAGGAAAACTTCTCAAAAATGTTTATCGATAATGGAGCAATATAAATTAAGCACAACATATTTCATTCCAATCATAAGGACTTATACACGACATAACAAACGAAAGGTTAAGTCCATAATAGGATAACCTTTGATAGAGTGAAATACAAAATATGATGAAGCCCTAAGCTCATCCACTATCGTTTGCTAAAAAGTCAAATACCCATTTTTTTGACAATTTCGTCTCCACTATTGTTTGCTAAAAACCTATTTTTTGGAAAAGTAATGAACATTGAGCTACTAAATATAGCAAAGGATTATAGCAATCGCCAAATATAGAAGACGAAGAAGATCTTCCGTCTGTGAATTTTTTAATATTAAAAGAGGACGGACGGAAGATGATATTCCGTTCGCCAAATTCTTTATTATAGTTTTTCAGAAAAATTACTAAAATGCCATCAAAATAATTACCAAAATGTCATTTTAATAAATTTTTAAAAAAATGCTTGGACGTAAGATCATCCAATATATTTCTCTTTCAAAATCTTTCACAAATTACCAAAGTTGTCATTCAAATATTTACCAAAATGCCATTTACCCAATTTGAAAGAAAAAAAAACCCAAACGGAAGATCATCTTCCTTCTGGTTAATATATATATATATATATATATATATATATATATATATATATATATATATATAATAAATTACAAAGAAAGCTATCGAGTGGCTCACAATCAATCCGCCCAAAATCAAAGGCCCATATCAAACCCCACGAAACATATTTTCCCTCCAAAATTTCAAACCCCAAAACTAAATTTTTCCCCCTAAAAAACTCATTACTTTATTACTATCTCTCTCATCTCTTTACTTTTTTCATATTTCTCTCTTTTTCTCTTTCTCTCTCTCTCTCTCTCTCTCTCTCATTCTTTCTTTATTTACTTATAAATTTTGATTTTAAGATTTCGGTTTTGTAAAATTTCAGAATTTTTAATAGTAAATATACCTTCAACAATTAAATTTTATTATTTTCCACACTTAAAATTCTAAGAAGTTAGATTTTATACCCCCATTTATAATTATTTTTCAATATAGACTTTTATATATAATTAACTATTGTCGTACTATTCAAACTTGAGCTACATAATTATTGTTTTACTGTTTATATGGCTTTTCGTGTTTTGTATCGTTTCGAAGACGTGCCGTAGGCACGTGCCCACGGGCAAATCTAGTATATATATATATTTGGCCAAACGGTAGATGATCTTCTGTCTGGCAATATTTTTTTAACTTTTTTTTAAAAAAAATTAAAATTGGCCAAACAGAAGATAATCTTCCGTCGCACAATTTTTTAATATTAAAAGTTTTTTTTAAAAAAGTGTTAGATGGAGGATGTTCTTCCATCTGAATAATTTTTGACTTTTTTTTCGACCAAATTTAGCTATAAAACGATTGCTGCGATACTCGTTCATTGCTATTTTTCAATTGCCAAATACCTATATTTTAGCAGCTACGATAGTGGATGCTCTAATGACATAGATTTCAAATAAAATCAAGGATATTTCAAAAATTCAACAAGTGACCAATTTTACAACTTATTCAATCACTAATATTTCTCCCTTTTTGGAACAAATCAAAATGGGCTACTCCCCATCGCCGTCTTCATCTTCATCTTTATCACCATCCTTTCCCACATTTACATCCTCATTTCAATGCCCACTTCCTTCACCAATGTTGCATTCGTTGTCATCTTCATTAGCACTAGTATGTGAAGCGGCTTCCAATCTTCTTTGTTGCTGACATAGTCGAGAGAGTTAGTGTAATGTTGGTGCATGAGATCTTCCATTCGGTCAAAATTTTCATTGATCGCACCGAAGGATTGTTCATGCAAAGATGATTCGAATTTTCTCTTAAGAAATCTCCCGGCCGCAGGCACTCCAATACCCATTTGAGATGGGGTAATGGTTTGTTGGGATTGCTAAGACAGTTTTTGCCACTAGAAATCAATAGCAAGATTGTAGATAAGAGTGCTAAATGAAATGAACGACTATAAGTGGGAGCAGCAATCATGGTTTGGATAATAAGCGAAGAGAGATCAAAATTGTATTCCTCAAGAACAAGGAAGAGAATAAAAGATTAATCTATGCGGGTGTCGATCTTTTCATTGCCCTTCGGCCAAATGTTGGCATTTATGATTTTATTAAGAATACGAGAAACATCGATAAAGTCATGTAGGTTTAGGTTTCTTTGTAGACTGTACATTTTGTTTGAATAACATGCTAAGAAAGGAGTTACGGTCATGACCAGGTTTGTAATCAAGAGTATCAAAAGCAAGATGGTATGTATCGAAATCATCATCATGTAAAGAACAGTGAGTTTTCATGTAGGAGGTGAGATCAACAGTTTTTCCAAAGATGAGGGACTTGATGAAGACGTTTTCAGAATCAAAAATCATGAAGGCATAGAATGGACGAGTATCAAACTCGGAGTTTATGCTTTCGGTTCCTAGATATTTCTCACACCATAACCTTTAAGAATCCTAACCATCCCCTCAAAAATTCCCTTAAGTTTACACTACAAAAGATACTCGATTTACCGGCGAATATTCCCCGGCGTTTTACTAGTAGCGCCGGGGCATGGAGCAAATAGGAATGGGGCGCCAGATGGGAAGGTTATACACCGGCGGTCGCTTTAACCGCTGGGCAATCTTCGTATTTACCGGCATTTTATTTAAAAATGCCGGTAAAGTGTATTATTCACCGGCGTTTTAATAATAAACGCCGGTGAATATACTGACACATTCACCGGCGTGTCTAATTGAAACGCCGATGAATAAGCTGCGATAAATTCTGCGAACCCTAATCTTTCGCTCGCCATTTTCCCAAACCCCAAAAAAGGGGGGGGGGGGGGGGGCGCTTCGTTTTCCCTCCTTCCTCGCTCTACTTCCCGCGCGTTTGCCTCCGCCGCTTCGTCCTCTTCGACAGCCTTCGACTTTTCGTCATCGTCCCTTCTTCCCTTCGTCATTTTCGATTTCCCTCCTCCCTCTCTCTATTTGGAGGTGAATCGGCGATCGGAAACTACCGTGTCGCCCCGCTCTCTCTCTATCTCCTACGCCCCCGCGCTCGTCGCCCCGCTCTCTCTCTCTCTCTCTTCGGTATCATCTCTTGATTTCCCTTATTTTTCAAAAAAAGCATATTTTTTCAGATTATGCATCTTGATTTCCTTTACATGAATGGTTTAGTTGGGATGAAGAATGAATAGAAAAATATATGCTTAGATATTGGAAATTTTCATCTTCTTTTACTGTTAATGAAGCTTATTTCATGCATCTGATTGTCATCTTGGCATGTTTTTTTGACCAAAATGGGTTCACTGTGAACTGAAGATGGTATAGCTGTATGCCAAAATCCTCCGGATATGTACAACAATTGGGTTTTAGATTTAGTTGGGCTAAAGAATTAGTAGAGCAACATATATGCTCAGATAATAGAAATTTTTATTTTCAGATACTGTTAATGAAGCTGATTGCAATCTTTGGCATGTTTTTTTAACAAAAAATGGGTACACTTCCAAACTAAGTATGCTGCTAGCATCCTCATTTTCTTTTACTGTTAATGAAGTTTATTTCATGCATCTGATTGTCATCTTGGCATGTTTTTTTGACCAAAATGGGTTCACTGTGAACTGAGGATGCTATAGGTACGTATGCCAAAATCCTCCGGATATGTACAACAATTGGATTTTAGATTTAGTTGGGCTAAAGAATTAGTAGAGCAACATATATGCTCAGATATTGGATATTTTCATTTTCAGACACTGTTAGAGAAGCTGATTGCCATCTTAGGCATGATTTTTTAACATAAAATGGGTTCACTTCCAAACTAAGTATGCTGCTAGCATCCTCATCTTCTTTTACTATTAATGAAGCTTATTTCATGCATCTGATTGTTATCTTGCCATGTTTTTTTGACCAAAATGGGTTCACTGTGAACTGAGGATGGTATACCTGTATGCCAAAATCCTCCGGATATGCACAACAATTGGGTTTTAGATTTAGTTGGGCTAAAGAATTAGTAGAGCAACATATATGCTCAGATAATGGAAATTTTCATTTTCAGATACTGTTAGAGAACCTGATTGCCATCTTAGGCATGATTTTTTAACATAAAATGGGTTCACTTCCAAACTAAGTATGCAGCTAGCATCCTCTTCTTCTTTTACTATTAATGAAGCTTATTTCATGCATCTGATTGTCATCTTGGCATGTTTTTTTGACCAAAATGGGTTCACTGTGAACTGAGGATGGTATAGCTGTATGCCAAAATCCTCCGGATATGTACAACAATTGGGTTTTAGATTTAGTTGGGCTAAAGAATTAGTAGAGCAACATATATGCTCAGATAATGGATATTTTCATTTTCAGATACTGTTAGAGAAGCTGATTGCCATCTTAGGCATGATTTTTTAACAAAAAATGGGTACACTTCCAAACTAAGTATGCTGCTAGCATCCTCATATTCTTTTACTGTTAATGAAGCTTATCTCATGCATCTGATTGTCATCTTGGCATGTTTTTTTGACCAAAATGTGTTCACTGTGAACTGAGGATGCTATAGGTATGTATGCCAAAATCCTCCGGATATGTACAACAATTGCGTTTTAGATTTAGTTGGGCCAAAGCATTAGTAGAGCAACATATATGCTCAGATAATGGAAATTTTCATTTTCAGATACTGTTAGAGAAGCTGATTGCCATCTTAGGCATGATTTTTTAACATAAAATGGGTTCACTTCCAAACTAAGTATGCTGCTAGCATCCTCATATTCTTTTACTGTTAATGAAGCTTATTTCATGCATCTGATTGTCAGCTTGGCATGTTTTTTTGACCAAAATGGGTTCACTGTGAACTGAGGATGCTATAGGTACGTATGCCAAAATCCTCCGGATATGTACAGCAATTGGGTTTTAGATTTAGTTGGGCTAAAGAATTAGTAGAGTAACATATATGCTCAGATAATGGATATTTTCATTTTCAGATACTGTTAGAGAACCTGATTGCTATTTTAGGCATGATTTTTTAACAAAAAATGGGTACACTTCCAAACTAAGTATGCTGCTAGCATCCTCATTTTCTTTTACTGTTAATGAAGCTTATCCCATGCATCTGATTGTCATCTTGGCATGTTTTTTTGACCAAAATGGGTTCACTGTGAACTGAGGATGCTATAGCTGTATGCCAAAATCCTCCGGATATGTACAACAATGGGTTCACTGTGAAAAATATATGCTTACATACTGGACATTATCATTTTTCTTTTACTGTTAATGAAGTTGATTTCATGCATCTGATTGGCATCTTGGCATTTTTTTTACCAAAATCCTCCAAATCTGTACAAGAATTGGGCTGAACAAACCTTGTGCAGGTTTCTTTTGGCGCTACAAACATCAATGATTTAGTTGGGATGAAGAATTATTTTAGAAAAACTTATTAGTAGCCATATTAGTTTCTTTTGTTTAGTATTATTATTATTATTATTATTATTATTATTATTATTATTATTATTATGAGATAAGTAAGTGATTATTAGTAGCCATGAACAGAATAGTTTATGAGTCATCAGATCTTCTTGTTACCGTAGTTACAGCACGACGCGCTCATTATTCGTCCGATTCCTCTTCATCAGCAAAATACCCTTTACCATCATCATCTCCTTGAACGGAAAGCCAAATACAGGGGAGACTATAGTCGAATTGATATTACACTCGAACACAGGGTGTGCGATAAAATACCACTAAGGTGGTTGTGATAATTTTCACAAAAGGTAGTTTAGGGTTATGTGAATAGAGTATATTGTGTTAAGGTTTAATTTTTTTTTTGTACATTTTTTGGAACCACAATTTCTTTATTTTACAGTTAAAGATTATATCGTTTATTTATTTGCAGCTACGGATGGTTTTCAAAAAGGTAAAATTTAATATACAAAATGCCTTTTACTGTTATTACTATTTAATATATCAAATTTTAATTTCAGATTGTGTGCTATTGTTATAATGGATAGAAGTTGGATTAGTAAATCACGATTATCCAAGGAGTACCGTGATGGTATTAAAGATTTTATTATTTTTGCCAAACGACATTCCCGTGATCCCAACCTAATCCTTTGTCCATGCCTCCGGTGTACAAATTCTAATTTGAGGACATGTGACGTAGTACATACACACTTGGTTGTCAACGGTTTTCTTCAAGGGTACACAAGGTGGTTTTGTCAGGAGAGGATCATACGTCAGCTCCTGTTCGTCCGGTTGTATTAGAAAATGAAGATGAGCCCTTAGTGAATGAAGACTTAAGCGTTTCCGATAAGATGCATGCTTTGTTGCAAGATGCCATGGGGATTCATAATGTTCCTTTCCACACCAATAACCCAACAACCCAAGTTCACAATGAGTCAACAGAAACATCACACATTGGTGGTGGGGTGGACGAGGAAATACCTGGCCCCGGCCCTAAAAATAATAAGCAGCAAGAATCCTTCGCTAAGTTACTTGAAGATGCTAGTACTCCGTTGTACCGCGATTGCACCAAATTCTCTAAATTCTCATTCATTGTCAGACTATTTCAGATTAAATATTTAAACGGGTGGTCTGCTAAGTCCTTCACTATGCTACTTGAATTGTTGAATGAAGCATTTCCTGAAATCTATATACAAACTCAGCTTATAAAATCAAAAAATTTCTAAGTTCTTTCGATCTAGGGTATGAGAAGATAGCAGCATGTCTAAATGATTGTATGCTTTTCACGAGTGGTAAGGAAAGTCTGGAGAATTGCGAAGTGTGTGGTTCTTCGAAATGGATAGAAAGACCAAATCAAGACGAGGGAGCCAGTGGATCTACTAAGCGAAGTAGGAAAAAGAAGCCTACCAAAATACTGCGTTACTTTCCTCTGATTCCTAGGCTACAAAGGTTGTTTATGTCTACGAAAACTTCTTCTGATATGAAATGGCATGCTGAAGGTCACACTAATGATGGGATTCTTAGACATCCTGCTGATTCTCAATCTTGGAAAAAATTTGATGAAAGATATCCTGATTTTGCGGAAGATCCTCAGAATGTGAGACTTGGACTAGCTAGTGATGGTTTCAATCCTTTCAGGCAAATGAGTAATACATACAGCATATGGCCGGTTGTGTTAATTCCATACAATTTGCCGCCTTGGAAATGCATGAAGCAGTCCTCATTTATTTTGTCCATGATAGTTCCTCGACCGAAAGGTCCTGGAAATGATATAGATGTGTACCTACAACCGTTAATAGATGAACTTCAGAAATTGTGGGTGGGTGTTCTAACCTATGATGCTGTGGCTAAAGAAACATTTTCTCTTCGGGCCGTGTTGTCTTGGACAATCAATGATTTTCCAGCATATGCAAATTTATCTGGATATAGTACTAAAGGACGTTATGCATGTCCATGTTGTGCTGACCAAACTAGTTCAAGGTGGTTGTACAATGGCAGAAAGTTTTGTTATATGGGTCATAGGAGATGGTTGCCTGACACACATATATTTCAGGCAGAGACAGCAACATTTGATGGTACCGACGAGTGGGAACATGCTCCCGGATCTTCTTCTGGTTCAGATATTTTGAGGTGGGTAGATGGTCATCAATTCAAATATGGAAAAGAACCAGAAGTCAGGACAAATGGCAAGAAAAGGGCAAGGCCGGAGCAAGGTGAGGAGACCGATCTATGTGGCGAAGATGAGGATCAAAACATGACGAGTTTAGGTGCATGGAAGAAGAAGAGTATTTTCTTCAAGTTGCCGTATTGGGAATTCAACTTATTGTGACATAATTTAGATGTGATGCATATCGGAAAAAATATTGGTGAAAATTATATAGGAACAGTTATGGGAGATGACCGGAAGACAAAGGACAATCTCAAGAGTCGACTTGATTTGAAGTCAATGGGCATCCGACATGAGTTGCACCCAGAAGAATTACCGAACGGGAAAGTACTCCTACCTCCTGTAATCTATTCAATGTCAAAATCGGAGTTGGAATTGTTTTGCAAAGTACTACTGGAACTTAAAGTTCCTGATGGCTATTCTTCTAACATAGCAAGATGTGTCAACTTTAAAGAGAAGAGGCTTCAGGGTCTAAAGTCACACGACTACCACATCCTAATGCGGGATCTCCTTTCTGTGGCCCTAAGGTCTTCAATGTGTGAGCAAGTCACTACTGTCCTGAAAGATCTTTGTAGCATATATAAAGGTATTTGCTCAAGAATGCTTCATGTTGAAGATATTGACCAATTGGAGCAGCAGGCGGCATTGACACTTAGTAAAATGGAGATGATATTTCCTCCATCGTTCTTCACTATAATGATTCACTTGATAATCCACCTTGCTGGTGAAGCCAGAATCGGCGGTCCTGTTCACTATCGGTGGATGTACCCCATTGAGAGGTAAAAGAATTCATTCATCTTACAAAATTGAATTTTCAAAAGCTCATTTCTTTTAATCTCCTAATCCGCTCTAATTCATTAATTGTACTTGTTCAGGTACCTATACCGGCGAAAGGGTTATGTTAAAAATAGAGCATATCCTGAAGGGTCAATAGCTCACGGATATCTATCAGAGGAGTGTTCACATTTTTTTTCCAGGTATTTGCCGGGTGTGGAGACATCTTCGAGTAGACCACGTAGAAATCCAGACATTTCCAACCTTGATGGTGCTCAATATCTTTTTGATACCGCTGGCACTACTGTTGGTAAAGTTGATGCATTTGAGCTAGATAACTTAGCGTGGGAACAGGCACATCGATATGTGCTAGACCACCATGCATCAGTGGAACCATTTCGAAAGTAAGTTGCTTTTGAATTTAAATCGAATACAGTGAAAACCGCGGAGTTCGATATTAACTTACTTTTGTTATTCCTTATTTCATTTGCTTGTTTTTTAGCGAATTTGTCAGGGACATCAAACGAAGGGCTAGACCAAGAAGACTACCACCACGTGAACAAAACAAGTTGATGAATGAAAAATTTCATAAGTGGTTTGAATCTCATGTAGGTGAATTACAGTTATGCAAGTTAATCTTCATTATATCTACATTTTCTATGGTGCTGATACGATTTGCGCAAAATTAATAGGTACATTCTTTGGGTCCTGAAGGTGTGTCCTCTGAAATACAAGTACTTGCCAAAGGCCCCTATAAGATGGTCAAAAGATACGGAGGATACATATTCAATGGTTTTAGATTTCGTACTAAGGATCGTGAATATAATTTGAAGTCTCAAAATAGTGGAATGGTAGTGACGTCTAAGACTAGAAGTTATGCTTCCAAATCGGACACGAGGCCTGTAGATGGAGATCTCGACTACTATGGAGTGCTCACGGATATCATTGAGTTGAATTATTTTGGTCATTTCCGTGTTGTCTTATTTCGTTGGGATTGGGCTGAGTTTGATAGGAATTTTGCTAACAACAAGGATAAGTTTGGCTTCACAGTTGTAAACTTCTCAAAATTGATTCACATCGGTACACACATTAGCCATGAGCCATTTGTGTTTCCATCCCAAGTGCAACAAGTGTTCTACATTGAAGATCCAACCCTGCCAAAATCGTATGTGGCTCTCGCTATGCAACCAAGAGATGTATTCCAACTGGGCGATACTTCAAAAGATGAAGACGGTGAAGTCATGAACAGTTACATTGCTTCTGAGTTTCCTGTGTTTGATGTAAACACAACCGACGGTGGAATTTGCGGGACCTGGCTTCGCAAGGATGGAGAAGAGGGCGATGTATTGGAAGATGTCGTATTGTAGTTTACTTGATTTTCAATCTCAATATTATATGTCTGTAATTTTCGTGTCTTAAATCTTGTTGTAATATTATGTCTGTAATTCCGAACATGTTCATTGTGAATTTAATACACCGGTTTAATTATCTTTCTATTTTCTACTGCTTGGTGTTATTTACATTAAACTATGCTTAGTGTCATTTGAACCAAACTATCATTGTAATTTAATTTGTTACAAATCTTATTTAATTAATTTTTTTATAATTATCTTGGTTTGTTAATCCTACTAAAGTACAAATTTTATGATAGTTATTATAAACATGTTATTAATTAAATTTGCATCTCTAAGGAAGTTATTGAATCCTTGACAGGTGCAACATGCCGAGGCGTGGAAAGAGGGTAAATATAAATGATGGCAACGAGAGCCATGGGGATGAGCAGCCACTACATAATAGTGGCAGTCAAACAGATGAGGGTGAGGGTAGCACGCCGCCTACTGTAAAAAAACATCGTGGGCGAACTAAGATGACGAATATTTGGAGGCTTATGAATGACGAAAGGATTGTGGTGGAGGTAAATGGTGTCGGGCAACCGGTTGGCGATAACGCCAGCAAATTTTCTTCCTTTATTGGGGTTATAGCAAGGAACCCCCGGATAGTTCCTTTGTCATACAAGAGTTGGCCGAAGGTGCCAACCACGACAAAGGCCACTGCTATAGAGACAATCAAGGTATTTTCCATCTAAAATAAATAATTGGTACGCGCAAATATATTATTGAAATATGTATTTTTAGTGATGGGTAATAAATTTTGCAGCAATATTTCTCGTTCGCCGACTCCCTTACGCCTTGGGTTGAAAAGTCATTCTCCAAAAAGTGGAGGGACTACAAGAGTGACTTGAAGGTGAGGTATTTTGACAAAGACCTTTCAGAGGCGGAGAATGCAAGGGATGTGCCAGAAAATGTGGAGCCTTCAAATTGGCAATTCCTTGTGCACTATGGGAGTTCGGCGATCGGTCAGGTATTTACATTAAAGGCACAAAAATCTAATGAGTATGTGGTTGTATGGCTACTCTAATGAATTTTTCTGCTAACTTCATTGTGGCATGTACAGAAAAGGGTGGAGGTAGGTGTTGCCAGTCGGTCAAAGCAGCTAGCGTTGCACACCGCTGGTACACAGAGCTTTGCTCTGGTTCGGGAAGAATTGGTAGGCGCAATTGTATTGAACATTTTTTACTTACAGTTATTTGTTTATAACCATTTCATCTTACTAATATATAGGAAGAAGATTTGGGGGGTCCTACGGAGTTTGGCGACATTGACTTTTTTGATGCCACCCACAAATCGAAGGATGGGACGTATGCGAGCCCTGAGGCAGCACGGATTCTGGTAATTTGTGAACTAATATCTAATGAGTAGTCGAAATCTCATCTGCTTTTAACTCTGATTGTTATGTCCTTTTACAGACTAACGCTCGGAGAAGGTATGATGAAATCTCTTCCGCTTCAGATTCTGACCCTACGGCGGCACCCACAGATTGGCGTACCTGGCAGAGAGTTGCCTTGACCGAGGTTAGGGGAAAGGAGAGGCATGGACGTGTCCGTGGTATGGGGCTAGGACCAACCCCCTCGCGGCTATTCGGACGGAGTGAATCTAGTTCAAGTGCCAATCGGGACGAGGAGATGACTTCATTAAAGGCACAAGTTGCACTCCTACAAGAACAAATGGCCCATTTAATAGGGCAGCAATCCCAAGTCCCACCCTCGGTAAGTCTTTAAATTGGTATTTTTAAAGAGATAATGGTCTTGAATGCATGAAAGACACGTACTAGTGTTTGTGAGTCTGCATTGTGGCTGTCGTCTATAAGCATTTCGTCTATGTTTCTTAAGTGGGCTGTGATTAGAAAGAAAGGACTGGAGTGGAGATCTGGAAAACCAAATAGAGACATCTCGTTTATTATAATCTATACTTATTGTTGGACCAACCCCCTCTTGCTGTTGTTGCTGATGTCTTTTTGTGTGCGTGTGTTGAAGAGAATGAAGGGATGAGAGAGAGAGTTGAGGAAAATGCCGCTATGTTAGCCTGGTGTATCCTCATTCTCTACCATCCCTCTTTCTGGCTCCATATATAGCTTCTATATTAAATTGGTTTCCTTCCACGATGACAGTCCGTAATACTACACTTGATATGAGCTCTGTTCATAGCTGCACCCTATTGCATACTCACAAACAACTAATACGTGTCATTCATGCATTGTATGACCAACCCCACTTTGGCATATAACATGCTTAGATGACATTGTATGACCTGCAAACAAGGTTTGTTCAGCCGTGTTGTTGTACTGATTTGGAGGATTTTGGTATGCTAGCAGCATACTTAGTTTGGAAGTGAACCCATTTTTGTTAAAAAATCATGCCAAAGATGGCAATCAGGTTCTCTAACAGTATCTGAAAATGAAAATATCCATAATCTGAGCATATATGTTGCTCTACTAATTCTTTAGCCCAACTAAATCTAAAACTCAATTGTTGTACATATCCGAAGGATTTTGGCATACAGCTATAGCATCCTCAGTTCACAGTGAACCCATTTTGGTTAAAAAATCATGCCAAAGATGGCAATCAGATGCATGAAATCAGCTTCTTTAACAGTATCTGAAAATGAAAATTTCCATTATCTGAGCATATATGTTTCTTTAACAGTGACTGTGAACAATTGTTCTTAATTGGGCTGTGATTAGAAAGAGACGAGTTGGAGTGGAGATCTGGAAACCCATATAGAGACATCTTGTTCATAATAATTTATTATTATTGTTGTTCTTGTCGCTCTTACTGTTGTTGCTGATGTCTCTATGTGTTCGTGTGCTGAAGGGAAAGAAGGGATGAGAGAGAGATGAGGAAAATGCCGCTATGTTAGCCTGGTGTATCCTCATTCTCTACCATTCCTCTTTCTGGCTTCTATATTTGGTTTCTTTCCACGATATGAGCCCTATTCGTATTTTTCTTCAATGAAGAATTGATCTATGACTACAATCTCCATTCAAAGCCCAATCAAAATTTGTTTTGGAGCCACAAACATCAATGAAGAATTAATAGAGAAACATAAATGATTATATGCTGGAAATTTTCATTTTCTTTTACTGTTAAAGAAGCTTATTTCATGCATCTGATTGTCTTCTTGGCACATTTTTTGACCAAAATGGGTTAACTGAATTAGTAGAGCAACATATATGCTCAGATAATGGAAATTTCCATTTTCAGATACTGTTAATGAAGCTGATTGCCATCTTTGGCATGATTTTTAAACAAAAAATGGGTTCACTTCCAAACTAAGTATGCTGCTAGCATCCTCATCTTCTTTTACTGTTAATGAAGCTTATTTCATGCATCAGATTGTCAGCTTGGCATGTTTTTTTGACCAAAATGGGTTCACTGTGACCTGAGGATGCTATAGGTACGTACGCCAAAATCCTCCGGATATGTACAGCAATTGGGTTTTAGATTTAGTTGGGCTAAAGAATTAGTAGAGCAACATATATGCTCAGATAATGGATATTTTCATTTTCAGATACTGTTAGAGAACCTGATTGCAATCTTAGGCATGATTTTTTAACAAAAAATGGGTACACTTCCAAACTAAGTATGCTGCTAGCATCCTCATTTTCTTTTACTGTTAATGAAGCTTATCTCATGCATTTGATTGTCCTCTTGGCATGTTTTTTTGACCAAAATGGGTTCACTGTGAACTGAGGATGCTATAGCTGTATGCCAAAATCCTCCGGATATGTACAACAATTGGGTTTTAGATTTAGTTAGGCTAAAGAATTAGTAGAGCAACATATATGCTCAGATAATGGATATTTTCATTTTCAGATACTATTAGAGAAGCTGAATGCCATCTTAGGCATGATTTTTTAACATAAAATGGGTTCACTTCCAAACTAAGTATGCTGCTAGCATCCTCATCTTCTTTTACTGTTAATGAAGCTTATTTCATGCATCTGATTGTCATCTTGGCATGTTTTTTTGACCAAAATGGGTTCACTGTGAACTGAGGATGGCATAGCTGTATGCCAAAATCCTCCGGATATGCACAACAATTGGGTTTTAGATTTATTTGGGCTAAAGAATTAGTAGAGCAACATATATGCTCAGATAATGGAAATTTTCATTTTCAGATACTGTTAGACAACCTGATTGCCATCTTAGGCATGATTTTTTAACATAAAATGGGTTCACTTCCAAACTAAGTATGCTGCTAGCATCCTCATATTCTTTTACTGTTAATGAAGCTTATCTCATGCATCTGATTGTCATCTTGGCATGTTTTTTTGACCAAAATGTGTTCACTGTGAACTGAGGATGCTATAGGTATGTATGCCAAAATCCTCCGGATATGTACAACAATTGCGTTTTAGATTTAATTGGGCCAAAGCATTAGTAGAGCAACATATATGCTCAGATAATGGAAATTTTCATTTTCAGATACTGTTAGAGAAGCTGATTGCCATCTTAGGCATGATTTTTTAACATAAAATGGGTTCACTTCCAAACTAAGTATGCTGCTAGCATCCTCATATTCCTTTACTGTTAATGAAGCTTATCTCATGCATCTGATTGTCATCTTGGCATGTTTTTTTGACCAAAATGGGTTCACTGTGAACTGAGGATGCTATAGGTATGTATGCCAAAATCCTCCGGATATGTACAACAATTGGGTTTTAGATTTAGTTGGGCTAAAGAATTAGTAGAGCAACATATATGCTCAGATAATGGAAATTTTCATTTTCAGATACTGTTAATGAAGCTGATTGCCTTCTTTGGCATGATTTTTTAACAAAAAAATGGGTACACTTCCAAACTAAGTATGCTGCTAGCACCTTAATTTTCTTTTACTGTTAATAAAGCTTATTTCATGCATCTGATTGTTAGCTTGGCATGTTTTTTTGACCAAAATGGGTTCACTGTGAACTGAGGATGGTATAGCTGTATGCCAAAATCCTCCGGATATGCACAACAATTGGGTTTTAGATTTAGTTGGGCTAAAGAATTAGTAGAGCAACATATATGCTCAGATAATGGATATTTTCATTTTCAGATACTGTTAGAGAAGCTGATTGCCATCTTAGGCATGATTTTTTAACATAAAATGGGTTCACTTCCAAACTAAGTATGCTGCTAGAATCCTCATCTTCTTTTACTGTTAATGAAGCTTATTTCATGCATCTAATTGTCATCTTGGCATGTTTTTTTGACCATAATGGGTTCACTGTGAACTGAGGATGGTATAGCTGTATGCCAAAATCCTCCGGATATGCACAACAATTGGGTTTTAGATTTAGTTGGGCTAAAGAATTAGTAGAGCAACATATATGCTCAGATAATGGAAATTTTCTTTTTCAGATACTGTTATAGAACCTGATTGCCATCTTAGGCATGATTTTTTAACATAAAATGGGTTCACTTCCAAACTAATTGTGCTGCTAGCATCCTCATCTTCTTTTACTGTTAATGAAGCTTATTTCATGCATCTGATTGTCATCTTGGCATGTTTTTTTGACCAAAATGGGTTCACTGTGAACTGAGGATGGTATAGCTGTATGCCAAAATCCTCCGGATATGTACAACAATTGGTTTTTAGATTTAGTTGGGCAGTCGAATTAATAAAGCAACATATATGCTCAGATAATGGAAATTTTCATTTTCAGATACTGTTAATGAAGCTGATTGCCATCTTTGGCATGATTTTTTTAACAAAAAATGGGTTCACTTCCAAACTAAGTATGCTGCTAGCATCCTCATCTTCTTTTACTGTTAATGAAGCTGATTTCATGCATCTGATTGTCAGCTTGGCATGTTTTTTTAACCAAAATGGGTTCACTGTGAACTGAGGATCCTATAGCTGTATGCCAAAATCCTCCGGATATGCACAACAATTGGGTTTTAGATTTAGTTGGGCTAAAGAATTAGTAGAGCAACATATATGCTCAGATAATGGATATTTTCATTTTCAAATACTGTTAATGAAGCTGATTGCCATCTTTGGCAAATTTTGATTGGGCTGTGATTGGATTGTTTAGTGGCTGTTGTCTATGTTCTTAATTGGGCTGTGATTAGAAAGAGAGGGCTCGAGTGGAGATCTGGAAACCCATATAGAGACATCTTGTTCATAATAATTTATTATTATTGTTGTTCTTGTCGCTCTTGCTGTTGTTGCTGATGTCTCTTTGTGTTCGTGTGCTGAAGGGAAACAAGGGATGAGAGAGAGATGAGGAAAATGCCGCTATATTAGCCTGGTGTATCCAAAGTCTCTACCATTCTTCTTTCTGTTTCCTTTTCTGGCTTCTATATTTGGTTTCCTTCCATGATGACAGTTCCCTAAAAATACACTTGATATGAGCCCTATCTTATTTTTCTTATTTTTCTTATATTTGGTTTCCTTCCACGATGAAAGTTTCATGGATTGTCTGAACAAACCATGAAAGACATGCTTATATAGTGAATTTTCATTTGTTTTACTGTTTTAGATAGTGGATATTCCCAATCAGAGGAGAATATTAAGGTTTCAAGTTAGATACTGAATTTTCATTTGTTTTGTTGTTTTAGATATATTTAAAAACAAAATTAAGTACTAGATTTTTAGCATTGCAATGTAATTATTTTACCTCTCTATATATCATTAACAATTCCATTTGCAATTGGCACTTTGATCTTATAATTTAAGATACAGGTAGATCTTTTTGCAAGTTCAAAAAATATGTATATTCTGTATTGTGGTCTACTGTTGAATTAAACTATTGTTTTTTTTTCACAAAGCGGTCGCCCAGATGAAGGAAATTCTGATGATCAGAACTGAAGCTACTCAAGGGGTATGAATCTGCGGTCCTCCTTGCTGTTCTTATGTCCTCCTTACTGTATGGTTGTTGTTCTTATGTCCTCCTTGCTGTTGTTATGTCAGACTGTTTTTTTTATGAGAGTTATGTCAGACTGTTAATTTGGGATATTTGGGATATTTGTCAGACTGGTTTGTTTGGATATTTGGGATGTTCGTCACTATATTAATTTGTTAATTATGACACTGTTAATTTTGCGGTGAATTTGGACGTTGATATAACACGTGTGAAACTTTATTATCTTTAATTATTCTTGTGTTTGGTTGTGATTTGCGCAGTAATATGCAACGAAATTGGTTGAATCAGTTGTGAATTAGTTTACAGGTTTTGTAAATGAAACTGTGAATTGAAATCGAACGGAAAATCGGAGCATGAAAAACAAATGGGCATAGCTAGACCGGCGTTTTATACCATTACAACTAGCGACATAGCGACATACACCGGCGTTACAACTAGCGACATACACCGGCGTGTGTGGGAACGTCGGTATATCGCACACTGCAACTAATTCATTAGATAGACCGGCGTTTTATAAAACACCGGTGAACCTAACTACACCGGTGTTTTTTGGTCACGCCGGTGCTTGTAAGTAGGGAAAACCGGGCACTCATAAACGCACATACACCGGCGGTCTATGACCGCCGGTATACTTTCGTTCTACACCGGCGTTTATAGAAACGCCGGTGAATGGATAAATACCGACGGTTGATGGCCGCCGGTGAATGTATATAGCGGGTAAAAGAACGGCACTCAGAGACCGGCATTTTCTGACCGCCGGTGTAGTTGTAATATTTACCGGCATCCAGTAAAACCACCGGTGTAGACCCCTTCCTTTCCGCGATGCTCGCTTCGGCAGCATTTGGACCGGCGCTATTATAAACGCCGGTGAAGGTTTCACCGGCGTAAAAAAACGCCGGCAAAGACGCAAAAAAACGCCGGTAAATCGAGTATCGTTTGTAGTGTTATTAAGTTTTACTACCTGGATAGGAACTATGGATATTAGCTAAGAGATTGAAATAGAGATCGGCACAAGTTTGGTACCTAAACACGATATCATCAATGACCACAAAATTATATGTATCAGGTGGCTTACCCTTTGATATGGAAGATTTTAGGAAGAAGCATTGTGATTGGAGCGCCTAGGGTTGGAGGTCATTTGGTCCGAAAATCTTCATTTGAACGCCACAAATCTAGAAAGAGGAAATGAGAAATTTGAGAGTTTTTATGGGTTTGGGGAAGAAAGGAGATTAAGGTTTTGAGAGATGAGGGTTGTTGAGAAGGAAAATATATATAGCATAGATCGGGCCCCACATGTCATAAAGAGATGGGATAATAGAGAAAAAATACTGACACTTGTAGTTGACTTTGTTTGGGACAGTCAACTTCACAGCTGAAAAAACAAAATGAGCCCCTCAACTTGTGATAAAGAATTTGGTAGTCGCCTAATGTTTTACCAATCGACTGCAACTGTATTTATCTTTGTACGACTATGTTGATCAGAATTCTTAGTCATATGAACAGTACTAGTCTTATCACATTTAATTAGAATGTGATCGAGAAATACCTTGTAGTCCTCAAATGTTTGTTTCATCCATAATACATGTGCCAACATGATCGGCTTCGGCATTGGACATGGTAACGAAGTTTTGCTTCTTGAAGCCCAAGATCATAAAAAAGTTTCAAGAAAATGACATGTGCCACTTGTACCTATCTATCAATTAAACTTCCAGCATAATCTGCATCTGAGTGTCCTATAAGAGAATTTTTTTCTGTTTTTCGGACACCAAAGTTCCACATTTGGAGTACCTTTAAGGTACCGAATGATATGTTTAACCCTAACCAAATGTGATTCTTTGGGTCACAATTGGTAACGGGAACATAGAAAAATACTAAATATAATGTCAGGCCGAGATGCAATAATATAAAGTAAACTACCTATCATATCACAATAGGTAGAAATATCGACCTTTGTACCGTTTTCATCAGTGGAGAGTTGTGTAGTAGTTGCCATCGGCTATTTCGTATGTGTTTCCTCTTTCCAAACCAAACTTCTTAACCAATTCTTTTACATATTTAGATTGATTTATAAAGATCCCATCATACTTTGTTGTACTTGAAGACCAAGTTCAACTCATCCATCATGCTCATCTCAAATCCATCATGCATTTACTTTCAAAATTTCTTGCACATATTTTGATTAGTAGACCCAAAAATAATATCATCAACATAAATTTGAACGTTCAAAATATCTTTAAAATGGTGCTTGATGAAAAATGTGGTGCCTACTTTCCCTTTTGAAGAAACCTATGTGAATAAGAAATGAGCTTAATTGCCCATACCAAGTTCTAGATGCCTGCTTCAAACCATATAAAGCTCTATCAAGACGAAATCCATGGTTTGGGTGTGTCGGGTCAGTAAACCTCGGTGGTTGTTTAACATAAATTTATTCAGAAATATAACCAATAAGAAAAGCACTTTTGACATTCATTTGAATATGATGCAAAAGCAAGTAAAATGCAAATGGCTTCAAGCCGTGCAACCAGAGAAAATGTTTACTCCTTCTTGTTAGTTATAACCTTGTGCAATAAGTCAGGCTTTATTTCTAACAACGATTACATATTCATCCAATTTATTTCTAAAAGCTCATTTCGTTCGGAGAACGGTTCTACTATGAGGTCGAGAAACAAGTCTGTATACATGATTCCTTTCAAATTGATTCAAATTCTTCTTGCATGGCTATGATCCAATCATTGTCTTGCAATTCCTGCTAAATATTTTTAGTTTCAATTATATAAAAAAATTCAGAAAAACACAAAAAATTGTCTTACAAGACATTGTTCTCTGGTATGAGTTGGAGTGGAAGTATTTGTTTATTCATCATCTTCTTCAACATGGTCATTTTCTAGGGTTCCATCTCTTATATTGGTTTCTCATTAACGTTGTGTCTTCTTATTGTGGAGGTGATTCGACATGAAGAGTTGAGCTGTTGATATTGTTTTATACTTCTTCTTGCAAGTGCTTTTTAGTTTGAATATATATTTTCTCTATACGAACATCTGCCTCATCATCAATAACAACATGCAATATCTCTTTTGCAAGAGGATTAGTCTCATAACAAATAATATCAATAGACTCTTGAATAGTGTGTTTTCTTTTATTGAGGACAGAACATGCCTTGCTAGTTAGAGAATATTTTAAAAATATGCCATCATCACTTTTACTATCAAACATCCCTAAGTTATCTTGAGTGTTTAAAATAAAAACTGTGCATCCACTTCAACCCAAAAAGATTTAGGTTGATCATGTTCACTAAGTATAGTAGAACCATTTCTTGAATAGATCGATTTTTTCTTTCAGCAACCCTTTTTTTTTAGGAGTGCGAGGAAAAGCGAACTCATGCTTTATTCCTTTCTCATCAGAAAAAGCTGTGAAGAGCTTATTATGAAATTCCCCACCATGATCACTAGAATAGTTATGGTGGTAAGGCATTTCTTATTTTCTACTCAACGACAATTAAAAAAATAAAAATAAAAGGAGTTTCATTTTCTGACAGAAAATAAACTCAAGTAAAACAAATATAATCGTCAACAATTACAAATGAATATCATGCACCTCCAATACTATGTGTACGAGATGGGCCAAATAGACCGATGTGCAAAAGTTCAAGGGGCCAAGAAGTTAATACCATTTTCTTTGGTTTGTGGGAACTCTTGATTTGCTTACCAAATTGATATGAATCACATGGCTTGTCTTTCTCAAATTTATTTTTTTAAATGTCTCTTACAAGTTCTTTATTTAACAACTTATTGAGATTATCCATTGTTGTATGTCCAAGCCGCCAATGTCATAACCATCCGTCTTCATTATTAGCCAGATAGCACTTCATACTTTCTTTTGATAAATCATTACTATCAATGACATAAATATTATTGCAACGATTAGCAGAAAGCAAACAAGAATTATTACTATCTAAAACAACACATACATGCTTATAAAATGTAACAATATAGTCTCTATCATAGATTAACACTAAATAAATTATGTTTTAAGTCATTTACCAAAAGAACATCACCAACGGAGCAAGATGAACCCAAAAAAAAATTATTTTTACCAATGGTTTTACCTATGTTATTAGCTCAGAAGATGACGTCTTTCCCTTTTTCTCTTGACAGTGATGCAAAGGACTGTAACCAAATCATCTTTTATCATAGGTCATCCTTGAATGTTTTGTCATAAAATAAGTGGGTCCATTTTCGTATTTTTTAATAGTTGCTTTGAGATCAATTATTTTACAACAAAGCTTTTTTTTGTATGATCATCGTATTTGGTGTCCCAAAAAACATTATTGAGTGCGCTATCAAGATATCTATTTTGTTCAAGAGTTTTTTCACAACCTTCCACCAATTCATGAAATTTCTTTTTGAAGCCATTAAGTTCAGTTGTAAGCTTAGAAATATGAGCGGTTTTCTCATTGATCACTTTTAGATTCTTATTATTTTTTTATATAAAATTTTGTTTTTTTTTTCTTTCAGACATCCAATTTCTTTTACCAACAAATCATGATTATTTCTAAATGACTCAAAATTTTCAATAAGCAAAATTTTCTCATTCCTCGGTTCTCATTTTTAGCAGTGCATGAGTCATGTGATCCATTAGATATTCGTTTATATTGCTTAAGTTCATGACTAACCTTTTCAGCATATTCATTTAAACCATTAACAACTTCTATAATTCATCATAAATGAGTTTTTCAATTACCTCTTCTTGAAGTGATGATTGACCCTCATCATCTCCAAGAGCCATAAGTGTGAGACCCAAGTTTGGTCACTCATATTGAACATCTTCATTGTCGCTTGAATCGAAATGAAGCCAAGTTGCCTTCAAAGCCTTCTTTTGCAGTTTGAGTTTGCATTATGTGACTTGTTTCTTTCTTGATTAAGAGGGCAGTTTGCATGAATGTGTCATGGGTTCTTGCATTTGTAACGTGCTTCATCTTTGACTTCTTCTCTTCCTCCTTAATATCTGCCATATTTTTCGTATTTAATAAGGGTAATGCTACACCTACTACCAAATCTACTACCTTTTCCTTTACTACCTTAGGTGGCACACTATTAGTGGATGTTTCTACCATCTACTCAACAATAACCCCCACTAATAGTGTGCCACCTAAGATAGTAAAGGATAGTAGATTTGGTAGTAGGTGTAGCATTACCCATTTGATAAACTAACTGAAATTCTTGGTTAGGAGTTTGGTATCTTTGTCAGATGAGTCGTTGTCTGAATCTAAGTCTAAGTGGTGTGATGCAGAAGCTTTCAAAGTAATGGTTTTCTCTTCAGTTTTGTGAATGATTCTAATATTATGTCTATACCTTTTTTTCTCCATCATCTCCATTTTGTACGCCTTGAGTTTTCCCTGAAAGGTGTAGTAATCGAACACATTTTCTTCGTGTGTTTACCTCATGGTGGAAGATTTGATATGCCATTCTGGTGAGAGGTAGCTTACGATTTTTCCTACCTTCCGGTCATCATCCATACCCTTACCCAAGCTTTCAAGTTCATGAGCGATTATTTCAAAGCGAACCAACATTTGATCTATACATCCACCTGGAAGCATGTGAAACACATCAAAATTATAATAACATAAAATAACTTTTACTTTTACTTCTGATGCGGCTCCCTCATGACGCCTTTGTAAGCTGTGCCAGCTTTTATATGCAATTTTGCAGTTAAGTCCACATCGCATGAGTTCTTCATGATTCAAACTTGCATATAGTGCGGTCATGGCTTTGGAGTTAGTATTCTTTAGTGAAAGTTTTGATTTAGTAAATGACTTCTTTCCATCACTGATGGGAATAACTATTTTATTGATGCAGACATTCCAAGATTTTTCTCCATGTATTTGCAAAAAATGAGACATGCAAACCTTCTCACACATTATAGCATTTTTAATCAGAGTAAGGTGAGCGTGTAATGCCTCACTCATTGGAGTTGGATAACTCAGATGAGTACAAGTTATCAAGAGGAGGGATTTCAGTCATTGGACCTTTTGCTTTAGCTTTTAAGCCAATAATGAGTACCTCGCTCTGATACCACTATAAATCACCCTTTGGGGGGGGGGGGGGGGGGAGGGGGGAGTGAATAAGGTGATTATGCGGAAATAAAAAAAATTAAAATGAATGCGTAAAATAAAGAGAAAGAAGTTAGAGAAAGTAAACTCAATAAAGAGGCGAGACACATCGATTTAAGTGGTTCGGCCCCCACGCTTAATCCACTACGCCCTAATCTTCGTTGCAGGTGTTCCACTGTACTCCTTTCCAAAAATTATTCCTTTCTACAAATATGAAAAGCATACCAGCTTTATACTTAGGAAGGCTGTGGTCGACTACTCATTAGGTCAGTCGACTGTTATTTATTTCAGACCAATGTCATGAGAAAATGGCATTCGACTGCACCAGTTTTCAACTATAATTAACAGTCAACTGTCAAGTGCAGTTGAGTACAATTTTTGCATTTTACCTAAACATTCTTAATTTGAATATTTCGATGAATCCATTTTATATTCTTTTTATAACTTTTCATTTGCCAAAGATTTGACTGCATATTATTTGTAACGCCCCGTACCTAACTCGTACGCACACAAATAAATCATAATTCACTGCCCACCACTGGTTGGCCTCACAAAAGGTGTTCGGACTATTCAGTACCTCTTGATCCTTGTCTTTTTCTATATATTCTCTCACTTTTCTCTCCTCCCCAACGATGCGGGACTAAGCCTACCCCCACACAGCCATGTCATCCCATGCACAGCACACCACTCCTTCTTTCTTCCTCTTTCTTTCATTTTTCTTTCATTTAATGCATACGCCCCATAATCACACTCTATAGGTTACTTTATTAATCCAATTAATCCACATACCATAGAATTTTCTATAGGTCCACTCCAATAATCCATATATATCTTTTAATATTTTCCTATAAATCTGAGGTGTTACATTATTCCTTACAGATAAAGCATAAAATAATCAGTCTTGGGGAACAATTGCATCTTGCTTCTTGATGCAGTTTTTCGGATATTTGCAATCTTTCATATTTGCATGATTCTTTTTCTTTTTTAGCATTGTTGAAATTTTTCTATGATTATGAAGTTCTTGAGATTTATTTAAATTTCATTCTATATTTTTCTGAAAATATCTTACATGAGATCATTAGAAACACATGTGCACGTTTTGTACACACCAAACTTAGAGTCAACAGTTTCCAGATTATATACGAATTGGATACAGACAACACCAATCCATATCCGCATTCCAAAGCCAAATGCAGATGCAGATAATATATGTCGGTAAGTAAAAATTATATTAGTATCTGCAAATTTCTAATTTGCGTTGTTGTAGAATCTGATACAACTCGTAGTGCTAATAGGGGAACACACACACCACAAGCAACAAAAACTTTCCAAAAACTAGATGAACCAAGAACAAGTCACCACAATAATCGCATGATCTCACAAGAACATAATAATATGCAGAGATAACCAATACTTTTTATTCCTCAAGAAATATAAAGATTACAAAGAGATTCAAACTCCGAATCTTTCTCACACATTTAAAACACTCGGCACACACCCCTCTTGAAGTTGAACAATGATAACGACTCACCGTTCCAATCCCATTAGATTACCGTAGAGTTCACATCTACATCTATATATATAGCTCCCCTAAAAGATAAACACAAATACAACTTATTGGAACTTAAATCCGAAAGCTCAAATAACATACAACAGCTGTCGGTCAACCACACCAAGTTGCGATTGATTGTACTTGATCTCTGTAGTACCCCATATTTTTAAATATTATTTTTAAATGTTTATAAATGAATTAAAATAATTTTTGGGATTTAATAAATATTTTTCAGAAAATTTATATTTTACACGTGCGAAACACGTGCAAATATTTTCTTGAGAAGTTCAAAAGCCAAAATTATTTTAGGAAAAATCATTATTTATTATTTGGGATTTATTATTTGGGATTTTTAATTTTTCTAGATTTTTCTGATATTTATTGGATCTATTTGCAAATATTAAGAAAAAGAAGGATCTTTTTGCAAAATTGTCATTTTTGAGGGGTGAAAGTGCAAAAACTATTTCCTGGACTTTCAAACAGTGCCGGATGGAAATTAAGGTGTTTATTTTGCCTTTAAATCTCAATTTAATTGATTTTATCAAGTTTCCAAGTATAGGAATCTATTTATGTAAAGTTATGTTTTCAAGGGGTTATTTTGCAAATGTGTCTAAAAACCCTAATTCTTCCACCCCGGATATTTAAAAGAGAGTGCAGCCGTCTTTCGCTGCACAACATTAAGTTTTCTTATTTTTGGAGTATTAAGAAGAGGATCTTGGATTTCGCAAAAGAAAGGCTTCTTTACGAATTTCTCCATTTCAAGGTGAGCGGCATGTTTGTTTTGCCTTGTGTATTTTGCATGTAATTGTTTTGTTGATTTGTTTATGTATGTGATTTGGTACAATTTGGTTGTTTGATCTATGAATGTTTAATGGATCTTGGATGTTGAATCTTATTGCTAGAAAGCATGTTTAGGGTTTGAATATGAATATGCACATTATGAATTGGATGAAAAATTGGATCTTGTGAAACCCTAGTTGTTTGTAAATAAGATTGTATGTGGGTAGTCGTTCTCTTTTGGGTTAATGTTGGATTGAATGAATATGGTGAATTTTATGCATGAATCTAATAAAGGTGAGACCTTTTATGATTTTGAGTATTTGGTTGAATACAAATCGGACATGGTGATGTTATCAATTAATTATGGTGGTGATGTTGTAATAGTAATTCAGTTTGGAGGAATTTGAATGGAAGTTATGAATCGAGAGATCATGACATGAAATCGAAATTTGAGAAATTAGTGAGTTTGTTGAAATGAATCCGAATTGGGGATTTTCTTGAGATTTTGGCATTTGCTATGATTGGAATCTGAATACGAAACAATTTCAATGAGTGATTGACTTTAAAGAAAACTCTATTTTCGACTATATGCACAATCCATGTTTTAATCGAAAGAAATCAGCAAAATCTCTATTTTTCGTAGATCCAAGTAGTTGATCTAGTTTTATGGACTATTTTGTATTCTACAAGTTGTATTTGACTAAATAAGAAATATGTTCTTCGTAGAAATCGTTTTCATGAAGTAAAACTATGTATCGGTTGAATGTGCACAACCAAATGTATGGAGTCTGTAGGCCGACGGTCGACTGGCATGTTTTTCTCAGTCGACCGACACGACCCAGCTGCTATGTTTGCTAAGTTTTCTTGAAAATCTGTTCTGGACAGTCGACTTAGGACTTTTACTGTCGACTGGTTCACTTAGAATTATTTTTGAAGTTATTGTAATTTTACGTTCTGGACAGTCGACCTATACCTTTTTCAATCAACTTCTATACTTAGAATTGTTTTCTGAAACATATATATATATATAATTTTCTCGGGACAGTCGACCTATGACTCTTTTCAGTCGACTTATAATACTTAGATTTATTTTCCTCAAAGCTACTAGATTTTCTCTCTGGACAGTCGACTTACCCTTTTCTATAGTCGACTAATACTGATGTATCTTGATTTCTTCGAACGTTTTTAAAATGATTTATTCTCTAAATGCTTTAACGTACTATTCTATACTTTATCTTCTATCGACATATATTTCAAGATGTTAAGTTGAGCAATTTATGTTGGAAAGTTGGGTTTGGATATTTGAGTGTGAGTCTCTAGAGGGTGTGTGTGACCCTAGTATACCGGCAGTTGAGTTATTTATGTTTGGGCCTGTTGAGACATTTTAGTTGATCAGTTGTTGAGTTAAGTCCGGTAGGGTACACCAACTCTAGGAGATTCGTTAAGTAATTAAATAACCTAAATGATAAGGACAGACACTAGTGGTAATATGATGAACGGAAACATGGGTTATGGACCTCAGTATGGCTTGCGGTGTGAGATAATCCCCGGAATTATCCAGGTGTGAGTGAAATAGTCTCCGGAATTACCTGTGGTGTGGGATTGATCTCCGGAATTATCGGGGTCGAGGCGACGCACATGTGGTATTCGTGTGATGAGGTGCCATTGCTTGCGGTGTGGGGTATTCTCGAAGATTCCCAGGTGTAAGTGAAATAGTCTCCGGAATTATCTGTGGATAGAGATTGACTGATGAATCCAATAATATTCACATTTAGGAGCAATAATCTTAGTGCAATTAGACATTTAAATGCTCTATATGTGGTATTTTACTTTTATTTTTTCTTTTCCATAGGAAACAACCTATAAGCAGCTAAACGAAGCAGATTCAAGGCTAATACAGACTGAGAGGATGATACACAGAAACTGCAGATCATAAGTCGACTGGTTCTTCCAACAGTCGACTGGACAGAAAGGTTGAAGCTGCTCGGTACGGTCGACTTATCACGAAACCAGTCGACTGGTATTCGGCAGAGTCAAAAGATAAGAACAGTTGAAGATCCATCCTCATCTAAATCCAAATCAAAATTAAGTTATCCAAACCCAGGTCGTCTGCGAATAACAACTTCTCCAACAATCAAAGCTAAAGACCGGGATTGGCAAGTCAGATGATGGACTCAGTCCTATGCGTGAAGAGATAAGAAATCAGGGATTTGATATCTGCAGACAAGGATAAGAGAAACTAAAAAGAAGAAAGAATCATCTACCATCAAGGGAATCGAACGATCGACCAGCAAGCATCAAGATACCAGCATCAAAGAAGGAGAACAAGTCGACTGCTGATTGGGCTCAATTTCGACATCATACAAATCAGTGTTCTTCTGTCCTTCCTTTTACTTTTATTTTTATTGTAGAGTCATGAATTCTATTTTATTAATCAATAAAGGTTGTATTATGTGCAACTAATTTCATAGTTGGGTAGATTGAAGCCGTAGTCATGTAATGCTTATATTCTTCTGAATGCTACTCTATTACTTATTGATTAAACCTGAGAGTATTGGTATAGATTTATAATATATCAAACTTGTTCAGAAGTGCTAAGAGCAGTCGACTGAGAGTGACAGCAAGTCGACTGCCATGCGGAACCTGAGTTTACCAAGTTTGCGTATTATAAATCTGGATCTGTTATATGAGCATAGAGACGACCCGTATCTCGTGCTCATAACTTGTAACACAGGAATCTTTAGGGGTTCTTGGTTTAATCAACTTGAAGGATCTAGATCTGATACCAATTTCTAGAACTTTGAGTGTTTGTTCGTTTCCATTGTTCATATGCTTTCTTCAAGTGCAACTTAGTAGATACCATGCTAAATACTTAAGAAAAGAAACGAATTAGAGTAGATACCATGCCTAACTCTTGGCTTAGGGAAACATTAACTTTAAGGAGTAGATACCATGCCCTTAAAGGAACAAACATGAGTAGTCGGAGTAGTATACGACTTAGCATTATTGACTATAGGTGAAAATCAAAGCCCAGCTACTTTAATAGATATTCGTGACTCAAATTGTGATGCTACTTAATTTAGATTTTTATCTCTTTCATTTTCTTTCAATCAGACTTTTAGAACAAAACTTTATGATATGTATTTTTCTTGATTAGTGAGTTAAGTACTACAATCTCTGTGGGATCGACCCTTGCTTGCCACTACGCTTCTATAAACGATTCGTACACTTGCGAGGTTTTTAATTTGTGTCTAGTTTATCTATTTATTTAGATAGCTGGATTGCACAACAAGTTTTTGGCGCCGCTGCCGGGGATTGTTTAGTATTTTAACTCACAAGTCAAAAAAAATCTTTTTCTTTTTTTTATTTTATTTCTTCGTTCTCTTTTATTATATTTTCTTTCAGGTTACACTCTGCACAGACAGACCAGTCGACTGTCTCCAAGGACCAGTCGACTGTACAGCGAATTTTTCCAAAAGCAACAATGGGGGAGAAAGTACCAAATCGAGTACCAATGCAAGACAAATTCACTCCGAAGAATATTGAGCAACCTTCTTGCATAGCTTGTCAACCTAATGTCACAGGGAATATGCATCTATCACCTCAATTACTTAGCATGGTTTCCCACTTCACTGGTAGACTAGACGAGGATCCGCATCTATATTTGCAAGATTTCTTTGATCTTTGCAGAACACAAAGCGTCCAAGGGCTTACCCCTGAACAAATCAGGTTAATTTTGTTTCCATTTTCATTAAAACTTAATGCTAAATTGTGGTATAATTCTTTGGAACCAGGATCAATTCAATCATGGGAGCAATTGGCAACAAAGTTCTTGAAGGAGTTCTTTCCAGCTCAGAAGACCAAGCAATTAAAAAGGGAAATTCTACTCTTCCAGCAAAAAGATGGCTATTTATTCTTCGAGGCATGGAAGGACTTCAAGAACAAGCTTCTCAAGTGTCCTATGCACAACATACCTAAGGATGATCAGGTACAAGCATTTTATGAGGGTTTAAATGACACTAACAGAGCAATTGTAGATTTAGCTTGCAATGGAATCTTGATGAGAAAGAGTGGTGAGGAGGCCATCGAACTGTTTGAAGAACTCAGCGAGAACTCACAGCAATTCTCAACAAGGGGAAGAGGCATTTCGAAAAAACAGGGAGTTTACGAAATTTCTAGCAATGATAGCATGCAATTAGAAATGGAAATTATGAACAAAAAGATTGATATGCTTGTTAATACAATTTCAATGTTGGGTGGCGTAAAAAAACCAACCAAAAGAAATTTGTGCAATTTGTTCTCAGTCTGACCATACAACTAATACATGTCCCATGTCTTCGTTCACAGATCATAAGCACGCAAACTACGTAGGATAGGGAATGTACCCACCCCAGAACAACACTTTTTCAAACATGTATAACCCAGGGTGGAGAAACCATCCAAATTTCTCATGGAGCAATAATCAAAACCATCAAGGCAAACAATTCGCACAAGGGCATACGCAGCAATTCCAGAGTTGGAATGGGTTTAATTTGTGTCTAGTTTATCTATTTATTTAGATAGCTGGATTGCACAACATTGACCTCCGGAATTATCGAGGCATGGGCTAATACTCACAGTTTATCTTATCTCGTAGTAGTCATCGTGATAGGATTAGTTGCATAGCGGGGATTGAACCCTATAATGTAGAGACATTAAGGGCTTGCACCGGACCTATGTAGAGTGGGATGCATAGACTCCGACAAGTACGCATTAGAGAGTCAGCGTATAGAATTGTGTTTCTTGACTTGATTTTAGGCTTGTGGTTTTTCCTGTTTTCTACACTTGACACTTATTCTAGTTTCACTGGATATTTTTGTGTTTCCTTGCTACGTCATAATTTATGTATTCTTGTTTATTATGTGTTGTTTATGAATCCATGCTTAATGTTTATTTATATTGTTTGTCTTTTTATGTCACTCACACCTTTA
This sequence comes from Hemerocallis citrina, assembly GCA_017893485.1. Lineage (NCBI taxonomy): Eukaryota > Viridiplantae > Streptophyta > Magnoliopsida > Asparagales > Asphodelaceae > Hemerocallis > Hemerocallis citrina. Next base: position 288,104,262 of record CM030361.1, read on the forward strand.
TGGCTGACCCCTTTAGTTTTGGGGGTTAGGGTTATCTCTAGCCTCATATTTTACAGGTGATTTCTTAAGGCTCGGATTTGGATGCTTGATGTTCAATGGATGTAGTGACTTATGTAATTTGTAAAATAAAGTGTTGTAAAGAAAAGAGATTTTGATTTAAGGTGTATTGTATTCCGCTGTGCTATGTAAATGATTATTGTAATAAAAGTTGAAAAATTTTATTGGTGTTAAGTTGTGTTTAATATTACATTGAAGTTGATGCTGGAAATTGTGCCATGTAATTTCTAAGATATCATATTAGAAATTCGAGGCGCTACAGAGGTTGGTATCAGAGCATGCATCAATGGTGATAATAAACATGGCATAAAGATAACCTAGGTGTAGACATTACAGGGTGAGTATCACATAGAACTGAAACATGATGTTTTACTTTTGGGGTACAGTTGAGGTTTTGCCAAAGGGTATTGATGTGAATAAGAGTGGTGTTGTGGTGCTCTAACTTTTCCCTCGTTTTGCAGTATTCAGTATGGTTGCACCAAGACCCAGGAATGATAGTAACAATGGTGACGGATCTGAAAGTTCCCGAGGAACTGGAATTGATATCGAGGCCGAATTTACCAGGGTGTATCAGACTTTGGAGGCACTGATGGCATCTAATTTGGCTCAGAATCAGAACCAACATCAGAATCATAGGACTGGACCAGGATTGGTTAACACTGATCCTATCAAGCAAATTGAGTCTTTTAAGAGGATGAGGCTGCCAGTTTTTGAGGGGCAATCTGATCCAAACGAAGCTGATGATTGGATTAGAAGGATGGAGACAATCTTCGAGGTCTCGGAAACTCCGGCAGCCAATAAGGTGAAGTTGGCCACTATGCAATTGGAAAAGGATGCTGGTGTTTGGTGGCAAACGGTAAAAAGGACGTTGGGAGACCAGCCAATGACTTGGGAAGCTTTTCTGGAAGAATTCAGAGATCGCTTATTTCCCCTGGATATACAGGAGAAGAAGGCGACAAAATTCTTGAATCTGCAGCAGGGCAGCATGACCATACGAGAGTATGAGACCAAGTTCGCTCAACTTTTGAGGTATGCACCAAATTTGATAGTTGACGAGGCGAAGAATGCCAAGAATTTTGAGCAGGGCTTAAGGCCAAACTTGAGGTCGAGAATGATTCCGTTGGGCATAAGGAGGTTCGACAAGCTGGTCAGGAGAGCAGCTATGACAGAGAAAGACATGGACCAGTTCCAGAAGAAGCAAGAGACCTGGAACAGAAATAAGATGCCAGCATCAGGTCAGAGTGGGAAAGGATTCCCGGCGAAGCAAGCCAAATTCAGTGGACCAATGAAGAAGGCACCTGCAACTCAGGAAGTGATCTGTTATCACTGCAAGGAGGCAGGTCATTACAGGTCAGCGTGTCCTAAGTTGGCGAAGCAAACTTGTTTCCAGTGTGGGCAGGCAGGACATTCTAAGTCTCATTGTCCACAGTTGAGGAAGGATGGTCAGGGTGGAAGTAAATTCCAGAGGCAAGGACGAGTGTTTGCATTAACCAAGGAGGATGCGGGTAACTCGGAAGATGTAATCCAGGGTATGCAAGAGTTTTGATTTTATTTTTAATCAATGTAATAAGTAAAACCTTTATTTGAGAATAATTGGAGATTGAGTATCACTCTTCATGTAACAGGGATTGTTTTGATTAATGGAATAAAGGCAAAGGTTTTATTTGATACTGGTTCTTCGCATACTTTTGTGTCTTCCAATTTTGCAAAGGTCTTAGGTGTGTAGCCTAAGTTATTTCCAGGCAAGGTTTTGTCGGTGGCAACGCTGTCAGGTGAAGAATTGATTGCTGATCGATATTACGAGGGCTGTGATATCGAGATTGGCAGAAGATTATTCGACATTGATTTGATCAAGCTGCAAGTCTTAAGAGTGGATGTGATCGTGGGCATTGATTGGATGGCAATATATGATGCCACAATTGAATGCATGCAGAAAGAGATATTAGTGAAAGCACCAGGTGGTCCCGCAGTGAATTTCCAACGGAAGAAGAAGATTCCGAAGGTGGTTGCAATGGTATCCAAGATGGCGATTCCAGATGAAGTCAAAGGCATTCCGGTTGTCAGAGATTTTCCTAAGGTGTTCTTAGAAGATTTTTCAGGATTACTGCCGCAGAGAGATGTGGAGTTTTGCATCAATGTTCAGCCGGGGAGTGCTCCAATTTCTAAGGCTTCGTACAGGATGGCACCTGTAGAGCAAGACGAAGTGAAGAAGCAGATTGAGGAGCTGTTGAACAAGGGGCTTATTAGGCCGAGTTCCTCACCGTGGGGTGCACCAGTGTTGTTATTCAAGAAGAAGGATGGGTCAATGAGGATGTGCATTGACTATTGGGAGTTGAATAGGGTGACTATTCAGAACAAGTATCCACTTCCGCGGATTGATGATTTATTCGACAGGCTTCGAGGAGCAGCGGTGTTTTCGAAGATTGATTTGAGATCAGGGTATCATCAGGTTCGATTCAAGGAGGAAGATGTGAGTAAGACAGCTTTCAGGACTCGTCATGGGCTCTATGAGTTTTTGGTGATGCCATTCGGGTTGACGAATGCGCCAGCAGTGTTCATGGATATGATGAATCGGGTTTTGAGGCCATTTATTGACTCCTTCGTGGTGGTTTTCATCGACGATATTTTGGTGTATTCGAAGTCGGAGGAGGAGCATTCTATGCACTTGACAGCGGTATTACAAAAATTGCAGGAGCATAGCTTGTATGCCAAGTTGTCGAAGTGTGAGTTTTGGAAGTTTGAGGTAGCTTTCCTTGGTCATATCCTTTCTAAGGAGGGAGTGGCCACTGATCCTCAGAAGGTTGAAGCAGTAAAGGATTGGCCCAGGCCAATGTCTATGAAGGAAGTCAGAAGTTTCTTGGGTTTGGCTGGTTACTACAGGAGATTCATCCAGGGTTATTCTCAGATTGTAGTTCCTTTGACTGGTTTGACCCGGAAGAATGTGGCATTTTCATGGACTGATAAGTGTGAGGCGAGTTTCCTTGAGTTAAAGGAGAGGTTGACTACTGCACCTATCTTAGCTTTGCCACAAGCTGGGAAGGATTATGATATCTTCAGCGATGCATCTCTCAGAGGTTTGGGTTGTGTCTTGATGCAAGAAGGCAAGGTTATTGCTTACGGTTCGAGGCAATTGCGTCTGCATGAGAAGAATTATCCGATGCATGATTTGGAGCTAGCAGCTATTATCTTTGCCTTGAAGAAGTGGAGGCATTATGTTTATGGTGAGAAGGTCAATATGTACACTGACCACAAGAGCCTGAAGTACATTTATCAACAGAAGAATCTTAATCTTCGGCAGATAAGGTGGTTGGAAGTATTGGAAGACATTCGTCCTGAGATCAAGTATCATCCGGGCAAGGCGAATGTGGTAGCTGATGGACTTAGCAGGAAGAGTAGTTTATCAAGTTTGATCACTACTCGAAGCGAGTTGGCAGCAGAGATTGATCAGACAGGTATCGAGGTGGTGCTGCAGGGTTTAGGGGCGTCTTTGGCTCAGTTGAGGCTGCAGCCTTTCTTGAGAAAGAGGATTGTGGAAGGTCAGAGATCAGGTTTAGAGATTCAGAAGATGCTGCAACAGGTTTCAGAAGGCAAGCTATCAGAGTTTCGTGTCCAAGATGGAGTTCTTTGGATAGGTGAGAGGTTGTGTGTTCCGGATAATGCAGATTTGAGAGAGAGTATCTTGCAGGAAGCACACAGTACCTTATTGTCAGTACATCCTGGAGGCACGAAGATGTACAGGGACATCAGATAGCACTTTGGTGGTCTGGTATGAAGAGGGATATGGCAGATTTCGTGGCAAGATGTCTGACTTGTCAGCAGATCAAAGCAGAAAATTAGAGACCTGGGGGTTTGTTACATCTGTTGCCCATTATGGAGTGGAAATAGGAGAATATCAGTATGGATTTCATTACGGGTTTGCCGAGGAGTTCGAAGGGCAATGACTCGTTTTGGGTTATTGTGGACCGTTTGACTAAGCCGGCTCACTTTCTAGCCACGAAGATTACTTGGTCGTTGGAGAAATTGGCTGAGTTGTACATTGGTGAAATTGTGAGACTTCATGGAGTTCCTGTGTTGATTGTTTCCGACAGAGATGCAAGGTTCACTTCAAGGTTTTGGAAGAGCCTACAAGCAGTTTTAGGCACCAGAACTAATTTCAGTACCGCGTTTCATCCACAGACCGATGGTCAGACGGAGAGGGTGAATCGAGTGCTGGAAAATATGTTGAGGGCTTGTGTTATGGATTTCGGTGGTAGCTGGGAGAGATACTTGGCATTGGTTGAGTTTGCTTATAACAACAGTTACCATGTGAGTATCGGGATGGCACCGTATGAGGCTTTGTACGGGCGGAGGTGCAGGACACCTGTTTGTTGGTACGAGGTTGGCGAGAGGCAGATGTTTGGTCCTGACATCGTGCAGAAGACGTCAGAGCAGATTGAGCTGATTCGCAAGAGGTTGGTCGAGGCTCAGAGTCGGCAGAAGAGTTATGCTGATACTCGACGAAGGGACTTGGAGTTTGAGGTTGGGGATGCAGTTTTCCTCAAGGTGTCTCTGACCAAAGGAGTGATCAGGTTTGGTAAGGGAGGCAAGTTGGCGCCAAGGTATATTGGGCCGTACAAGATCGGAGAGCGGATTGGCAAGACAGCGTATAGATTGAAGCTTCCAGAGGAGTTGGCACAGGTGCATGATGTGTTCCATGTGTCATTGTTGCGGAAGTATGTGCCAGATCAGAATCATCAGTTGGTAGAGATTCCTGAAGGTCTACAGGTGAACTTGAGTTACAAAGAACAACCTATTGAGATCGTTGACCGTAGGGAGAAAGTTCTTAGGAGCAATGTGATACCTATGGTCAAGGTGTTGTGGAGGAATCAACAGTTCGAAGAAGCTACTTGGGAGCCAGATGATCGCATGCAGAAGGATTTCCCTGAGCTTTTTGTATGAATGTATTTTTCTTTTATGTGGCTGTAATTCTTTTGAATGATTGTACCTTTGAGTTGAGTGGTATTTCTTTTGTTTGATATGTCTTTCTATGTCAATGTTTGAATTATGGTTTATTTATGAGATTTCAATTTCTTTGTTCATTCTTATTTTGGATCCCATTAGTAGTAGTTCTGAAGAGAAAACTCTTCTAAGGAGGGAGTGATATAGTACCCCGTATTTTTAAATATTATTTTTAAAGGTTTATAAATGAATTAAAATGATTTTTGGGATTTAATAAATATTTTTCAGAAAATTTATCTTTTACACGTGCGAAACACGTGCAAATATTTTCTTGAGAAGTTCAAAAGCCAAAATTATTTTAGGGAAAATCATTATTTATTATTTGGGATTTATTTGTAATTTTTCTAGATTTTTCTGATATTTATTGGATCTATTTGCAAATATTAAGAAAAAGAAGGATCTTTTTGCAAAATTGTCATTTTTGAGGGGTGAAAGTGCAAAAACTATTTCCTGGACTTTCAAACAGTGCCGGATGGAAATTAAGGTGTTTATTTTGCCTTTAATCTCAATTTAATTGATTTTATCAAGTTTCCAAGTATAGGAATCTATTTATGTAAAGTTATGTTTTCAAGGGGTTATTTTGCAAATGTGTCTAAAAACCCTAATTCTTCCACCCCGGCTATTTAAAAGAGAGTGCAGCCGTCTTTCGCTGCACAACATTAAGTTTTCTTATTTTTGGAGTATTAAGAAGAGGATCTTGGATTTCGCAAAAGAAAGGCTTCTTTACGAATTTCTCCATTTCAAGGTGAGTGGCATGTTTGTTTTGCCTTGTGTATTTTGCATGTAATTGTTTTGTTGATTTGTTTATGTATGTGATTTGGTACAATTTGGTTGTTTGATCTATGAATGTTTAATGGATCTTGGATGTTGAATCTTATTGCTAGAAAGCATGTTTAGGGTTTGAATATGAATATGCACATTATGAATTGGATGAAAAATTGGATCTTGTGAAACCCTAGTTGTTTGTAAATAAGATTGTATGTGGGTAGTTTTTCTCTTTTGGGTTAATGTTGGATTGAATGAATATGGTGAATTTTATGCATGAATCTAATAAAGGTGAGACCTTTTATGATTTTGAGTATTTGGTTGAATACAAATCGGACATGGTGATGTTGTCAATTAATTATGGTGGTGATGTTGTAATAGTAATTCAGTTTGGAGTAATTTGAATGGAAGTTATGAATCGAGAGATCATGACATGAAATCGAAATTTGAGAAATTAGTGAGTTTGTTGAAATGAATCCGAACTGGGGATTTTCTTGAGATTTTGGCATTTGCTATGATTGGGATCTGAATAAGAAAAAATTTCAATGAGTGATTGACTTTAAAGAAAACTCTATTTTCGACTATATGCACAATCCATGTTTTAATCGAAAGAAATCAACTAAATCTCTATTTTTCGTAGATCCAAGTAGTTGATCTAATTTTATGGACTATTTTGTATTCTACAAGTTGTATTTGACCATATAAGAAATATGTTTTTCGTAGAAATCGTTTTCATGAAGTAAAACTATGTATCGGTTGAATGTGCACAACCAAATGTATGCATTCTGTAGGCCGACGGTCGATTGACATGTTTTTCTCAGTCGACCGACACGACCCAGCTGCTATGTTCGCTAAGTTTTCTTGAAAATCCGTTCTGGACAGTCGACTTAGGACTTTTACAATCGACTGGTACACTTAGAATTATTTTTGAAGTTATTGTAATTTTACGTTCTGGACAGTCGACCTATACCTTTTTCAGTCGACTTCTATACTTAGAATTGTTTTTTGAAAGATATATATATATAATTTTCTCGGGACAGTCGACCTATGACTCTTTTAAGTCGACTTATAATACTTAGATTTATTTTCCTCAAAGCTACTAGATTTTCTCTCTGGACAGTTGACTTACCCTTTTTTATAGTCGACTGATAGTGATGTATCTTGATTTCTTCGAACGTTTTTAAAATGATTTATTCTCTTAATGCTTTAATGTACTATTTTATACTTTATCTTCTATCGACATATGTTTCAAGATGTTAAGTTGAGCAACTTTTGTTGGAAAGTTGGGTTTGGATATTTGAGTGTGAGTCTCTAGAGAGTGTGTGTGACCCTAGTATACCGGCAGTTGAGTTATTTATGTTTGGGTGTGTTGAGGCATTTTAATTGATCAGTTGTTGAGTTAAGTCCGGTAGCGTACACCAACTCTAGGAGATTTGTTAAGTAATTAAATAACCTAAATGATAAGGACAGGCACTAGTGGTGATATGATGAACAGGAACATGAGTTATGGACCTCAGTATGGCTTGCGGTGTGAGATAATCTCCGGAATTATCCAGGTGTGAATGAAATAGTCTTCGGAATTACCTGTGGTGTGGGATTGATCTCCTGAATTATCGGGGTCGAGGCAATGCACATGTGGTATTCGTGTGATGAGGTGCTATTGCTTGCGGTGTGGGGGTATTCTCGAAGATTCCCAGGTGTGAGTGAAATAGTCTTCGGAATTATCTGTGGATAGAGATTGACCTCCGGAATTATCGGGACATGGGCTAATACTCACAGTTTATCTTTATCTTGTAGTAGTCATCATGATAGGATTAGTTGCATAGCAGGGATTGAACCCTATAATGTGGAGACGTTAAGGGCTTGCACCGGACCTATGTAGAGTGGGATGCATAGACTCCGACAAGTACGCAGTAAAGAGTCAGCATATAGAATTGTGTTTCTTGACTTGATTTTAGGCTTGTGGTTTTTGCTATTTTCTACACTTGACACTTAGTCTAGTTTCACTGGATATTTTCGTGTTTCCTTGCTACGTCATAATTTATGTATTCTTGTTTATTATGTGTTGTTTATGAATCCATGCTTAATGTTTATTTATATTGTTTGTCTTTTTATGTCACTCACACCTTTATGGCTGACCCCTTTAGTTTTGGCGGTTAGGGTTATCTCTAGCCTCATATTTTACAGGTGATTTCTTAAGGCTCGGATTTGGATGCTTGATGTTCAATGGATGTAGTGACTTATGTAATTTGTAAAATAAAGTGTTGTAAAGAAAATAGATTTTGATTTAAGGTGTATTGTATTCCGCTGTGCTATGTAAATGATTATTGTAATAAAAGTTGAAAAATTTTATTGGTGTTAAGTTGTGTTTAATATTACATTGAAGTTGATGCTAGGAATTGTGCCACGTATTTTCTAAGATATCATATTAGAAATTCGGGGCGCTACAATCTCGCCAACACTAGAACCTTGATCGGTCGAATGCATGATTGACTGTCCCGCTATTTGTTGAACCATGTACACTCAAAGAATGCTCAGCAGTCCAGGTCGGTCGACCGCAACTATCCAACTACACTTCTTCTAGCTGATGTTGCCTTCTTTTGCTGTCTTCATCTTCTCTTCTTCTCTCCAACTTCAATAACTCTCGTGCCTACATGTATTTGGGTCCACAATCCGAACAATCTCCCCTTGGACCAAATACACCACGCTTGAAAGTTACTGTAATCTTTCCTCGTATTATCTTTGCCACTCTCTCACTTGCATGAAATACCCAAGTACTCCCCACTCTCATGAAGGGTACCTCCGCCACTCCACCAAGTAGAGTGCACCACCCACCCATCATCACCTCATGATGGATGTGCCCCACCAATCGCTTATGGCACGAATAACGGAGAAACAACCTCCCGTATTAGATTTTGTGTTACAAGACTCCCCAACTCGCAGATACTCCAGTAACACCGGACATGGTTCAAAACCTCTCAATACACCTTATGCACTAGAATTCTCTGTGGATGAAACCTCCACAACATTCGCAGACTGCACATAAGAGCGACTTCAAGCTTCCACTGCCATATCGCAAAGTAGCCTCACCGCAGCAACGTCTTGCTCTCTAGGATCACACTCGTGGCCAGCAACTCCTACCAAATTAGAAACCACCCCTGAATTTCTATAACTTAAAGAACTCGGTTGAACCCCACACAACCTACTACTCGATTCTAACAGAGAGTCAACTTCATGAGAAACGCTTCTCATGTCTCTAAGCAAATACATTGTTCGCTCACTCTTCCCTTTTGCTGTCACCCTTGAACCTACAGCTATGCACCACTCTCCACTACCAACTGAAGTAGAAAACCCCTCTTCGCTTAGCCTTCCAATCGAGATAAGATTTTTTTTCAAGTCTGGAACATGTCTTGTCTCTCGCAAGACAATACTCTGATCATCATTGACTTTCACGCAAACAGTACAAACCCCCCGTACAGGACACCTTTGACCGTTTCCCACATCACATCTCCAAAAGAACCATCCATGTAGTCATCAAACACATCTCTCATTGGAGTGCAACGAAAGAAGCTCCCGAATCAATACACCAATCTCGCGTGCCCAACTCCTCCCTAACCGATAAGTATAACTCATCAATTTTATTGGACACCACATTAACTTTCTTTGGTTTTGCTTTCTTCGGGTTTTCTTTCTTCCTCTTCATATAGGCTTTATAACTGTCCATCATGTGACCCTCTTGTGACAATAACAACACTCAGATCCATGTCCCCCCATCTCTGTCATCAGCTCACTCTCAGATGAACTACTCTGATCTTTTTTTCTACAACTGCTTTTAGTTCTCTCATGTCTCTTATCAACTGACATAGCGAATTCCTTAGAAGATAATGATGAAAATCCCCTGTTTCTCACCCATCTCACATCCTCGTTCAGAATGCTACTTACACATCCTGTAGAGTCGTCAAATCTATCATAGTGTCTGTAATAGTCTATTCCACTGTACCATAATTATCGGGCAAAGTCGATAGAAGTAACAATAATTGTCCTCTCTCTGAAAACTTCAATTCTGTAGCATCCATCTGGTTATAAACCATACAGTAATTGTTCATATGTTCTGCTATTGAACCCCCTTCCCTCACTTCATATTAATCAATTTCTTCATATGAAGAATTTGATTAGATGCCCACGGTTTTTCATACATAACCGTGAGAATCTCCATAGTCTCATTTGTGGTATTTTCCTTCGAGATATGAAATAATGCCATCCTACTTAGCCCCAACTGAATCTGTCCTAGCAACTTTTTATCGAAACGATTCCAATCCGCCAAGACCTTCCCATCCTTGTCTGCACCTTCCGGCTTCTCATTAAACAACGAACCATCTAGATCTTTCTGACGAAAATACACTATCATCTGAATCTTCCACATCGCGAAGTCACTCCTATCGAATCTCTCGATCTTCGACTTGCTATCGACCATCTCAAACTCAGTGCTCTAATACCACTTGTTGTAAAACCTGGTACAACTCGTAGTGCTAACAGCAGAACACACATACACACCAAAAGCAACAGAAAATTTTCAACAACTAGATGAACTAACAATAAGTCACCACAATAATCACAAGATCTCATAAGAACACAATAATATGCAGAGATAACCAATTCTTCTTATTTATCAAGAAATATAAAGATTACAAAGAGATTACAGCTCTCAATCTATCTCTCACCTTTGAAACACTTAGCACACACCCCTCTTGAAATTGAACAATGATAACGATTCACCCTTTGATCTCCAATCTCATTAGATTAACCATATAGTTTACATCTACTACTATACATATATAGCCTCCAAGTGAACCCTAAAAGATAAATACAAATACATATTATTGGACCTTAAACCCAAAAGCCCAAATAACATATAGCCGTTGTCGGTCGATCGCACCAAGTTACAGTCAACTGCACTAGGTTTTGCCTACACCAGAACCTTGACCGATCGACTGCACGGTTGACTGTCCCACTTTGTGTTGAATCCCGTACACTCAAATATTTCTCAACAGCCAGGATCAGTCGAACGCATTCCTGGTCAGTCGACCGCACTACAACACACGCTGGATTTACTGACATTTTTTCTAATTTACAACGGTGTTTAAAAACGCCGGTGAAACATTCACCGGCGTTTTTAAAACTGCCGATCCAAATGCCGCCGAAGCGAGCGTCGCGGAATACTATGGGTTTACACCGGTATTTTTTCATGCCGCCGGTAAATCTTGTGTATACACCGGCGGCCGTAAAAATGCCAGTGTATGGGTATTTCTAAGTGCCATATTTTTCAGCTGATATACATTCATCGGCGTTATACAAATGCCGCCGTAGGAGTTGTAATTTTGTTTGGAAGCTATATCGGCGTTTGTAAAAACGCCGGTGTAGGTATATAATTTTTTTAAAAATTTTTTTAAAAAAAAACATTGATGTTTGTTTATTAATTCTTCATCCCAACTAAATCATTGATGTTTGTGGTTCCAAAAGAAACCTGCACAAGGTTTGTTCAGCCCAATTCTTGTACAGAATTGGAGCATTTTGGTATATATACAGCATCCTTAGTTGACAGTTAACCCATTTTGGTAAAAAAATCATGCTAAGATGACAATCAGATGCATGAATTCAGCTTCTTTAACAGTAAAAGAAAATGAAAATTTCCAGTATCTAAGCATATATGTTTTTCTATTAATTCTTCATCCCAACTAAATCATTGATGTTTGTGGCTCCAAAAGAAACATGCACAAGGTTTGTTCAGCCCAATTCTTGTACAGATTTGGAAGACTTTGGTATACATACAGCATCCTTAGTTGACAGTTAACCCATTTTGGTAAAAAAATCATGCTAAGATGACAATCAGATGCATAAATTTAGCTTCTTTAACAGTAAAAGAAAATGAAAATTTCCAGTATCTAAGCATATATGTTTGTCTATTAATTCTTCATCCCAACTAAACCATTGATGTTTGTGGCTCCAAAAGAAACCTGCACAAGGTTTGTTCGGCCCAATTCTTGTACAGATTTGGAAGACTTTGGTATACATATAGCATCCTTAGTTGACAGTTAACCCATTTTGGTAAAAAAATCATGCTAAGATGACAATCAGATGCATGAATTCAGCTTCTTTAACAATAAAAGAAAATGAAAATTTCCAGTATCTACGCATATATGTTTGTCTATTAATTCTTCATCCCAACTAAACCATTGATGTTTGTGGCTCAAAGAAGATTTTAGATCCAGGATGACAAATTTTGATTGGGCTTTGAATGGAGATTCTAGTCATAGATCGATTCTTTGGAGCCCGACTTTCTAAAGAAAATGCCATTTGGAAGTATGCGGGTACATGTTTGTTGGATCACCAAAACTCCCATTTTTATTGAAGAAAAATTAGAATAGGGCTCATATCAAGTGTAGTTTTAAAGAACTGTCATCGTGGAAGGAAACCTAATATAGAAGCCAGAAAGAGGAATGATAGAGAATGAGGATACACCAGGCTAACATAGCGGCATTTTCCTCATCTCTCTCTCATCCCTACTTTCTCTTCAGCAAACGCACATAAAGAGACATCAGCAACAACAGCAAGAGCGACAATAATAATAAATTATTATGAACGAGATGTCTCTATATGGGTTTCTAGATCTCCTCTCCAACTCGTCTCTTTCTAATCACAGCCCAATTAAGAACACTTGTTGACAGTCACTATACAATCCAATCACAGCCAAATAAAAATTTGTGATCCTGGATCTAAAAACTTCAGAATTCCCAAAATCTGTACAAGAATTGGTCAGAACAAACCTTGTGCAGGTTTCTCTTGGAGCCAGAAACATCAATGATTTAGTTGGGATGGAATTACCCAAACCATGCTATGTTCACCAAAAACACTAGCTTCAACAAGAATCAACAAGAAGCTAGCCTCGCCGAAAATCAACAAGAAGAACCAACAAGAAGCTAGCTTAGCCGATAATCAACAAGAAGAACCAACAAGAACCAATGCTAGTTTATTGATTTACGATCATGCTCGGATTTTGCTAAAGTTTCAGCCGATAAACAACAAGAACCAAGAAGAACTAACAAGCCTCTTGAACCATCATGCTAAAGTTTCAGTTGATGAAAATAAAATCAACGAAGCTAGCTATCACAAACATAAACATTACAGAATCAATCGCACCATTACCACCCAAAATTGAGTATCAAACCATTACCACCCAAAATTGAGTATCACAAACGAAGCTAGCTATTCCTAAATCGAGATCTCCCCTAAATTGAGTATCAAACCATTACCACCCAAAATTTCCACAAACATAAACATCACAGAATCAATCGCACCATTACAATCAAACAATTACCATCACAAAATCAAGAAGTAGAGAGAGAGAGAGTGCGTGAGAGAGAGTACTTGCGATGAGAGAGAAATGACTGAGCGGGGGTCGAGAAAGGGAAGGAGGTCCAATGGCGACGTCGATGGAGGAGTTGTCGAGGAAGGGAAGGAGGCCCAATGGCGACGTCGACGGAGGAGTTGTCGAGGAAGGAAAGGAGGCCCAATGGCGACGGCGCGGGGAAACTTAGGGTTTGGTATAAAAAAAAAACGAAATGTGCTAAGGGTTTCGCGGCAGGATTGGGGAATTAATCCCTGTATATTCACCGGCGTTTTTATTAATAAACGCCGGTAAATGTGAGAGGATTTGTGGGGTATATTTCCGCTTTCTATTCACCGGCGTGTTTTTATAAAAATGCCGGTGAATATTATAATTCACCGGCGTTTTTTAGAGGCCACCGGTGTATAACTATACATTTTCGCGACCCTATCCTGGTCTTATCCTACCCCGGCGTGATTGGTAAAACGCCGGGAAAAATATGCCGGTAAATTCAGCGTGTGTTGTAGTGCCGCAACCCTCCAGCTGCACTTTTTCTAACTGATGTTGCCTTCTCAAGCTGTCTTCGTCATCACCTTTTCTTTTCCAACTTTAAGAACTCTCGTGTCGACGTGTATTTGAGACCACAATTCTACCAGGTGTCTCAATGATGGATAGTGATTCTTATGTGAAAACTGTATCATAGAAAATAAATGCAGAATAAAAAAAGAAATATAATATAACAAAAAAAATTGTATACAGTAAGTTTAACTTAAAATTTATTCATCTAGGAGAGAATACGTAGTATAAAAAAAACGAAGGAGAAAGTGTTTAGAAGAGAGAAGAAACGAGAGAAAATGATACTCCTGCTATGAAAGTTAAAAATAAGGGATAATTATATCTTGACATATAATATGAAAAAAGAGGTTAACCAGTAACATTTAAATTTAGATAGAATTTAAAGTTCATCGAAAATATCTATTTTTGTTTTATAAAAAATTGGAATTACGAAAGAAAAAGGATCGGATCAAGGGTCTAACTAAATTTTGCAGTAGATAAAATGAATAATTAGAAAAATGAACATACCACGAATCAAATCAAGCGCAGTAAGTTTCCACCTAAGTTGAGAGCTGATGGGTTACAATTGGACTTGTGTAAACTAGCTATTGAACATATTTTGACTATATGTCACATATACGAAACTGATAATAATATTTTATAACTATTCGTAATTTGAATTCGAATCCAAATAGAAAATCAGTTTGTGTATCTGAATCATAATTCGACAGGATCTGGGTTTTGTTGTATCCAAATTCGCAAAAAGTATGGATATGGATAAATATTATTTTCAAGATATTTGTATGGAGAGCATCTCTAATCCCAACCCTTTACCATCTAAATTTAACACAATGGTTGATAATGCCAAAGTATGACCGACCGAAGGAGATGTAATGTGTAACTTGTTAGAAATTCGTTGCCGAGTTTAGCGACAATAGATCCAATGACTAACAATCAAACCAAGCACGGAAAGCACACAAGGATTTATCCCGATTTAGGAGAACCCTACTTGAGGGGAGAAACAAGGAAGATATTATTCAACTAGAGAATATACAAAATATTACACGCGCATCAAGAACCTATCTATCTCTCAAGTCTACTGGAAGATAATCAGTTGTTTACAACGGAGAAATCTCAATTTAAACTCTCATATGAAGTACTATCTCTTGTCTCTCAAAAGAGATTTACACAATAATATATAGAGATTTAGAGAAACCATACGTTGTAGTCTTAATACACAAGTAATCTGATATATCGTGAATAAAGAGACACACGATAGGAGTAGTATGATCTAACTTAAAGTAGAAGAAATATCCGAAACAATCAGTCAAGACTCAACATATTTGGAATCGAGCGCCAGTAGGTTGAGGCGGTCAACTGCCCCTAGGGCAGTCGATTGTCAAATGGAATGACTGATGTTGTGCTTGCTGTATTGATGTTGTTGCTGACTTCTTCTCACAATGATTGCTTTGACCTCCTTCGCTTCATCCTCTTCTATTTCTCATCGAACTACAAGTATACAAGACATAAAACCCAACAATCTCCATCTTAGGTTGCATACGTATGTTATCAACACTATGTGTTCAAACTCATGTAGAATCTTTCGTTCTCCATCTTTAAATGAACATGGTTCAGTGGCTTCTTCAGCTAGTTGAATCAATCAGCTACTTTTTTCTCCAATCTATATTCCCCTTCAAGGGCACACCCTAATAGGCATTAACATGCAGACGATGTCCTCCGTCCGAACTCCACCTATCCCGAGGAACTCCACCTTTCGACGGTATTCGAACGTCGTTGTCTTGCATCAGTGATTCTCTGACATCAAACTAGATGATGCGTTAGTAACAATGAGATTTAAAATACTCGACTGAGTTTTTACGTTCTTGCAAAGCTTGTCAAGGTTGCACGAGACACCCTTTTTTCCCAACATCACCTTACGACGAGATTCCCAAACTGATTGAACTCCACCTTGAGCTACATACCTGCAACATTGTGCTTCAAGAGTTCCGAAAGATATAAAATTTTGTTTTAACGAAGGAATATGCTTGACGTTCTCTAGTGTGTATATGTTTCCATCCGTCGCATCCAACTCGACTGTTTCCTCACCCACTACTCAACAAAACTCACTAACCACTGTTCTCACACAATGATCTCATGTGAACTTGTAAGTAGAAAATATTTCCCTTTCGGAGCATATATGAAAAGAAATCTCCAAATTAAGAAACCAGCCTAAATACAAATATATAGATTTGATAGTATAATCTAAAGTATCACCTTACTTAGTGGCACTGACAACACTAGCAATATTGGCGCGCTTACGATTCAACAACTTTAGACAATCTCATGCCCGATCCTTCTGCAATTGTGGCAAAAAAACCTTCCCTTACTTCCACTTTCTCTTCCACTCGAAATACCATCCACCCCGATGCAACTTGTAGAAGTATACACCAATCTCTGAGTCTCCCTCCTAAATCCATCATCCTACAAGCCCTCAATAACCGCAGATGTGGAAAACTTCTCTTTGGTAGACTCTTTGTCTAGCATGGTGGTTATCAGATGCTTATATGGATCTGATGGTGAATTTATCAAGATGAAGCTTTAAGATCATTTGTGTTGATGCCCTTAATTCAGTGGAACTTGAATTGGATTCCCCAATATGTTTGAAAAGAAGTACTTTTCTTCATTGAGTAACTGAACAGTTTTCTCTTTTAGTACAGTAGTTATTGTAATGGAGATTCTGCAGCGTCAATTATGAGTCTTGCCCAAAGACTCGCCGTGCTTCTATACCTGACTATGTTCATAAAAAACAACTAATTAAACCAAAGGCTTTTGCATAAATCTTCAACCGAATCTCCTACTTTATGTCAAACGGCCTCCCCTGCTCGATCTTCGTGAAACTTTGATCTATCATCTTCACCAAGGAAATATGAGCAAATCCTGAACTGCGGAAACTTTCTGACCTGATGTTCTAATACAAATTGTTAGGAACTTGTTGCTGAGTTTAGCAAAAATAGATCTAATGACAAGCAATCAAACAAGTAGATCAAACCAAGCACACAAAGTACATAGTGGTTTTTCCTGGTTTGGGAAAATTCAAATCCAGGGAAGAATTAAGGGAGATATTATTTAACTAGAGAAGATACAAAGTATTACACTCGCACCAAGAACCTATCCATCTCTCATGCCTAACTGGAAGATAATTAGCTGTTTACAACAGAGAACTCTCAATCTAAACTCTCATATGAAGTACTCTCCCTTATCTCTCAAAGGAGACTTAAACAATAATGTATACAGATCTAGAGAAATTCTAGGTTGTAGTCTTGATACATAAAACGCCTGATATATCCTGAATAAAGAGACACATGATACAAATCGTACGATCTATCTTGGAGTAGAAGAAATACCTAAACTAATCAGCCTAGACCCAACATATTTGGAATTAAGCGCCGCTATCGGTCGACTGCCCGGATCGACCCCAAACAATGGGTTGAGGCGGTCGACTACCACTAGGAATGATTGCTGTTGTGCTTGCTGTATTGTTGCTATTGCTGACTTCTTTTCACAACGAATGCTTCGAGCTCCTTTGCTTCAACATCTTCTACTTCTCATCGAACTACAAGTATGCAAGACATAAAACCCAACATAACTAACTTATAATGTTGAGAATTTCAGTTTGTTTTGAATAGTTTGCTGAAGCCCGAGGGATGGCGTTCATTTACTCAGAGCAAAGGTCAATTACATGGTGATGAATCTGCATGATAAATTCAACTAGAGAAGGCTAATTTAGAGGTGGCAATCGGGCCTATCGGGCCGGGCTAGGCCGAGCCCGGCCTAACCTTGGCATGCTTGAGACTAGAGCGAGCGGGCTCGGGCATGTTTGGAGGCGACGGCGGGCTGGACCTCGATGTGGGAAACCCCGACTTGAACATGGACCCCCAGCCGGTATATTAAGGGTAGGGCTGAGCCTGATTTTTTTTTACACATTTTAATATAAAGCAAATAAAGAAAGAAATTATAGAACAAAATTGAAAGATAATATATAATTATGGGCAAAAATGATATATTAATTTTTTCCATTGAATTACAAAGTTACAAATTGAATCAAATAAACTTGTAATAATTCATATAAAGTGAAAAAATTTAGAATTACAAGGGGATGTTTAAAGTTCGAGATAACCTAGGGCTAGATTGAAGAGAATGAATTGGACTAATGTCGTGCACTTCTACATGAACTAAACCTAGAATCTCATCGCCCTAAATTCTAGCATTATTTTCACTCGTTGAGTCTTGTTTAAAGTAGGTAGTCAATCTTCATTTTTCACTACTTGAATTATAGGTGTATTCAACACTTCCAAATGAAAGGGTAATTGATCCATGGTCGATTCCGTAACAGATAAAAAGGAATTGCTAGTTATACCTCGTGATATTTGATAGGAGCGCACTAGTGCATCCATTTTGGAGTTGGGAAACACAAGTTTGATCGATGATTGGGTTCTATCCTCCGCTTTCATCCAATTTGAAGCACATACAAGCATATCCAAATTCACTAATACCAAGTAATTCCTGTTTGGACTCATAATCCTGCCACCAAGAGAGAAAGCACTTTTGATGCAATGGTTGACACCGAGGGAGTTAGCAAACCTTTAGCCATACGAGAAAGAATAGGAAAAGTTGATTCATTGTGTTTCCAAAATGTTAACACATCAACTTCATTTTTAATAGCAGGTTGTTGATTATACCAGTTCAACTCATTAGGTGCATTTGTCCTAAATTCTTTTGATTGTATAAGATTCAAAACATCACTTGCAACAATGGAAAATGCCATACCCTTATCTTTGGATCTAGAAGAAGATGATGAACTACCATACTGTGTATAGGTTAGTTGAATCAAAAATTTTATCATAATTATCATACAAGTTATTCAATACATATTCGAAATTAGTAATAAATGTAACATGATCATAGTCTTCTATTTCATCATGGGGAATGTATGTATAAAAAATATTAATCAAATTCTTTGTGCCCTCTAACTTAATCACATGATTCATTACAATAGAAACTCAATACAACATTGGAATATGATGAAAATATTTCAAAATTTTAAGATAAGCAGAATAAACCATTGTTCCCATTAAAGGATCACTTATCAAATTTTGAATGGAAGTCATCATAGTTACTATTGTAAGTAAATTACCACCATAAGTAGAGAAATAAGATTTTAAAAATTATAAATTGTAGTATTAAAAGGTTTTAAAAATTTCAACAAACTATCGGCAAACAACCAAATATCATCATCTAATCTACAGCTTATAATACCCATTGTAATACAAAATTCCTTTAAACTGGATCTGTAATGAATAGTAACACAAAGTAATTCGTATGTCGAATTCCAACGGTGTCTAACATCCTTAAGAAATTGTTTAAAGCTAATGCTCTTAATCTTACAACAATCAAGTTTTGCTTGATATACATGACCACTCAAAGTAATAAAATTAACACAATCTCTCATTGCACTGATCCTATCATTACCATGTTTAAGTGCATCTCTAACATGAGATATCTCTGGCTCTATAGGATTTAACATAACTTTCAATGAAGAAACAACCATAGTATTATTAGTTGCATTATCAAAACAAATTGCAAGAATTTTATCATGAATACCAAAATTATTGCATGCTTTTGTGATATGTGTCGAGATAATCCCACCCTTATGTGGATACCTCACAAATTCAAATTGTATAATCCGCTTCTGGAGTAACCAATCGGTATCTATCCAATGACAAGTAACACACATTATTGGTATACCGCTACAACATATCCAACAATCAGAGATGAACGAAACCCTACAAATTAACAAACTCAATGTTGCAACTAACATCTCTTTAGCCTTTTCGTAAGTTAATCTACAATCACCTTTCACAACGTTTCTAGCAATCCGTTTAAAATGGGGGTTTAGGGCGGTTTGGTTAAAACTCTCTTGGTTTCTACTTTCGGCATAGGAAAATGGTAACTCATCCTTAATAACTAGTCTAATCATTTTCCTATAAATGGTTTCATGATCATAGCTATCACTATCTACGTGACCGGTCTTATGGTTGATCTTTTGTTGGGTTAGAGTGTCTTGTGACAGCTCCGGGTATACTCTCTCTAAATGCTTCTTAAGTGTACCCGTCTGGTTATCCACTTTCCACTTGTAAGCAGTTTGATACTTAATACATTTCGGGTGTCCTTTTCTCAGATTGGATTGAGATAGGATAAAAATAAAATATTGGTGGACTTCAGAAGTGGGTCCTCTATATTTAGGTAGTGTTTGGCCCAGCTTAAAATTAGCTTAGCTTCTCCTTTAGAAGGAGAAGCTAGGCCAAACACATATTTTGAAAAGCCCAAAAAAGTAGAAGTAGCTTATTTTTTATTAAGAAAAGGAGCTCCAAAAGAAACCCTCCAGATCTACTTCTGGCTTTTGGCTTCTCATTTTCTTCTTTTTTTTACCCAAAACCAAAGATCAAAAAAATTTCCCTTCCCCTTCCCCTTTCCCTTCCTCCATTCCCTCGCCGAACCTCGCCGCCGCCGTCGAACCGCCGCTGCCGCCGTCGAAGAAGAACTTGGCCAAAAGAACTTGAATTAGTCAGGGTTTCAAAATTAGGGTTTTGGAGAGAAGCATAGTTCGGGAAAGTGAGATGGGCATGAGGGAGAGAGGGTTGGGAAAAGAAGCTCATTAAGGGCTCTTGACTCTCCACCAACCTTTGGCTGATCACAATACCAGTACTGGAAGGCAACATCTCTTCTTTTTTCTTTCAATTCTGATCTCTATTATATATTCTTTCAATTCTAATGTGAATATAGAAGCTGTAAAATCAGGTCTTTGAATTATGGAAAAGTGGAATTCATGCCAAAAACCAAAAAACAAAAACTGAGCACTATCTCTGTTTGTTCTGAGCTAACAAATTTTGATACTTCATGCTCTATCTCTGATTGTTCTGAGCTGACAAAATTTGATACTTCATGTTGTGTTTCTGATTGTTCTGAGCTAACAAATTTTGAAACTTCATGATGTGTTTCTGTTTGTTCTCAGCTGACAAATTTTGATGTATAAAAGTAGCTTTTAATTGATATCTTATGTCAAACAACTTCTAGCTTAAAAGTAGCTTTAAAGTAAAAAAAAAGCTGACTATCCAAACAGCTTCAGCTTTTAATTTCAAAGCTGTACTTTCTAGCTTCTCCTTCTGAAGTAGCTTTAAAGCTAAAAAAAGCTAGGCCAAACGCACCCTTAGTAGAAGAAGGGGGATATTCAAGAACCAACCCACTGCTATCACCCATTACCATGGCCTCCAAACTCTAACCACATCTAGCTATCTTGTGACCGCCATCTCTCCACCATTTCTTTTAAAAATTTTACAAAAAGGAGACCAACAAACCTGCTTCCACAATTTTTGTTTAGATTTATTGCTCTCCTTTCTTCTCCTAATATTTTTTTCTTAAATAGATAGAGAGTTGTGTGTGGAATAGGGATGGAAAATTGCCGTTATTGAACTTTTAAGGTCATCAAGATGTAATGAAGGATGGTTAATGTTTTAAGTAGTAATGGTAGTTCATGATTAATTGAAATCAGTGTATAATGGAGTCAGACATATGGGACAGGGAGAGGCAGATGAAGTCTATGGTGATAGTTTGGAAGAAGCAGATGCAGCATCTAATCTACCCATTTTCATTGTCGTCGGCATGGGGAAATTTCTCAATTGAGATCTATGAATGAGTGAAAAAGAAATGCAACACTGTTCTCGACAGAGGGGAAACGCGGGGGGGGGGGGGGGGGGGGGGGGGGGGGGGGGTTTAGGCACATAGAGAGAGAATTAATTATGATGACAACATAATTAGCAATTGATAGGGTATAGATGACGTGGTCCCATCTGGTTTAGGCACATAGAGAGAGAATTAATTATGATGACAACATAATTAGCAATTGATAGGGTATAGATGACGTGGTCCCATCTGGACCATAAGATCTTCTCAGATTTCGTTTATCCTAGATCATCAAGTCAACAAGTCCAACGGGCTACTGTCAACTCAGGCCTACGGGCAAACAGGTCCGACCCGGCCCGTTTACCCCTACCTATAAATACCAGACCCCCTCCTCCTTGCCCAAGGTAATAAGTCTTTCCCCACCTGAACCCTAGCTACTATTGCCTTCTCAGTGACTGACTAGATCGTCGGAGGACTTATCGCTGAGACTTCTCCCAGTGTTTTTAGGCAGTGTGCAGCTACAAAAGTCCGAGCCGAGCCGAGCTATGAGATCCGAGCCAAGCATCCGGCCTCTACCTCACTCCTGCTACCCCGAGCCGGCCCTACAACCAAGAGTGGGATCAGCGCCAATACCGCGCCTTCCGCTTCACAGATTAGAAGAACTCACACCTCTTGTCCCCACACCCAAAAACAAGCAGCATCAGGTTGACGCCGTTTGTGGGAACTCTTAGGTTCTGACACCGGTCCAATCCCAGCCAAGGATGCCATCTCGAATCCAGGCTTTTTCATGGCTCCCAAAGCTGGAAGGGCCGTCACCTCTAGACGTCGTCCTGACCCTCTTCCCATTCACAGCCGTGCGGACGCCCATGGCTCTAACCAACCATGGGTCAATGGCGCAGCCCTGCGCTTCTCACTCAGTCGTTACTGATTTGCGGCGCGTCATCCAGAATCGGCAGGTCAGTCGAACCAGGGTTCCAACTCGGTCCCGAACCATGGCAGACAGCCGACCCCAGAATGGGAGCCGGGACATAGCCAGTCACCCCGAGGACCTCCACCCTCGCATGACCCGGTGGAGCAAGCTCTAGTGGGCTGAGTTCCAAAACTTTAGGGACGAGGTCCTCCAAGCGATCCGAGGCGCGCAATGCCTCCTACCCTCAGTCAGAAGCCAGGGACGGTGATTCCCACAGATCGGCCGGCCCCACTTGAACAAGAAGACGCCATCCCTCGATGCCTCCGGGAGATGGAGAACCGCCTTGCCCATCTCGGCGAGGGCGGGCCGATGCCGGGCCATGGTTGTAGGCCAACCGACCTCCATTCTCTACTAAAACCTTAGAAGCCGAGATCCCCAAAAATTTCAGGCCTCCACAATTCGAGACGTACAATGGCAAGGGTGGCCCGCTGATCACATGGAAAGGTACAAAACCCTCATGTTGATTCACAGCGCATCAGATCCTCTCGTATGCCGCGCTTTCCCTGCCACCCTGCATGGTCCGGCTAGGGAATGGTTCTCGAAGCTCATCCCCGGCTCTGTCTTTTCGTTCGACCAATTGGAAGCAAGCTTTCTAGCCCACTTTATGACCAGCAGAAAGGTCAAAAAGAAGAGCGCGTCCCTTTTGGACCTCAGACAGAAGGAAGGGGAGCCACTCCGCGAGTTCATTCGAAGGTTCAACGCTGAGGCAAGGTCGGTCTCCTCTCTCAATGCAGGCGTCGCTTCTGCAGCTTTCCGACACAATGTTCGTCACGGCCAGCTCTAGGTCTCATTAGCCAAGAAACCATCCATCGACTTCCCCAACATGCTCAAAAGGTTCGAGAAGTACATTTGGGGGGAAGAGGCCCTACACCCTGAGGGCACCAAAGAAGCCACGGCCAAGGGGAAGCGCAAGCCGAAAGATGCTGAGCCCGCCAAGAAAGCCGCAAAAGAGGTAACTGGCCTGAAAAGGCCTCATTCGGTCCCCAGTTTTGAAAGATATACGCCGCTGACCCAGAACGTGTCGGCCATCCTCTTGGAGATAGAGGACAAAGGGATCATCTGGCTCCCTCCCCGACCGAGCAACAACTAAAAGCAGGACCAGAGATTCTACTGCCACTTCCACCGGGACAATGGGCACGAGACGGACAACTGTCGTACCCTTAAAGACGAGATTGAGGCCACATCCAGAGGAGATTCCTGAGGGAGTTCACCCGAGAAAACCCAAAAGACCGGAGGGATCCGAGGAATCCGAGGCCTTCACCTCCCCCTCGAACGATCAACCGGCTTTCCGAGCAGGATCCTGAGCCCGAGGAGACTGGGGGGCAGGCCATCCTACACTGCGCCCATGGCAGACCCATAGAAGGGGAATCCAACACATCCCGTAAGGCCTTCCTGCGAGAAGTTAACTCTGTTTGAGACCATCCCTCCCCCCAGGTTCAGCAGCGGGCAGTCTCCTTCTCCGGAGAAGACCTGGAGGGTGTCCTGCTCCCGCACTGCGATGCCCTCATCATCAGCCTTATCATGGCAAACTTCGAAGTATGCTGAATTCTCGTGGACAATGGAAGCTCAGTCAAAATCCTCTCAATGAATGCTTTTGAAAACCTCAAGCTCCCCCGGGATAAGCTAAAGCCGGCACGGTTACACCCTTCACAAATTCTCGGCCGTTCCTGTACAAATCGAAGGGATTGTGACACTGGATATAACAACTGGTACAACCCCCATCATATGGACCGAATAAATGGACTTCATGGTGGTCAACGTCAAGGTGGCATACAACGCCATTCTCGGTCGACCCGGCCTCTGCTCTTTTAAGGCAGTCCCCTCAGCCGACCACTTGAAACTAAAGTTCCCCACTGACCTCAGGGTCGGTGTTGTCCGAGAGAATCAGGAGTCTGCACGTTCATGCTACGTGACCACGGTAGGAGGCGGGGTATTTCCTCTTGACGCAGTTGAGCTTCCACCTGAAAGAAATTAGTTCGACTCAGAACCGCAGATAAATTGGAGGTCTTATTCGTGGCAGAAGACAAGTCTAAGTGGTTCAGTGTGAGCTGCTCCCTTTCCCCCGATCTGAGATCGACCCTAACTGATTGTATTCGCCGCAATATCGACCTCTTCACCTGGATCCTGTCCAACATGCCCGGGATTTCTGAGGACCTAATCATGCATAAGCTGAGCATCCACCCGGGTTCCAAGCCGATCCATCATAAGCGACGCAAATTCGCCCCGGGGAGGCAACAAGCAGTAAAAGTGGAGGTGGACAAATTTTTGTCCGCCCGGTTCATACAAGATGTCAGTTATCCTGAATGGCTAGTTAACATCGTGATGGTGAAGAAGGCCAGTGGGAGATGGAGGATATGAATAGACTTCACGGACCTCAACAAGGTGTGCCCCAAAGATCCTTTTCCCCTCCCAAGCATCGACGCTCTGATCGATGCAACATTAGGTCATGAGCTACTGACCTTCATGAATGTCTTTTCAGGCTATAACCAAATCTGGATGTTCCCTCTGGACATCGCCAAGACATTCTTCGTTACCGACCAAGGTCTGTACTGTTACCGGGTCATGCCCTTCATGCTTAAAAATGCCGGAGCCACATACCAGAGATTCGTCAATTGAGTTTTCCAAGAACAGATTGGTCATAACATGGAGGTATACGTCGACGTCATGCTCGTCAAGATTCGATGAGGGCAGGACCACGTGGCCAATCTCGAGGAAGCCTTTGGCATCCTTCGGTCCCACAACATAAGGCTCAATCCCGCCAAGTGTGCCTTAGCTGTCTCCTCGGAAAAATTTCTCGGGTTCGTAGTTAGCCAGCGCGACATAGAGGCAAATCCCGAGATGATCAAGGCCATAATCGACATGGCCCCTCCTAGAAATATTAAAGAGATTCAACGGCTCACGGGAAGACTGGCGGCCATCGGCTGCTTCCTCTCCAAGTCAGGAGAGAAGTCACTCCCCTTCTTCAAGGCTCTGCGAGGAGTGAAAGGCTTCAAATGGGTGACCCCTAGAAACATGTGTTTGACCAGCTAAAGTCCTACCTCGCCAACCCCCCACTTCTGAGCAAACCCGAACCGAGAAAACCCTTCTTGCTATACCTTTCAGCCTCGAAAAACGCACTCAGACCATGCTCATCTGAGAAAAAGACGGGGTTCAGCCTTTCTACTATGGCAGCAAAGTCCTGCTCTCGACTGAGACCCAGTACACAAAGATGGAGAAGGTTGCCTACGCCCTGGTCATGGCCGCACAAAAGCTCCATCCTTATTTCTAGTCCCACTCGATCCAGGTCCTTACGGACCAACCCCTCAAGGCTGTCCTCCACAAGCAAGAAAATTCCGGTCTCCTAGTCAAGTGGCGATCAAGCGAGCCAGTACGACATCAGCTATCAACCTAGAATAGCCATTAAAGGACAGGCTCTCGCTGAATTCATCACAGAGTGCACCATCTCCGAACCTTCCGAAATTCAAGAGGGAAATCCTGTTTGGGAAGTCTATGTCGACGAATCGTCTTGCAAAGTCAGAAGCGGCGTAGGCGTTATCCTCAAAGGTCCCGATAACTTCATCCTCCAGTATTCCCTACACCTAAACTTCCATGCCTCTAACAATGAGGAAAAATATGAGGCTATGATCGCAGGGCTCACCCGGGCACATAAGGCTGGGACAAAGCAAGTCAGGGCCTTTAGCAATTCCCAGCTAATAATTAACTAGATCACCCGGGAGTATGAGGATCGTGATGCTTGGATGGTCCGATACTTGGCACTAGTCCAGCAACTCTTAACTACCTTCGATTTTAACTCGGTGGAATGAATCCCTAGGGAGCAAAACACCCAGGAAAAATTCTTGTCAAAACACGCCTCATCGTCCTTCGAAGGCCTCGACCATACGGTCATGATCAAAGTTCTCTTCAAGCCCAGCATCGACCTCCCCGAGGCCATTTGCCTTGCCACCGAGCCTCAATCAGACGACTGGATGACTCCCATTCGGAAGTTTCTGGCGGAGGCCGAGCTTCCTCAAGATTGGACCGAGGTGAGGAGGATCAGAGTCCGTTCGGAAAGATTCATCATAATCAACGAGATACTCTTCAAGTGCTCTTTTACAATGGCAAATGGAAGACCCTACCTTCACTGCCTGGCCCTCGATGAGGTCAAGTACACACTGAAAGAACTACACGAAGGAATCGGGAGGTGCCACATGGGGAGCAGGTCGCTCGCCAGAAAAGTCCTAAACCACGAATACTACTAGCCGACCATGTTACAAGATGGCCAGGACCTTATCAAAAGGTGCGGCCCTTGCCAGAGGTTCTCCTCGGTTGAGCGACTTCCACAAGCCAACCTCCGCTCCCCGGCCAGTCCGGCCCCCTTTGCCATGTGGGGGATGGACTTGGTCGGCCCCTTCTCGAAAGCGACGGGCCAAAGGAAATTTCTGGTGGTGGCCATCGACTATTTCACCAAGTGGATCGAGGTAGAGCCCCTGGCCACGATCACAGAACACCAAACTCAACAATTTTTCTAGAAGTACATCATCTATCGGTTTGGGATCCTGCAAGTACTCATCACTGATAACAGGACCCAATTTGCGGGCAAGAACTTTCGGAAATTCTGCGAAGATAGCGGTGTCCAGCAGCGCTTCTCATCGATATGTCATCCTCAATCAAATGGTCAGGCCAAAAATGCAAAATTCTTAATGGCCTCAAGAAGCAGTTGGATAATTCACCCAAGGGACTGTGGGTCGATGAGTTACCGAGTGTACTCTGGGCGTACTGTAAAACTAAGAAAATCTCCACGGGCGAATCACCATTCAACCTAACCTATGGCACTAAGGTGATTATCCCCTTAGAGATCGGGCTCCCTTCGCCCAGGATCATGGCCTTCAATAAGGAGAACTCAACGGACCTCAGAGCCGACTTAGATCTAATCGATGAGGTTAGGGAAAAACCCATCATCAGAAGAAGCATATACCAACAACGGATCGAGTGATTTTATAACAAGAAGGTCCGCCCCACCGACATCAAGCAAGGTGATCTCGTGCTCAGAAAGCTAGCGGTATCCGACCCCAGCAAAAAGAGAAAGTTAGCCCCTAATTGGGAGGGCCCGTATAAGGTCGCTGAAATGGTACGCTCTGACACATACCGACTCGAAGACCTGGGGGCAGAATAGTAAAGAGGCCCTGTAATGCGGAACACCTCATCAAGTTCCTCGAAGGAGAGGAATAAACTCGTTTTGTAACCGAACTTATGTAATCGTCCCTCCGTAATCGGCATTATGTGCCCCTCTTTTTTGTGTAAATAATAAAGTGTAATCTTTTTTTCTTGCTTTTTTTTTAATTTTTTTGCAAATTTCCGTGCATTCGGTACACACCCTAGCTTTCTCCAAGCATGGGGGCCCAATAATTGGCATTGACCTCGAGCCACGCCCCAACTTTCTCAAGCTATATGGGCTCGACGCTCGGCAATGACGTCGAACCACACCCTAGCTTTCTCCAAGCATGGAGGCTCGACAATCGGCATTGACCTCGAGCCACAACCAAGCTTTCTCAAGCTGTATGGACTCGGCGCTCGGCAATGACCTCGAACCACACCCTAGCTTTCTCCAAGCATGGAGGCTCCACAATCGGCATGGACCTCGAGCCACGCTCCAAATTTCTCAAACTGTATGGGATCGGTGCTCGGCAATGACCTCGAACCACACCCTAGCTTTCTCCAAGCAGGGGGCTCTACAATCAGCATTGACCTCGAGCCACGCCCAAGCTTTCTCAAGCTATATGGGCTCGGTGCTCAGCAATGACCTTGAACCACACCCTAGCTTTCTCCATGCATAGGGGCACGACATTCGGCATTGACCTCGAGCCATGCCCCAGCTTTCTCAAGCTATATGGGAATGGCACTCGGAAATGACCTCGAACCACACCCTAGCTTTCTCCAAGCAAGGGGCTCGACAATCGACATTGACCTCGAGCCACGCTATGGCTTTCTCAAAGCTGTATGGGCTCGGCGCTCGGACTCGAGCCATACCCTAGCTTTCTCTGAGCAGGGAGATCGACAATCGGCATTGACCTCGAGACATGCCCTAATTTTCTCAAGCTTTATGGATTCGGCGCTCGGCAATGACCTTGAACCACACCCTAGCTTTCTCCAAGCAGGGGGGGCTCGAAAATTGGCATTGACCTCGAGCCACGCCCCAGCTTTCTCAAGCTGCATGGGCTCGGCGGTCGGCAATGACCTCGAACCACACCCTACCTTTCTCTAAGCATGAGGACTCGACAATCAGCATTGACCTTAAGCCACGCCCCAGCTTTCTCAAGCTGTATGGGCTCGGTGCTCGGCAATGACCTCGAACCACACCCTAGCTTTCTCCAAGCAAGGGGGATCGACAATCGGCTTTGACCACGAGCCACGCCCCAGCTTTGTCAAGATGTATGGACTCAGCGCTCGGCAATGACCTCAAACTACACCCTATCTTTCTCCAAGCACGGGGGCTCGACATTCGGCATACATTGTGGGCAACACCCTAGCTTTCTCAAAAGTTAGGGAGGGATGGTAAAATCAATTTTCATTTATCATAACGCCTTGAAATGCCACAGTACAGTAGAGATTATTACAACGGTTTTTTTACCCAACCAAAGTGTTTCTCGTCGGGCTTTTTTGGCTAACATGGGCCATCTCAAGCTCCACCGAGCGAGTTTGCCCTCCAGTGAGCGAGTCCAGCATCGTCGGCATCGCCAGTGTAGAACTTTTGGCAACGGTGCTTTGCGCATCAGCCAACCTCACCATTTCCAAATACAGTGTCGAGGAGGGACCCAAGGCAGAGGGGGCGCCTCCCCCAAAAGAGCAGAATCGGGACACGCCTGCACCAAGCATGACCCTCAACCTGTGAATCTCCATCTCCTTCTCCACCACGAACTCACGAAGAACAGACTCGGAGGTAGGCCGCCTGGTGGAGGCATCAGACATCGACCAGGCCATTTCGGCACTCTCCCAGTCTCGGTCGGCTATAGCCTTCTTCAGGCGTTCTGCCTCTAAAATGAGCTCCTTCGACTAGTTCATGAAATAGATTACAGCGGCTTCCCAATCACGGGTCTGTTTGTGATAGCGAATCAAGACAGTTTCCTTGGACTCTAGCCTGTTTCGAAGGCGCCTGACCTCGACAGAACTGAGGTCGGCTCCTAGGGTCTCATCCATCTGACAAAAAGGAGTGGTTTCAAGATTTCACTCCAAGCTTCTCAAAAATGACAAGTCATACAGTTCGGCCAAAAACATATGTTTATAACAATTTTCCCAAAAAATTGTTACAAAAAGTTGTGGCCAGTCCGCGCTGGGCAAATACAAAAAAAGGAGAAGAAAAGATTAAAACTACATCTTAGGGGGGATCTGCACATCTTCGTCGGCCGTTGCCCCCCCCCCTTCTTCTCTCTAGAGGGTCGGGTCTCTCTCCACCTCATCACCCCCTCCCCGGGAGTTAGCGGAAGCACGGGCGGTTCCCAGCCGTAGTGGAGGTGGTCGATTTTGGCATGAAGGTAAAGAAGCAAGAAGTGCTCCTTCACCCGATCATAGGCCTTGTCTTGGGCATTCATCACCTCCTCCCCTGCCGTGGCCTGCAGCTCCTCGTATTTCGCAGCCGCTTTTGCTCGAACGTCTGCCAAGGCACGAAGATGCTGGTCTTGTTTGGAGGCAAGGTCTGCTTGAAGGGCCTCCGCCACCCCCTAAGTTGTCGTCAGCTCGACCTTCAAATCCTTCGCTTCGCGCAAGTACCTGTCGGCGTTCCTCATCTCGATCTTTAGGTCCTTCTCATAGTACCTCTTCAGCTGCGCCCCGGCCATAGATACCTGATTAAAGGGTAGTAGGCAAAAATCAGAAAGCAACGCCACTAAGTAAAAAGTTAAACAGAAAAACAAATACCTACCACCACGTGGGCTTGAGACCACTTCATGTAGCATGTCTCGACCGTCTCGGTCGCCAGGATAGTCCGATCGCGCGTCGTGGCGAGGTGGTCTACGACCTCGACCGAGATCGGGCCCTCTGCCAGTGTGTCACCCTCCTTCACCAACCAATCAGAGGCAAACGGTCTGAGCCCCCCTCTTACCCTCCATCACCTGGGCATCAGGGCGCAATGAGGGGGTCCCGGCCTTCTGGACCTCAGCAACCTTGCCGCTGCTGGAGCTCGGTGTCTTCTCGGGTGCTTCTCTGATAGAGAGGGCCTTTGCCTTCTTATGGGGCCATTCCGAGGGGCCTTCGGAGCCCCCTCGAGCACATCCCTCCTTCGGCGCTACCTTCTCGGCCCTCCTCTTCTGGGCCAGATCCTTCAAGGCCTTCCATGCGTCGAGCTTCGCCTAGTCCATCGCTGCAGGGAAAAAGAGGGAATGTTAACACGAAGAAAGAAAGTTAAATTAAAATAAAACGAAACATACAACGGTCTGCTGGGCTCAGTCCGTTCCGGGTCAAGTGCAATTCTGTCACATTCGGCCAGCCAATGCTGTGTTCCTCGACGATCCGATCGACATCAGCCCACTCTGCCTTCGTCGAATCTCTCTGCCTCGGGGGTTTGTGGTTTGGCTTTTAAAAATTCCAAACTGTAGGAATTTTTCAAGGCACCTCACTTCGGATCACAAAGTACTTAGCCTACCACCCCTTGAAGGAAGCCAGATGCCCGTGCATCACCTTCTTGTGGGGGCGAGGCAATATATAGTATATTCCATCCTCATCTCCAAGCGAGCTCACCTCTAAGACGGCTCGAAAATACTTCACCTTCAGGGACACCTTCTCCTCCTCACACTTTGGAATGAAGCAAACCAACTGCTTCCAAGAATTGGGACCATACTGCATCGGACATAGATCCCCCCACCTCAGCACCCTCTAGATAAAAGGGTGCAACGAAAACCTTAACCCCAAAATGATGGCATCATCCGGAAACATACAGAAACTGGGGGCCAACTCGGTGGTAGGGCGGAGACCAGGGCTCGGGATCATCAGCTCATACTCCCGCCCAATCAAATAATTGGCCCTTATCACGGGCAGGTAGTCGGCCTTCAGGACGCACTGAACTTTGTCCATCTGTATCTGGGTCCGGTCCGGAGAAGACACCTCCACCCCAAATTGAACCAAGTTCTCAACATCGTTAGGATACATCCTGATAGACCACGGGTTCTTAAAGTACGGGATGTCGAGCCCATGTGGGGGCTCGAACTCATCCGGCATCCTCGGATTGTCCGGAAGGCACCACTTCCTCTTCTTCTTTCGAATACGAGGAGCCCTCGAAGGAGACGGTGTCGCCAAAGGCGGGAGAACCTCTTCTTCCTCACTATCCCCCTCCGCCACTCCTTCTTCGACTCCTTCCTCGACCTCCACACCTAGTACTTCCACCTCACCAGCGGAACTGCTCGACTCCACCACATACGACTTGTGACTACAAAGCGGCACTACGTCCAAAACTCGATTGTAAAGATCCCAAGACGTGGATTCCGACTGACGATCCCCCTCATCCCGACCAGAGGCACTCGTTGTGGAACTGGACTGAGATCGTGACATAATAAAAGCAATACTAACCTGGATTTCATAAACGGAGAGGTCAACGAAAAAGTTGTCGCCGACGGCTAGAGATAGAAGCTCCGATTTTTAGAAAAAGAAAGCAAAGAGAAGAAATGGGGAGGGGGTGGAGGATTTATAAAGAAATTATCGATGCCTCGAATTCAACGTTACAATCCAGACTGTTCAAACTTGATCATCAAGATCTAACGGTTGATAAGATTTCAACGCCTCAATTCCCCGCCCAGGACGTCAACTTCACATGTAACACCCTAGCTTTTCCAACAAGTTGTATGGGCTCGACGCGCGGTAATGAACTCGAGCCACGCCCTAGCTTTCTCAAGCTATATGGGATCGACGGTCGGCCTTGACCTAGAACCACACCCTCGCTTTCTCACATGCATGGGGGCTCGATGCTCGGCTTTGACCTCGAGCCACACCCTGGCTTTCTCACAAGCTGGGGGGCTCGATGCTCGGCAATGACCTCGAGCCACACCCTATCTTTCTCACAAACATGGGGGCTCGATGCTCGGCATTGACCTCGAGCCACACCCTAGCTTTCTCACAAGCATGGGGGCTCGACGCTCGACATTGACCTTAAGCCACACCCTGGCTTTCTTAAAAGCATGGGGGCTCAACGCTCGGCATTGACCTCGAGCCACACCCTAGATTTTCTCACAAGCAGGGGGGGCACGACGCTCGGCAATGACTGCGAGCCACACCCTAACTTTCTCACGCTATATGGGCTCGATGCTCGACAATGACCTCGAGCCGCACCCTAGCTTTCTCATAAGCATAGGGGGGCTCGATGCTCGACATTGACCTCGAGCCACACCATACATTTTCTCACAATCAGGGGGCTCGACGCTCGGCAATGACCTCGAGCTACGCCCTAGCTTTCTCAATCTATATGGGCTCGATGCTCGGCGATGACCTCAAGCCTCACTCTAGCTTTCTTAGAAGTATGGGCGGCTCGACGCTCGGCATTGACCTCGAGCCACACCCTGGCTTTCTCACAAGCATAGGGGATCGATGCCCGGCAATGACCTCGACCTTCGCCCTAGCTTTCTCACAAGTATGGGGGCTCGACGCTCGGTATTGACCTCGAGCCACACCGTAGTTTTTCTCACAAGAATGGGGGCTCGATGCTCGGCATTGACCTCGAGCCACACCCTGACTTTCTCACAAGTATGGGGGTTCGATGCTCGGCAATGACCTCAAGCAACGCCGTAGCTTTCTCAAGCTATATGGACTTGATGCTTGGTAATGACCTCGAGCCTCACCATGGCTTTTTCAAGCTATATGGACTCGACGCTCGACAATGACCTCGAGCCTCGCCCTAGCTTTCTCACAAGCATAGGAGCTCGACCCTCGACATTGACCTCGAGCCACACCATAGTTTTTCTCACAAGCATGGGGGGCTCGATGCACGGCATTGACTCAGGCCACACCCTGGCTTTCTCACAAGCATGGGGTTCGACGCTCGACATTGACCTCGAACCACACCCTAGCTTTTCTCAGAAATAGGGGGGCTTGATGTTCGGCAATGACCGCTAGCCACGCCATTGCTTTCTCAAGCTATATGGGCTCGACGCTCGGCAATGACCTCGAGCCTCACCCTAGCTTTCTCAGAAGCGTGGGGGGACTACGCTCGGTATTGACCTCAAGCCACACCCTAGATTTTCTCACAAGCTGGGAGCTCGACACTCGGCAATGACCTCGAGCCATGCCCTAGCTTTCTCAAGCTATATGGGCTCGACGCTCGGTGATGACCTCGAGCCTCACCATAGCTTTCTCAGAAGCATGGGGGGCTCGACGCTCGGCATTGACCTCGAGCCACACCCTGGCTTTCTCACAAGCATGGGGGCTCGACGCTCGGCAATGACCTCGAGCTTCGCCCTAGCTTTCTCACAAGGATGGGGGCTCGACGCTCGGCATTGACCTCGAGCCACACCATAGTTTTTCTCACAACCATGGGGGCTCGACGCTCGGCATTGACCTCGAGCCACACCCTGGCTTTCTCACAAGCATGGGATCTCGACGCTCGACATTAATGTTACCCTCATTCCCGATATTTAGTATTTTCCATGTATTTTCTATAATTTGATTTTCATAAATTTATTTTGTGCTAAATTCTTTTCAGATCTTTTATTAAAGTATTTTCTAATCGAAATTTTTGTTCATTTCGAATAGTGGTGTATTTTGATCTTATTTTCTATATCTTATTGATCGGTTATTTATATTTGAGCCAAAATCAAAATTATTATTATTATTTAGATTGTTTTAGTGAATTTGTTAAATCCCAATTTCTATTATGTTATTTAATCTTATTATTATTTTTATTGTCACTATTGTTATTATTATCATTATTATTATTGTTATTATTATTATAACTTTCGATTTTTTTTTATAAATCTATTTCTATTTGTTAATTGCATTTGTAATTATTTCAAATTATTTCTATATGGTAATACAAGTTATATCTTGTTATATAATTTTATTTTTGTTTGGCTATTTTCTTTTTGGATCCCTATACCTTAAACCCAAACCCAATCTCCTATAGAATATTAACTCTTTAACCCAAAAACCCAATATCCCAATAACCCTATAAATACTCTTTAACACCCAAACCCTAACCTACCCTAACCCCTAACCTAACCCTAGCCGCCCCCTACTGTGCTACCTTCTACCCTATTCCACTATTCATCCCCTACCTCCCTCTTCCTCTGTTCTCCAACCGACCCAACCCCGTCACCTTGATACCCATTGCCTCCCTCGTCCTCCGACCTCCTCTGCCTGCACCCTCGACCCCATCTCACTGTCGTCGCCTTCCCTCCATATCTTTCGACCTTCACCACCTCTGAACGCATCCCTGCTCCAATACCCCATCCAATCCTCGCCTTCATCGCATTGCACCCCCTGTCCCCCATGTGCCGCAGTCCACAATCGCCGTGTACCATCGATCCAGTCACCCTATCCTTCTCCTTGTCATCCTCTCCACCTCAACCTCATCATCGACCTCCTATTTCCTGCCATGCCGACCTCCTTCAACCTCTGCCTCCTCCATCCCATCTTCATCTGTCGTCGAAGTCACCATCGAGCCCCCCTTCTCGTCACCTCATCGCTTTCCTCATCCCGCTCATCCCATCCCCGTCACTGCTTCGCAACTAACCCGCCATCATTACCCTCTCCCTTCCTCTTTTTCAAAACGAAACAGAGCAACCCAAGACCACCAGTCGACCACCACCGCTCGTCAGTCGACGCCAGACCCCCACCACCATCGTCGCCCTAGACTCTGCCAGCACCGCCCACTGTCGAAGCCGTTGCCTTTCCCTGCCCCGCCGTCGAGCCGCTGTCTCCTACCACTGCTCTCTCTCTCCATTTTCTGTTTGGTGTTTGGTGAAAGGATTTGTGTTTGCTGTTTTGGAAGAAGTGGATGATCCGTTTGGCTATTTTCTGTTTTGCACTTTTGCTGTGGTGTATTGTTGTTGGAGCACTTGCTGTGTGCTGTTTTCCCTCTTGATTTGTTGCGGTTGGATCATTGCACGTAGGTTGCACGTGTTTCTTTGATCACGATCATGTTCGTTGCTTCGAGATCCTTATCCCGTTATTCTTGGTATTCGTTTTTACTGTTTATAAGGCAATTCACCGTCCCCTTTAATTGTTAATTGTATCAAATTGAAGTTTTGTTGAAACTCTTGCAAGTAGATCCTTTTGTTATCGTATTATACATTGTTCATCTCTTTCGTTGGGTCTATTGAGGGTTTACACGAGCTAACCCCAATATTCTTGACATCGTGCCACTTTGACTCCAAACACTATTGAATCTTGCATACATCATATAGTATTGATGATAGGGATATTCCATGCATCTCATAACACGATTAATTATTGTAGAGACAATTGTTAGGTTGTATGTTATTTGATCGGTTGATGGTTGATTGATGGTAAATTAGTATATGTATGTGTTCTAATTGTATTTATCATGTTTGACAATCATCATGTTGGTTACATAATTTATTGACTAAAGAATCGATACCCATCATGTTTAATTAATTTATTTTCATGGAAATACCCAAAACCTATATATTGCTTGTCGGCTGTGTTTTGCTTCTCATTTTTGACCCAGTAAATGATCTTAAAATAAATTACTTTCTGAATAAGAATTGTAGACTTATCTTTCTAGTTTCTAGATCATCTTTAATTTTAGAATTCCGAGTTGTCTAGCAAAAGTTATACCCGTTTTACTACAGCTGTGTTTTTATTTCCAGATTTTCAGATTCTTGTAGAAACCGTAAAAAAACTGATCAAATGATAAAATATTTCTCTGAAAATTTCCAGGTTGTTACTTAACATGTCTAGGAGTTGAATAAATATTTTTAATGAATTTATTATTGAGTTTTTACTGTTTTATAAAAATAAAATAACATGATGTCGAATTTCTGCCTGAACATAAAAGCTGTAAAGAATGGTCTGTTTGACCAAGCTACTCTTGTCAGATTTTGAACTTTAAATATGTGTTGGATTCGTTGGGAATTCTAGTTCCTAGAATTTCTGATGGATTCAATTTTCGATTTCTGAAACAGCGAAAAACTGCATTTTTGTACAGACTACTTTTGCTGTCCAGAATTTTATATTCCAGTTTTTAATAGTTAATTAATCCTATATCATTGTATTGTATGAATTAAAGTGTGTTTGCTGCATTTCATGATCCTAGTGTCTCATTGTCATTATTTTAATCGTCTTATCCAAGTTATCGTCCTATCGATCTCCTATTGATACTATTGTTCATCTCATGTCTAGAATTGCATATGTATTGTTGCATTAATAAAATAATTAATAAGTTGGGGTTTAAGAGAGTGACTTGAGTAGTGAATAATATAGTGACTGTGTCGGCCAGTGTTTATCGATTGATTGTGGAGCGCTGACTACGGCACCCCAATCTTTCGTGTCGTGAACTCGTGAACTCGTGAACCCGTGAACCTGTGAACCCGTGAACTCGTGAATCCGTGAATCAATGAATCAGTGTGTCAGTGTATAATTATAATGAATCATGCAACAATATTGTTATCGTATCAGTGATTATCGTACCGACACATGATCTATAGAATTCACCACTTAGTCTAAAGAAAATTGATTGTATGCATCGAACCTGTAGAATGGGATGCAGTAGTACGTGCATTAGTTAGGATTAAAATGAAAAATAGCGTTAAGAGTTTACCTCACATCGACATTGCATATTGTTCACCATTGTTCCTATTGATACCAAATATTGTCTAAGTGTTATTGATACCATTGAATATTGTTATCGAATATTGAATCATTGTTACGTTATTGTATCGATTATCATGATATTGATTATTGTTATCGTGCCACGTTATTGAATCCTATTGATCCATTGAAATTATTGTTATACCGTTATTCCATTGTTCTTTGCTTTCTCTACTTGCTTTCTATGACTTGCTCTAAGGACAATTTTTCTCCTCTTTTTAGATAAAATGTTCACAGGTAATGATGGAGAATTGCCTGCTTGAATTGGAGAACAAGCTTTCTGAAGAACTAATGCTTTCTAATTGCTTATCGTTTATTGAACTTAATGTAATGAGACTTGTTATTATTTGGATTGGATTATTATTGTATTGGGCTTATGTCCCGGATTTTTATTATTGTTTCTAGATGTTGGATTATTGTGCTTGGTTATTTTATATTGCTTCAATTCAAGTATTATTGTTCATGAGATTGTTCTGATTGCATGCACAATTGTTCTGTATTGATTATATTGTTGAGTTGATCGGATAAACAGCTTATGGGTGACGTTAGTCATTCATTGGGCCAATATCATGCGCTCGTATTCTGTATTTTTGGGAAGCGGGGCATGACAATTGACCTCGAGCCACACCCTAGTTTTTCTCACAAGTAGGGGGTTCGACATTCGGCAATGAGCTCGAGCCACGCCCTAGCTTTCTGAAGCTATATGGGCTCGACGCTCGGCAATGACCTCGACCCTCACCCTAGCTTTCTCAGAAGCATGGGGGGCTCGATGCTCGGCATTGACCTCGAGCCACACCTTAGATTTTTCCATAAGCAGGGAGCTCGATGCTCGGTAATGACCTTGAGCCACGCCTAAGCTTTCTCAAGCAATATGGGATCGACGCTCAGCGATGACCTCGAGCCTTACCCTAGCTTTCTCAGAAGAATGGGGGGCTCGACACTCGGCATTGACCTCGAGCCACACCCTGGATTTCTCACAAGCATGGGGGCTTGATGCTCGGCAATGACCTCGAGCCATGCCCTAGATATCTCAAGCTATATGGGATCAAGGCTCGACAATGACCTCGAGCCTCACCATAGCTTTCTCAAGCTATATGGGCTCGACGCTCGGTAATGACCTCGACCCTCGTCCTAGCTTTCTTACAAGCATGGGGGCTCGACGCTCGATATTAACCTTGAA
Organism: Hemerocallis citrina; assembly: GCA_017893485.1. Taxonomy (NCBI): domain Eukaryota; kingdom Viridiplantae; phylum Streptophyta; class Magnoliopsida; order Asparagales; family Asphodelaceae; genus Hemerocallis; species Hemerocallis citrina. Next base: position 288,142,695 of record CM030361.1, read on the forward strand.
CCACACCATAGTTGTTCTCACAAGCATGGGGGGCTCGATGCTCGGCATTGACCTCAAGCTACACCCTGACTTTCTCACATGCATTGGGGGTCGACGCTCGGCATTGACCTCGAGCCACACCCTGGCTTTCTCATAACAATGGGGGCTTGCTCGATATTGACCTCGAGCCACACCCTAGACTTTCTCACAAGTAGGGGGGCTCGATGCTCGACAATGACCTCGAGCCACACCCTACTTTTCTCACAAGCATGAGGGCACGACGCTCGGCATTGACCTCAAGCCACACGATGGCTTTCTCCCAAGTATGGGGGCTCGATGCTCGGCATTGACCTCGAAACACACCCTATCTTTTCTCACAAACAGAGGGCTCGACACTCGGCAATGACCATGAGCCACACCCTAGCTTTCTCAAGCTTTATGGGGTTGACGCCCGGCAATGACCTCGAACCTTACCCTAGCTTTCTCAGAAGCATGGAGATCTCGACGCTCGGCATTGACCTCGAGCCATACCCAAGCTTTTCTCACAAGCAGGGGGGCTCGACACTCGGCAATGACCTCTAGCCATGCCCTAGCTTTCTCAAACTATATGGACTCGGCACTTGGCAATGACCTCGAGCCTCACCCTAGCTTTGTCAGAAGCATGGGGGCTCAACGCTCAGCATTGACCTCGAGCCACACCCTAGCTTGCTCAAGCTATATGGTCTCGACACTTGGCAATGACCTCGAGCCTCACCATGGCTTTCTCAAGCTATATGGGCTCGAGCTCGGCAATGACCTTGCCCCTCATCCTATCTTTCTCACAAGTATGGGGGCTCGACACTCGGCATTGACCTCGAGCCACACCGTATTTTTTCTCAAAAGCATAAGGGGCTCGACACTCAGTATTGACCTCGAGCCACAACCTGGCTTTCTCACAAGCATGGGGGCTCCACGTTCGACATTGACCTCGAGCCACACCCTGACTTTCTCACAAGCATGGGGGCTCGCTCGGCATTGACCTCAAGCCACAACCTAGCTTTCTCACAAGCATGAGGGCTCGACGCTCGACATTGACCTCGAGCCACACCCTGGATTTCTCACAAATATGGGGGCTTGATGCTCGGCATTGACCTCGAGAAACACCTTGCTTTTCTCACAAGCAGGGGGGCTCGACACTCGATAATGAACTCGAGCCACGCCCTAGCATTCTCAAGCTATATGGGGTTGACGCCCAACAATGACCTCGAGCCTCACCCTAGATTTCTCAGAAGCATGGGGGTCTTGACGCTCGGCATTGACCTCGAGCCACACCCAAGTTTTCTCACAAGTAGGGGGCTCGACGTTTGGCAATGACCTCGAGCCACGCCCCAGCTTTCTCAATCCATTACCTATTGAAATGGGGACGTCAGTACATACACTGACGCTTTAAGGCTGATGACTAGCAGTGATTCTCAACTTTAAACAAACAGATTGATGAAAAGAGAAACGTGTATATATAATTGATGTGTCGGTGTATGCAATGTCTTAGACTCTAATACACGATTAACTAATGCAATGATGCACTTATTCTAATGCAAGCAAGTCTCCGGAACAGTATGCATCCCATACTACATACGCCCATAACAAGCTGTTTCTTCATATATAGGGATTTGAACCCACGCCATGAATTCTACTCTTGTACTCAACATGTTTCTGAAGATACATCGTGACTGATGAGGTTTCCTTGAAACGGTCTAATCCCGCCATTCGCAGTACGCTCATGGTATCTATATTTGCCACTACTACCCGGCTTACCGGACCTCACTCAGAAATCTGACGAACCCTAGGATATCCGCAGCGCAGGTTAGCTCGAAGCATCCCCTGTGGCCCCCTTAGCAGATAGACCTTAGTCTGTAGCTTGTTCGCCCTTCTTGATATAGAGCATGACAGAGTTCCAGGGGTCCATCCCCTAGCTCCGACAGGAATCGCTCCCGCCCATATCATTGCACTTCAGAAATTAACAGACGAAATACGGATCTCGTGCTCCCAACCCGTGAGAAGGCACAGACCGTAACTCTTTGACAGGAAGGGTACAACCAATAACACCACCTAGTGTTGGCCTATAGAATAGGTCGGATCATAAGGTATTACCCATAATACCAACTCTATCCCTTCGGCGAGAAAATGATAATAAATAAAGGTTAAATAGTAATCTTTATAAGTCACGACCCTAATGATGTCACTTAACCTAAACAATCTTATAGGGTTTTCAATTTAGACTTTCTTAAGATTATAATGGTCCAACTCATGGCCTATCGATCCAAGACACCGGTGACGGGATCTCCTTCACCCATCACTACCCCTAACTCGGATCTCGTCAACATTCTCGGCCCGCGATCAACTCACACTTGTTAAGATCCGTCGGCGCACGAGGTGTGATTTATCCATAGTTTCAAAGGTGGTAAGATACGAGTCTTGATAGTCGATGACCCCTAAGGTAACTATAAGACCCTAGACGAGCTTCTATCAAGCTAACAATAATAGTGACTTTCCCCAACCATTATCACCTATACATAGAAGATGGAGAATATTCACATGATAAGGTCCAATTTTAATTAGAACCACATACAACTAGAATTCATGGGTTCTCTTTCCCAAATTTGAACTAGGACAACATGCAACTAGGTTCATGGGTTCTTTCTTAAGTTTGAGCTAGAATCGCCTAGAAACTAAATGCACGGGTTCATCAGTTTGAGCTAGAACCATCATGGAGCTAGTTTCATGGGTTTCTTCTTAAAAGCCATACCAGAACAAATGTGGAACATGGGTACATTTTAATAGTTCATCTGGATTAGCATGCAAGCTAAACTCATGGGTTCCTTTTAGAAATTTAACTAAAACCAGTACAACATACAACTTAAGCATGCATGGGTTCTTTTAACTAGAATACTACAACATATAACTCAAGCATGGGTTCTTTTGAATCTAGAACAACTATAAAACTCAAGCATGGGTTCTTTTGAATATAAAACAACTATACAACTCAAACATGGGTTCTTTACTAGAACAACTACAACTCAAGCATGATGGGTTCTTTACTGGAATAACTACAACTCAAGCATGTGTTCTTAACAAGAACAACTACAACTTAAGCATGGGTTCTTTACTTAGAACAACTACAACTCAAGCATGGGTTCTTTACTAGAAAAACTACAACAACTCAAGCATGGGTTTCTTACTAGAACAACGATAACTCAAGCATGATGGGTTTCTTACTAGAACAACTATAACTCAAACATGATGGGTTCTTTACTAGAACACTACAACTCAAACATGATGGGTTCGTTACTAGAACACAACAACTCAAACATGATGGGTTCTTTACTAGAACACTTACAACAACTCAACCATGATGGGTTCTTTACTAGAACAACTACAACTGAAGCATGATGGGTTCTTTAATAGAACAATTACAACTCAAACATCATGGGTTCTTTACTAGAACAGTTACAACAGCTCAAGCATGGGTTTCTTACTAGAACAATTACAACTCAAGTATGGGTTCTTTACTAGAACACTACAACTCAAGCATGAGTTCTTTACTAGAACAACTACAACAACTCAAGCAAGGGTTCTTTACAAGAACAACTACAACAAATCAAGCATAGGTTTCTTACTAGAACAACTATAACTCAAGCATGATGGGTTTCTTACTAGAACAACTGCAACTCAAACATGATGGTTCTTTACTAGAACACTACAACTCAAACATGATGGTTTCTTTACTAGAACACTTACAACAACTCAAGCATGATGGGTTCTTTACTAGAACAACTACAACTCAAGCATGATGGATTCTTTACTAGAACAAGTACAACTCAAACATGATGGGTTCTTTACTAGAAAAACTACAACTCAAACATGATGGGTTCTTTACTAGAACACTTACAACAACTCAAGCATGGGTTCCTTACTAGAACAAATACAACTCAAGCATGGGTTCTTTACTAGAACACTACAACTCAAGCATGGGTTCTTTACTAGAACAACTATAACAACTCAAGCATGGGTTCTTTACCAGAAAAACTACAACTTAAGCATGATTTCTTTACTCAGAACAACTACAACAACTCAAGCATGGGTTCCTTACTAGAACAACTACAACTCAAGCATGGGTTCCTTACTATAACACTATAACTCAAGCATGGGTTCTTTACTAAAACAACTACAACAACTCAAGCATGGGTTTCTTACTAGAACAACTATAACTCAAGCATGATGGGTTTCTTACTAGAACAACTACAACTCAAACATGTTGAGTTATTTACTAGAACACTTTCAACAACTCAAGCATGAGTTCTTTACTAGAACAACTACAACTCAAGCATTGGTTCTTTACTAGAACACTACAACTCAAGCATGGGTTCTTAACTAGAACAACTACAACAACTTAAGCATGGGTTCTTTACTAGAACAAGTACAACTTAAGCATGGGTTCTTTACATAGAACAACTGCAACAACTCAAGCATGGGTTCCTTACTAGAATAACCACAACTCAAGCATGGGTTCTTTACTAGAACACTACAACTCAAGCATGGGTTCTTTACTAGAAAACTACAACAACTCAAGCATGAGTTTCTTACTAGAACAACTATAACTCAAGCATGATGGGTTCTTTACTAGAACTACAACAACTAAAGCATGAGTTCTTTACTACAACTCATAAAGACTACTAAGGACTTTATCTAGATATTACAAAAACTACTTCTTTTATGAATTACAAGTCTTAAATTTTACAAAAATCTAATTTTATTGAATCTACAAATCCTACATATTACAAAACCTACTTTCCTTTAATCTACAAGCTCTACATACCACAAAATTACTTTTATTGAGTCTACAAATCCTACATATTACAAACCTACTTCTCTTTAATCTACAAGTCCCTACATAAAACAAAGTGCACTTTTTTATGAACCAGGGTTAGTAAAGACTTGATTTTTAACATGGTAGAGAGCAACATAAAACAAAAACTCATCTTTTATTAGGCTTGTTTAGTTCTACAACCCCAAATTGGGTATGTAAGTATTCTTACTTCACTGAACTTTATATGCTCATAGTTTAGTCCAAGTTGTATAATTTGTGTTAACAAAAAAGAATAATAACAACAATAATCATATCAAAGCTTAAAGATTCCATCTCTATGGATTTTTAGTGAGTTCTACCATTCACTTTCTTCTATGTGACCACTTTTGATTCTCAACCATTTATATGCACAAGATCTTAGTCCAAGTTGTTAGTTTTTATTTTGCAAAATAACCATAACAACAACAATAACCATAACCAGGTCTTAAAGACTCAACCTTTATACTATTTGTTTGAGTTCTACCATCCTTCATTTTCATGTGATCACTTTGATCGATACAACCATTTATATGCTTAAGATTTAGTCCAAGTTGTTATAGAACATACACATACAACATACAACAATAAAATAGAGAACAAAAACAATAACAAATAGAAAGTAGAGAAACCCCCACCTTGATCTCTTTGTAGGAAGAACTAGACAAGCAACATTTTCCTTCCTCCTAGCTCCTATAGAAAATCCCCAATGAAGAATTCTCTAGTTTAGGGTTTCTTTCTCTCTTTCTTTTCCTTTTTCTTTTTTTTTCTTTTGGCAAATGAGGCAAGAGGTGAAGGGGGGGGGGGGGGGTATTTATAGGAGGAATGAGAGGGTGTGGGTGCAAAATAGACGAAGGGGTTTGGCAAAAATCCCCTTGGGTTACGGTTGGCCGGCGAAATCCCATGAGGTGGATGGGTGAGGTGGAGGAGTGAGGTGGAAGATGGTTCTAGTAGAAATCCACTTATTTAATCTCTTATGTATCTCAATTATTCTTAAACCCTAGGTTTAACCCTCCAAAAAAATCATAGCCATCCAATTTTGATTAATCATGACAAAATAAGATGTTTTTTTCTTAAACACATACTACACGATTTATACAAACGTATGAAATCGATACACTATGCATACGTATATAATAGTATATATACTGATAATTTTTGTTTGTAAAACTGCACAATCCGTATAAAAATAAATTAATTCCAAAAATAATAATAAAATAAATTTTATTATCGGCTCAGAAGATTACAGTACCAATTTGATACAATACAGATGTATACAGACTGGTATATATACATAGATAATGTTTATTAACAAAACTGGGTAATATCCACAAAAAATATTTCAATTCTGAAGATAAAAAAAATAAAAAAATAATAATTTTTAATACTAGCCCGAGATTTTACAGACATTTTCTCAAAAACGCATTTTACAGGATTTTATACAAGTGCACAATACCGATACAATACATATATATACTTACTTGTATATATATACAGATAATGATTTTTTATTAAAACTAAGTAATTTCCATAAGAAATATTTTAATTTTTAAAAATAATAATAATACAAATATAATATCCGACCGGGATATTACAATACTCCCTCCTTAGAATAGTTCTGTCCTGAGAACTACGTTTAGTCAGGAGAACAGAAAAATATTCATACACTAAATAAATCGAGGAAAGAAAGCTTATATGGCTTTCCGGCTCCCAAGTGGCTCCTCCACGAACTGGTTCTCCAAAGAACCCGACCTCGATCCCAAAGCTTCCTGTAAACTCTGCCAAAATCGAGATGTAACTCTTGAATCTTTGTCAGAATCGCTGACACTGGCACTCCATGCTGCTTCCTTACGCCTTCAATGTGTACTTCCGCTAATTCCTTTAGCGAATAAGTCATCTTCATTGGAAGAAAATGTGCAGACTTTGTCAACTGATCCCTAATAACCCAACTTGAGTCATTCAATTCTGAATTCCAGGGTAATCATGTGATGAAGTCCATACTGATGTTCTGAGATTTTCCTTCATCAACTTGCCACTTCAGTGCTTCAATCCCTGCATCTTCTGTGTAAGCCTTCTGACTTGCTCACTTAGACTCGGTTGCAGCTTCAATCGTGCCAAAACTGAGCTCTAATCTTGAGTAATCACTTCTGTCTTTCCTGATATCATCATTTAGCTTCTTATCCCCTTCTTGGTCTTTGGCTGAGGCTAATACTTCACTACCTTGATCTTTCGCGGTTCGGTAGCCACTCACTCCTTAGAATAGGACATGGCCTACGAACACCACTTCAGACTTCTAGCATTCACTTTGACAATTTGCACAAAGTTGATGCTCTTGTAGTTGCTCAGAACTACAGTCAAATGCTCAGCATGCCCTTCTTCTGTTCCTGCTAGGTCCAACTCTAACAAATCTTATACTTAGGGTCTTTCCTCCAATTTGGAGTTTACAGCCCTTATAGCATAAATCTGTAATGAGGATTGCTCCAGATGGTGTAATCATCAAAACAAAATCTAGAGTTGCCTCTCGCACACATCTCAAAAATAATTTAGACAAAAGAATATGATGAACTAAGCTTGAAAAAAACGGTTGCCTGGATTTCATATATATATAAATCCATTCGGTTACATAAAGTGTTACATCATATATAACTTCTTCAGTCTAAATAAAATTCAAAATACAACTTTTAAACTTAGTTGCAACTCCATATGCACAAACTAGTAATGGCTCTCCGACCTTCTTCAACTTGCCTTTAGTAAGTGTGCTCTTACTCTTGGTGAATAGGCTCCTTTACTTTATTGTTCATCTTCGGGGTTAATCTGCTGCTACTCTTCTGAAAGTAGGGACAATTTGGTAGGATATGACCACTCTCCCCACAATTGTAACATGTATGGATCTTCTCCTGAGGGTTCTTCCTCGGAAACTGGCCCTTGAAATGACCATGCTCCCTACATAGGAAACAACTTTCTGACTTGGCACCTCCAAGTTTGTCCTCCAATTTTTGAATCTTCTGCTTCTGACTCTGTTTCTCGGACCCTGATGCGGGTGCTGATCTTTTACCTAGTAGTCATGGATAGACTGATTTCTGGTGCCCAACTCTCTTATAGAAATGGCATACTACAACCTTGGTGGTCCCCTGGACTTTCTCCCATTCATGCTGCAGTCATGCCAGTATGGAATCAAAGTGTTTCTGCTCCTTTGCTAGGCTTGATAATATAGCTCTGCAAGCATCACCCAGTTGCTTAGCTTGATGACCTTTCCTGGTCATGTGCTTCCTCAGCTTCTTCATTTCCCGAAGTATGCTGGCTGCTGTCGCTGTGCGTTGATCCATACTTGGCCCCTGCGGTGGTGAAGGCGAGTCCGTCTTGAGGTTAGCTTGTAGTGAAATCTCCTTCGTCTCCTCACTCGAGATCATCGGATCATCCCTTCAAATCGGCTCACTCTCTTCCATCAACACATCCTCGGTAAGGATATCCTCGAATACCATCCTTAAAACACATATACTAGAATTAGTCCAGATATAAAAAATTTATAAAACATAAGTTGAAAGGAACAACAATATGAATTATAATTGTCTACAACTACCTAAAACCTGACTCCTAAAAGGCATCCAAGTTTAATTTTCCTACTGTGTTGGACTGTAAATTGAAGTCGGCTCTGATACCACTTTGTAACGCCCTGATTTCCATACACTGGAAAATTGTGACATAAGCCAGAATCTTTTCCTTCAATTAGCCACAATACACAGAAAAATAGGAAAATTTAAAACTTTTTATTCAACACAAATGTATTATAAGTCTGAATGTTATAAAACTGCAATACATTACATCAGTGTTACAATATGCCATACAACCCCAAGTGTTACAAATTTTCAATAAAAATTACATCAGAGTACAATGAATAATGCATAACACTTGGTCCTTCACTTGGATGCTTCTCGACAGTTAATAAATTACAATTCAAATCAACACTTTGCTTTTCTTGCCTTCAGTCCTCCTGAATCCTGTACCTGTAACTTTTCAATTCATTACCTATTGAAATGGGGACGTCAGTACATACACTGATGCTTTAAGACTGATGACTAGCAGCGATTCTCAACTTTAAACAAACAGATTAATGAAAAGAGAAACGTATATATATAATTGATATGTCGGTGTATGTTGTGACTTAGACTCTTATGCACGATTAACTAATGCAATGATGCTTTTATTCTAATGCAAGCAAGTCTCCGGAACAGTATGCATCTCATACTACATACGCCCATAACAAGCAGTTTCTTCATATATAGGGATTTGAACCCGGACCATGAATTCTACTCTTGTACTCAACATGTTTCTGAAGATACAGAGTGACTGATGAGGTTGCCCTAAAATGGTCTAATCCCTCCATTCGCAGTACGCTCATGGTGTCTATGTTTGCCACTACTACCCGGCGTACCGGATCTCACTTAAAAATCTGACGAACCCTAGGGTATCCGTAGCGCAGGTTAGCTCGAAGTATCCCATGTGGCCCCCTTAGTTGATAGACCTTAGTCTGTGGCTTGTTCGCCCTTCTTGATATAGAGCATGACAGAGTTCCGGGGGTCCATCTACTAGCTCCGACAGGAATCGCTCCCGCCCTTATCATGACACTTCATAAATTAACAGACGAGATACAGATCCCGTGCTTTCAACTCGTGAAAAGGCACATACCGTATCCCTTTGACAGGAAGGGTACAACCAATAACATCACCTAGTGTTGGCCTATAGAACGACTCAGATCATAAAGTATCACTCTTAATACCAACTCTATCCCTTCGGCGAGAAAATGATAATAAATAAAGGTTAAGTAGTTGTAACGCTCCGATTTCCGGTAACTAGGAAACCATGACATAAGCCAGAATCTTTTCTTCAATTAGCCACAATACACAGAAAAAAAAAGAAAAATTTAAAACTTTTTATTCAACACAAATGTATTGCAAGTCCGAATGTTACAAAATTACAATACATTATAACAGTGTTACAATAATACCTTTACAATTCCAAGTGTTACAACTTTCAACAAATTACATCAAAGTACAATGAATAAAGAAAAACACTTGGTATTTCACTTGGATGCTTCCCCAACAATAAACAAATTACAACAATGAATAAATTACAATAATTGTTTACAAATGAAATTACAATATATATTACAGCGGAACTTAAAATGAAATCGACTCCTTACTTCTCTTGCCTTGAGTCCTCCCGAATCATGTACATGTACTTCTGCAATCCAGTACCTGTACTTCTGCAATCCAATACCTATTGAAGTGGGACGTCAGTACATATAGTGACAATTTAAGGGTGATAACTAGCAGCGATCCTCAACTATAGCAAACAGATTTATGAAAAAAGGAATGTGTATATATATTTGATGTGTCAGTGTATGTTATGACTTAGACTCTAATGCAAGATTACTAATGCAAGGATGCTCTTATTCTAATGCAAGCAAGACTCTGGGATAGTATGCAGCCCATACTACATACGCCCCATATCAAGCTGTTTCTTCATATACAGGGATTTGAACCCGCGCCATGAATTCTACTCTTGTACTCGACTTGTTTCTGAAAATGTTACATGACTGATGAGGTTGCCCTGAAACGGTCTAATCCCGCCAGGCGCACCGGACCTCACTAAAATATCTGACGAATCTTTGGAGTTTCTGCTGGTTACCAGGTTAGCCCGAAGTATCCCCCTGCTGCCCCCTAGCCAGACCGTAGTCTATGGCTTCTCGCCCTTAGATACAAGACAAGTCAGAGTTCCGGGGGGTTCATCCCCCTAGCTCTGATAGGAATTGCTCCCGCTTATCAAGGCACTTCAAAAATTAACAGACGAGATATGGGTCCCGTGCTCCCAACTCGTGAGAAGGTACAGACCGTATCTCTTTGACAAGAAGGGTACAACCCAATAACACCGCCTAGTGTCGGCCTATAGGACAGGTCGGATCATAAGGTATCACCCTTAACACCAACTCTTTCCCTTCGAAGAAAATGATAATAAGTAAAGGTTAATTAGTAATAGCCATAAGTTACTACCCTAACGATGTCACTAAACCCAAACAATCTCACGGTTTTCAGTAAGAACTTTCTTAAGATTATCCCGATCCAACTCATGGTCTATCGATCCAAGACATCGGTGACGGGATCTCCCTCACTCATTATTACCCCTAACTCGGATCTCGTCAACATACTCGGCCCGCGATCAACCCACATCAGTTAAGATTTGTCGATGCTCGAGGTGTGATTTATCCATAGTTTCTAAGGTGGTAAGATGCGAGTCTTGTTGGTCGATGACCCTTAGGGTAACTATAAGACCCTAGCCGAGCTTTTACCAAGGTAACAATCCTAGTGACTTTCCCAACCATTATTACCCATATATTGAAGATAAAGCATGTTCACATCATATGGTCCAATTTCAATTAGAACCGCATACAACTAGAACTCATGAGTTCTTTTCCCAAATTTGAACTAGGAGAACATGCGACTAGGTTCATGGGTTCTTTCTCAAGGTTGAGCTAGAACCTAAATGCCTGGTTTCCTTGCCAATTCGAGCTAGAACTATCATGGATCTAGTTTCATGGGTTTTTTCTTAAAAATCGAACTAGAACAACTATGGAACATGAGTTCATTTCAATAATTCAATTGGATTAGCATGCAAGCTAAACTTATGGGTTCCTTTTAGAATTTAACTAAAACCACTACAATCATATGACTTAAACATGCATGGATTCTTTTGAATCTAAAACAACCATATAACTCAAGCATAGATTCTTTTAAATCTAGAACAACTACACATCTAAAAAATGGTTTCTTTGCTAGTACTACTACAATAACTCAAGCATGCATTCTTTACTTAGAACAACTACAATAACGCAAGCATGGGTTCTTTACTATATCAACCTACAACAACACAAGCATGGTATACAACTTAAGCATGGTTTTTTTACTACAACAACCTACAAAAATTTAAGCATGGTTTCTTTACTACTATAACTAGCAACTCAAGCATGATGGGTTTCTTTACTACAACAACTCAAGCATGGATTTCTTACTACAACAACTCAAGCATGGTATACAACTTAAGCATGGGTTTCTTTACTACATCAACCTAAAAAAACTCAAGCATGGTATACAACTTAAGCATGGGTTTCTTTACTACATCAACCCACAATAACTTAAGCATGGGTTTCTTTCTAGAACAACTCAAGCATGGTATACAACTTAAGCATGGGTTTCTTTCTACAACAACTCAAGCACGGTATGCAACTTATGCATGAGTTTCTTTACTACATCAACTTACAACAATTCAAGCATGGTATATAACTTAAGCATGGATTTCTTTACTACATCAACTTACAACAACTCAAGCATGGGATACAACTTAAGCATGGGTTTCTTTCTACAACAACTCAAGCATGGTATACAACTTAAGCATGGGTTTCTTTCTACAACAACTCAAGCATGGTATATAACTTAAGCATGAGTTTCTTTACTACATCAACCTACAACAACTCAAGCATGGTATACAACTTAAGCATGAGTTTCTTTACTACATCAACTTACAACAACTCAAGCATCGTATACAACCTAAGCATGGGTTTCTTTCTACAACAACTCAAGCATGGTATACAACTTATGCATGGGTTTCTTTCTACAACAACTCAAGAATGGTATACAACTTAAGCATGGGTTTCTTTACTACATCAACCTACAACAACTCAAGCATGGTATACAACTTAAGAATGGGTTTCTTTCTACAACAACTCAAGCATGGTATACAACTTAAGCATGGGTTTCTTTCTACAACAACTCAAGCATGGTATACAACTTAATCATGGGTTTCTTTCCTACATCAACCTACAACAAATTAAGCATGGGTTTCTTTCTACAACAACTCAAGCATGGTATATAACTTAAGCATGGGTTTCTTTCTACAACAACTCAAGCATGATATACAGTTTAAGCATGGGTTTCTTTACTACATCAACCTACAAAAACTCAAGCATGGTATACAATTAAGCATGGGTTTCTTTCTACAAAAACTCAAGCATGGTATACAACTTAAGCATGGGTTTCTTTTCTACAACAACCTACAACAATTTAAACATGGTTTCTTTACTACGTACTATAACTAGCAACTCATGAATGGTTCATGGGTTCTTTTTTATTCTTTTACTACAATAGCAACTCAAGCATGGTGGGTTTCTTTTCTAGCAACCTAGAATAATTTAGAACATGCTACTAAAGAATTTATCTAGATTATTACAAAGACTACCTCTTGTATGAATTACAATTCCTACTTATTACAAAATCTAATTTTATCAAATCTAAAAGTTCCTACATATTACAAAACCTACTTTTATTTAATCTACAAATTTCTACATACTACAAACTCACTTTTCTTCAACCTACAAGTTCATACATCCAACAAGAACAACTTTTTATAAACTAGGGTTAGTAAAGATCGATTTCTTAACAAAGTAGAGAGCAACATACAACAAAACTTATCTTTTATATAGCTAGTTGAGTTCTACAACCCCAAGATGGTTATGTAAATATTCTCACCTTACTAATCTTATGTGTACCTAGTTTAGGTCCAAGTTGCCATTTTTGTGTTAATCAAAACAACATTATAACAACAATAAACATAACAACGTTAAAGATTACACCCTTATGTGTTTTTAGCAAGTTCTTCATTCAAAAATCTTCATGAGGTCTTCTTGGATCCACACTACTCATATGCACATACCATTTAGTCTAAGTTGTTATTTTAGCAAAATAACCGCAACAAGTCTTAAAGACTCAATCTTTATGCCATTTATTTTGAGTTCTACCATCAATACTTCCATGAGATCATTTTGATCCCTAAAACCTTGTTTATGCTTAGGAATTTAGTCCAAGTTATTTAGGAACACACATACACAACAACACATCATAAAGATGAGTTTTTTTTAACCTACAACCATTTATATGCTTAGATTAGTTCAAGTTGTTATAGAACATACACATACAACATCCATCATCATAAAGATGAGTTCTTTTTATCCTACAACAAACAACCATCAAAGATGGGTTCTTTACTCACTTAGAACCAAAACTAACCCTTAAGGATGGGTTCTTTTCTACATATACAAAATAAATAAATGGAAAGAACACATAAAGAAAGTAGAGAACCCTTTGATTCTCTTGTAGGAAGGACTAGCTAGAAACCTTCTCCTTCCTCCTTAGCTTCTACTACAGTTTATATGAAGAACGCTTATGAAAAATCCCAATGAAGAACACTTAGGGTTTCTTCTCTTTCTTTTCCTCATTTTTTTTTCTTGTAAGTGAGGCAAAGAATGAAGGGGAGGGGTATTTATAGGACAAAAGAGAAGGGGAGAGTGCAAATGCACTAGGTTTTTATGCAAAATGCCCCTTGGAGCAAGGTTGCCCGGCCATACCTATGGTGAGGTGGAGGGGGTGAGGTGGAGGGGTGAGGTGGAGGGGAGAGTCCTAGTAGAAACATCTATTAAACTCTTATGTATCTCTAATTAATCTTTAACCCTAGATTTAAGCCTCCAAACATATTCTATCCATCCAATTTTGACTAATCATGAAAAAAAAAAAATTTGTCCAAAACACATACTGCATGATTTGTACAAACGTATGAAATCGGTACAATACGCATACGTATGTATATATATATATATACCGATAATTTCCATTTGTAAAACTGCATAATTCATATAAAAACAAATTAATTCCAAAAATAATAATAAAATAAATTTTATTATCAGCCCGGAAGATTCCAGTACCAATTTGATACAATACAGATGTATACAGACTGGTATATATATACAGTTAATGTTTATTAACAAAACCTGGTGATATCCACCAAAAATATTCAATAAAAGTAAATTAATAATAAAATAATAATTTTAAATACTTGCCTGGGATTTTCCAGATATTTTTTCAAAAACGCATTTTACAGGGTTTTATACAAGTGCATAAAACTGATACAATGCCTATATATACATACCAGTATATATGTCCAGGTAACTTTTTAAATGAGAAAACTAAGTAATTTCAATTAAAAATATTTTAATTTAAAAATAATAATTTATACAATATAATATCCGTCCAGGATATTACAATATTCCCTTCTTAGAATAGTTCTGTCCTCAGAACTACGTTAAGTTAGGAAAACAGACAAACATCCATACATTAAATAACTCGGGGAAAGAACCTATATATGAAGAAACGACTTGATATGGAGCGTATATAATATGGGCTGCATACTGTCCCAGAGTCTTGCTTACATTAGAATAAGAGCATCGTTGCGTTAGTAATCTTGCATTTGAGTCTAAGTCATAACATACACTGACACATCAAATATATATACACATTCCTCTTTTCATAAATCTGTTTGCTATAGTTGAGATTTGCTAGTTATCAGCCTTAAAGTGTCAGTATATGTACTGACGTCCCCACTTCAATAGGTATTGGATTGCAGAAGTACAAGTACTGCATTGCAGAAGTACAAGTACATGATTCGGGAGGACTCAAGGCAAGAGAAGCAAGGAGTCAATTTCATTTTAAGTTCCGTTGTAATATATGTTGTAATTTTATTTCTAAAAAATTATTGTAATTTATTCATTGTTGTGATTTGTTTATTGTTGGGGAAGAATCCAAGTGAAATACCAGGTGTTGTTCTTTATTTATTGTACTCTGATGTAATTTGTTGAAAGTTATAATACTTGAGATTGTAAAGGTATTATTGTAACACTGTTATAATGTATTTCAATTTTATAACATTGAGACTTGTAATACATTTGTGTTGAATAAAAAGTTTTAAATATTCTTGTTTTTCTATATATTGTGGCTAATTAAAGGAAATATTCTGGTTTATGTCACGGTTTCTCAGTATATGAAAATCGGGGCGTTACAGAGTGGTATCAGAGCCGACTTCAATTTACAGTCCGACACAGTAGGAAAATTAAACTTGGATGCCTTTTAGGAGTCGGATTTTAGCTAGTTCTAGAAAATTATAATTCATATTATTATTTCTTTCAACTTATGTTTTATGATTTTCTATATCCGAACTAATTCCAATATGTGTGTTTTAAGGATGGTATTCGAGGATATCCTAACCGAGGATATGTTGATAGAAGTAAGTGAGCCGATTTCAAGGGATGACCCGATGATCTTGAGCGAGGAACCGAAGGAGATTTCACCATAGCAGGAGCTAAGTGTGGATCAACAGACAGCGGCGGTAGCCAGCATACATCGGGAAATGAGGAAGCTAAGGAAGCACGTGACTAGGAGAGGTCGTCAAGCTAAGCAAGTGGGTGACGCTTGCAGAGCTATATTAGCAAGCCTAGCAAAGGAGCATGAACACTTTGATTTCGGATTGTAACGACTACTGTATGAATGGGAGTAAGACCAGGGGACCACCGAGGTTGTAACATGCCATTATTGTGAGGAAGTTGGGCACAAGAGATCAATCTGTCCACGACTACAAGGGAAAAGATCTGCACCAACATCAAGGTTTGAGAATTGGGGTCAGAAGCACAAGACTCTGAAAACTGAGGGCAAACTTCTAGGCGTCAAGCCAGAAAGTTGCTTCCTATGTGGTGAGCAAGGTCACTTCATGATCCAGTGCCCGAGTAAGGACCCTCAGATGGATGCCCATGTCTATTACAATGGTGGGGAGATTGGTCATATCAGGCCGAACTGTCTCCAGTTTTACAAGAAAGATGGCAGATCGGCTCCGAAGATAAACGATAAAGGAAAGGAGCCTGATCACCATGGGTAGAGTTTGCACTTACTACAGCAAGCTAAAGAAAGCAGGAGTGCTAGTAACAGTATGTGCATATCGAACTACAACTAAGTTTAAAGTTGTATTTTTGAAATTTATTTTGGACTAAGGAGTAATATATGAATGAACACTTTTTGTAACTAGTTGGATTTATATATATATATGAAATCCAGGCAACTGTTTTTTTCAAACTTGGTTCATCATATTCTTTTGTCTGAATTACTTTTTTTTTAAAAAGTTGAGTTGTGTGCGGAGGCAACTCTAGATTTGGTTTGCTTAAATACACCATCTGGAGCATCAGCTTCGAGCAAATTACAGGAGAGAATCCTGAAAGTCTGAAGTAGCGTTCGTAGGCCATGTCCTATTCTAAGGAGGGAGTGGCTACCGAACTGCAAAAGGTCGAGATAGATGAAGAATTAGCCTCAGCCGAAGACCATGAAGAAAGTAAGAAGCTGGATGATGAGATCAGGCAAGCCAGTATTGGAGTGATTATTCAAGATGGGAGCCCAGTTTTGGCACGATTGAAGCTGCAACCGAGTCTAAGTGAGCAAGTCAGAAAGCTTAGGCAGAAGATGCAAGGATTGAAGCACCAAAGCGGCAAGTTGATGATGGAAAATCTCAGAATGTCAGTATGGACTTCGTCATAGGATTACCCAGAAGTTCCAAAATGTATGACCCAATTTGGGATATTGAGGATCAGTTGACAGAGTCTGCACGTTTTCTTCCGATAAAGATGACTTAGTCGCTAAAGGAATTAGCGGGAGTCCACATTGAAGGTGTAAGAAAGCAACATGGAGCACCAGCGTCAGTAGTTCTGACCAAGATTCAAGAGTTACGTCTCGACTTTGGCAGATTCTTCAGGCAACTTTGGGATCGAGGTTGTGTTCTTTGGAGAACCAGTTCGTGAATGAGTCACTTGGGAGCCGGAAAGCCGTACAAGCTTTCTTTTTCCGATTTATTTAGTGTATGGATGTTTGTCTGTTTTCCTAACTTAACGTAGTTCTGAGGACAGAACTATTCTAAGGAGGGAGTATAGTAATATCCCGGACGGGTATTATATTGTATAAATTATTATTTTTAAATTAAAATATTTTTAATTGAAATAACTTGGTTTTCTCATTTAAAAAGTTATCCGGATATATATATACTAGTATGTACATACAGGTATTGTATCAGTTTTGTGCACTTGTGCAAAATCTTGAAAAACGCATTTTTGAAAAAATGTCTGAAAAATACCGGACAGATATTAAAAATTATTATTTTATTTATATTTTCAGAATTTAAATATTTTTGGTGGACATCAACCGGTTTTGTTAATAAACATTATATATGTATATATACTAGTCGGTATACGACTTTTTTGAATCAAATTGATACTGGAATCTTCCGAGCCAGTAATAAAATTATTATATTTTATTTCTCAGAATTAAATTATTTTTGTATTGATTTGTTCGTTTTTGCTAATGAAAAATATCTGTATATTCAGATTTATGCACGTATTTGAATCGTGTCGATTTCGGTTGTTTATACAAATCATGTAGTATGTGATTTGGAAAATTATATTTTATTTTTTTGATCCATCATGATGAGATGGAGGGTTTGGATTGAATTAGGGGGTTATTGTAATTTAAATTTGCAATTAGAACATCAATTGTTCTAAGCCACAAATGAGAAAACATGTGTTCTCTTTTCCTCCACACAAACACCCCCCCCCCCCCCCCCTTCCTCCTCCAATTTCCGGCCATTCCTCTTCTAGGGTTAGAAACCCTTTTGTGTGTGTGTGTGTTCTCATCCCTTGTCCACTCCATCTCATCCCCATCTCTTCTTTACTAGTTTTTGACTTTAGAAAAAAATTGAGAAGAAAAGAAAGGAAAAGAAAGAGATGATCAAAAGAAAAAGAATAGAGAGGGTTTTTCATGGGTTCTCTTTCCATGGTGAGTTCTTGAAGGGAGCAAAAACAAGGAGCAAGGAGAAGGGCAAGTCCTTCCTACTAGTTCTCTAAGGTGGGGGTTTCTCACTCTTGAATTGTTTTAGTTATTTTAGGAATTATTATTTTTATTTGTTGTTGTAAATGACTAGATTCATGTGCATATGAATGTTATGGACTATATTAGAAGTGCATGCAAAGTTTGAAGTGGTAGAACACTTAAATTAGGCATAAAGATTCGGTTTTTATGGTTGTAGGGTCAGATTTAATTAACCGTGTTAAAAGAAAAATTTTGACCCAAAATTTATTGGAGAGGTTCTTAGGGGTTTTTTTTACCATGCTAGAATTTTTGGGGATTTTTCGGAGCCATTTTGATGGGTGAAATAAGCGTTTCCTCCAAAACGCGAGTCTCAAGTTTCTTCTCGGAAATTGTAGTAAACGTTCTCCCCTTTCCGAATTGGCTTCTCGGGTTAAATTCCGATAAGAGACGAAAAAGTTAAGACCGTTACAAAAATAGCAACTAGCTGTTTCGCTGAACGTTGCTGTTTTGGTTGCTTGATACTTTTGAGTGTCTTATTGGTTGAATCTGTGGTTCGGACCAACTAGGGAGTTGTAGTAGAGATCCTCACATTTCCGAATTGGCCTCTCGGGCTAGATTCTGATAAGCGGAGTAGGATTTATGGTCTTGGAAAAATACAACAACTAGCTGTTTGACAAGATGCTTGCTGTTTTGATTCTCTGTCATTTTTTGAGGGTTTTACTTGATGAATCTGAGGTTCGGGTCAACTAGGGAGTTGTAGTAGAGACTCTCACCTTTCCAGATTGGTCTCTTGGGTTAATTTTGGTAGCGAAATAGGATTTATGGTCAGCAACTAGCTGTTTGACAGGATGCTTGCTGTTTTGATTCTTTGTTATTTTTGAGTATTTTACTTGATGAATCTGAGGTACAGGCCAACTAGAAAGTTGTAGTAGATATTCTCCCCTTTCTGAATTGCCCTCTCGAGTTAAATTCCGATAAGCGGAGTAGAAGTTGTGGCCTTTAGAAAATATCAGCAGTTGGCGTTTGCCGAAAGCTTGCGGTTTTGCTTCCTTGTAGTTTTTGAATATCTTACTGGCTGAATCTGAGGAGCTAACAAACTAGAGAGTTGTAGTAGAGACTCTCCCCTTTCCGAATTGACCTCTCGGGTTAAATTCCGACAAGCGGAGTAGAAGTTATGGGCTTTGAAAGTTTTCAGCTTGGCTGTGTATTTAGCGGGTTGAAATTGTATCTAACTTGATTCCTTGTAGTTTTTTAGTATCTCACTCGATGAATCTGAGGAGCCAACAAACTAGAGAGTTGTAGTAGACGTTCTCACCTTTCCGAATTTCCCTCTTGGGTTAAATTCCGATAAGTGGAACAAAAGTTAGGCTTTCAAAGTTTCAGCTTTCCTTTGTTAAAACTGCTGTTCTCTAACCGTTTGCGTGTGTTCGACGGGTAAAAATTCGGAATTTCTTACGGAATCTGAGAAAGTGGTCAACTAGGAAGTTTTAGTAGATGTTACCACCTTTTCAAATTGTCCAGTTTCGTTAGATTCTGATAAGTAGAGCAAAAGTTACAAGCTACAGAAGTTTCATCTTTTTATTGAAAATCTGTAGTTTGGTAATTGTTTGCGTATGTTAAGTCAGGAATTTGGAATTCCTTCTGGAATCTGAGAAAGTGGTCAACTGGGAAGTTTTAGTAGATGTTCCCACCTTTTCAAATTTTTCAGTTTTGTTAGATTCCACGAGTAGAGCAAAAGTTACAAGCTACAGAAGTTTCATCTTTTTATTGAAAATCTGTAGTTTGGTAATTGTTTGCATATGTTCGTGGTCAGGAATTTGGAATATCTTCTGGAATCTGAGAAAGTGGTCAACTAGGGAGTTGTTGTAGATGTTCCCACCTTTTCAAATTGCCCATTCCGACGAGTAGAGCAAAAGTTACCAGCTTGCAATGTTTCAGCTTTTTGTTGAAAATCTGCAGTTTGGATAAACAATTTGCGTGTGTTCGATGGACCGGATTTTTGATTCCTTATAGAATCTGAAATAGTGTTCCACTACAGAGTCGTGGTAGATACTTTTACCTTTCTAAAAAGTTTATTTCTGTTAAAATCCGATAAGCGTAGCACTGTTTGCTTCTAGGCTGTCGGAAGGCTTTTATGTCCCTTTTGGGCTTCTCATTGGTAGAATGCATATTTTAGATTGTTTGTAGATTCTTCTGTTGCTTCTAATTATAGAAGATCAAGTTTTGCTAAAAGCATGTTTGGTTACTTCTAGGTTGATTACCTGTATGGTTGTTTTTATGTGTAGTTGTGCTCATACGCGGCTCGACTAGCCCGTATGTAGCTGTGGTCTCATACGTAGCTTATTTAGCTCGTATGTATGTTGTTATCTTATATGCGGCTCGCCTGGCCCGTATGTAGCTGTTGGTCTCATATGTAGCTTATTTGGCTCATATGTATGTTGTTGTCTCATACGCAGCTCGCCTGGCTCGTATGTAGTTATTGGTCCCATACGTAGCTTGTTTAGCTCATATGTGTCTTTAGTTACTCATATGTAGCTTCTTAGCTAATACGCAGTTTGTTGTGCTCATCTAGGGTGATATCATTGCTCTAGGGCTATCGACCATCAAGACATGTGTTTACCTTACTCCTAAGGGACTGTAGATGAGTCACTCCTTGTGTACTATCAGATCTTAACCAAGTTGGTTGAATGCGGATCAGAGTGTAGACGAAATAAAGTTTAGGGTAGTAGCATGCGAATACGTTCGTATTACCGGGGTCTTGGATCGATAGGCCATGAACCAGATCCTTAGGGATTCTGGTAAGTCTAGGTTGAGCAGCCTAGTAGAGTTATCTTGCGAAGTCTAACTTAAGACCTAACATGTTGTGTTAATACTGTTGTCATTCCTAGGATTGTTCAGGGTTAGTGACATTGTTAGGGTAGTAACTTATGACTATTACTACTTAACCTTTACTTATTATCATTTTTGCCGAACAGAAAGAGTTGGTGTTAAGGGTGATACCTATGATCTGACCTGTCCTATAGGCCGACACTAGGTGGTGTTATTGGGTTGTACCCTTCTTGTCAAAGGGATACGGTCTGTGCCTTCTCACGAGTTGGGAGCACGGGATCCGTATCTCATCTGTTAATTTCTGATGTGCCTTGATAAGCGGGAGCGATTCTTGTCGGAGCTAGGGGGATGAACCCCCTGGAACTCCGTCTTGTCTGGTATCTAAGGGCGAGAAGCTATAGACTACGGTGTGGCAAGAGGGCGGCAAGGGATGCTTCGAGCTAACCTGGTAACTAGCAGAAACTCCAAAGATTCGTCAGATATTTGAGTGAGGTCCGGTGCGCCTAGCAGGATTAAACCATTTCAGAGCAACATCATCAGTCATGTAATATCTTCATAAACAAGTCGAGTACAAAAGTAAGATTCATGGCGTGGGTTCAAATCTCTATATATGAAGAAACGGCTTCATATGAGGCGTATGTAGTATGAGCTGCATACTGTCCCAGAGTCTTGCTTCCATTAGAATAAGAGCATCCTTGCATTAGTAATCTTGCATTAGAGTCGCAATCATAACATACACTGACACATCAAATATATATACACATTCCTCTTTTCATAAATCGGTTTGCTATAGTTGAGATTCACTGCTAGTTATCAGCCTTAAAGCGTTAGTATATGTACTGACGTCCCCACTTAAATAGGTATTGGATTGCAAAAGTACAGGTACTGGATTGCAGAAGTA
The DNA here is from genome assembly GCA_017893485.1 of Hemerocallis citrina. NCBI lineage: Eukaryota > Viridiplantae > Streptophyta > Magnoliopsida > Asparagales > Asphodelaceae > Hemerocallis > Hemerocallis citrina. The sequence continues at coordinate 288,165,064 of CM030361.1, forward strand.
CAGGTACATGATTCGGGAGGACTCAAGGCAAGAGAAGCAAGGAGTCGATTTCATTTTAAGTTCCGCTGTAATATATGTTGTAATTTCATTTGTAAACAATTATTGTAATTTATTCATTATTGTAATTTGTTTATTGTTGGAAAAGCATCCAAGTGAAATACCAAGTGTTGTTCTTTATTCATTGTACTCTGATGTAATTTGTTGAAAGTTGAAATACTTGGGATTATAAAGGTATTATTGTAACACTGTTTTAATGTATTATAATTTTGTAACATTCGGACTAGTAATACATTTGTGTTCAATAAAAAGTTTTAAATATTCATGTTTTTCTGTGTATTGTGGCTAATTGAAGGAAATATTCTGCCTTATGTCACGGTTTCTCAGTATATAAAAATCGGGGCGTTACAGTAGTGATCTTTATAAGTCACTACCCTAATGATGTCACTAAACCTAAACTATCTTACAGGGTTTTCAATTTAGACTTTCTTAAGATTATCATGGTCCAACTTATGGCCTATTGATCCAAGACACCGGTGACGGGATCTCCCTCACTCATCACTACCCCTAACTCAGATCTCATCAATATTCTCGGCCCGCGATCAACCCACACCAGTTAAGATCCGTCGGCGCACGAGGTGTGATTTATCCATAGTTTCCAAGGTGGTAAGATACGAGTCTTGATGGTCGATGACCCTTACGGTAACTATAAGACCCTAGACGAGCTTCTATCAAGCTAACAATAATAGTGACTTTCCCCAACCATTATCACCTATACATAGAAGATGGAGAATATTCACATGATAAGGTCCAATTTTAATTAGAACCACATACAAATAGAATTCATGGGTTCTCTTTCCCAAATTTGAACTAGGACAACATGCAACTAGGTTCATGGGTTCTTTCTTAAGTTTGAGCTAGAATCGCCTAGAAACTAAATGCACGGGTTCATCAGTTTGAGCTAGAACCATCATGGAGCTAGTTTCATGGGTTTCTTCTTAAAAGCCATACCAGAACAAATGTGGAACATGGGTACATTTTAATAGTTCATCTGGATTAGCATGCAAGCTAAACTCATGGGTTCCTTTTAGAAATTTAACTAAAACCAGTACAACATACAACTTAAGCATGCATGGGTTCTTTTAACTAGAATACTACAACATATAACTCAAGCATGAGTTCTTTTGAATCTAGAACAAGTATACAACTCAAGCATGGGTTCTTTTGAATCTAGAACAACTATACAACTCAAGCATGGGTTCTCTACTAGAACAACTACAACTCAAACATGATGGGTTCTTTACTAGAATAACTACAACTCAAGCATGGGTTCTTTACTAGAACAACTATAACTTAAGCATGGGTTCTTAAATTAGGACAACTACAACTCAAGCATGGGTTCTTTACTAGAACAACTACAACAACTCAAGCATGGGTTTCTTACTAGAACAACTATAACTCAAGCATGATGGGTTTCTTACTAGAACAACTACAACTCAAACATGATGGGTTCTTTACTAGAACACTACAACTCAAACATGATGGGTTTTTTACTAGAACACTACAACTCAAACAAGATGGTTTCTTTACTAGAACACTTACAACCACTCAAGCATGATGGGTTCTTTACTAGAACAACTACAACTCAAGCATGATGAGTTCTTTACTATAACAACTACAACTCAAGCATGATGGGTTCTTTACTAGAACAACTACAACTCAAACATGATGGGTTCTTTACTAAATGACTACAACTCAAACATGATGGGTTCTTTACTAGAACACGTACAACAACTCAAGCATGGGTTCCTTACTAGAACAACTACAACTCAAGCATGGGTTCTTTACTAGAACACTACAACTCAAGCATGGGTTCTTTACTAGAACAACTACAACAACTCAAGCATGGGTTCTTACTACAACTCAAGCATGGGTTCTTTACTAGAACAACTACAACTTAAGCATGGGTTCTTAACTTAGAACAACTCAAGCATGGGTTCCTTACTAGAACAACTACAACTCAAGCATGGGTTCTTTACTAGAACACTACAACTCAAGCATGGGTTCTTTACTAGAACAACTATAATAACTCAAGCATGGGTTTCTTACTAGAACAACTATAACTCAAGCATGATGGGTTCTTTACTAGAATAACTACAACAACTCAAGCATGGGTTCTTTACTACAACTCATAAAGACTACTAAGGACTTTATCTAGCTATTACAAAAACTACTTCTTTTATGAATTACAAGTCTTAAATATTACAAAAACCTAATTTTATTGAATCTACAAATCCTACATATTACAAAACCTACTTTCCTTTAATCTACAAGCTCTACATACAACAAAATTACTTTTATTGATTCTACAAATCCTACATATTACAAACCTACTTCTCTTTAATCTACAAGTCCCTACACACAACAAAGTCCACTTTTTTATGAACAAGGGTTAGTAAAGATTTGATTTTTAACAAGGTAGGGAGCAACATACAACAAAAAACTCAGCTTTTATTAGGCTTGTTGAGTTCTACAACCCCAAATCGGGTATGTAAGTATTCTTACTTCACTAATCTTTATATGCTCAAAGTTTAGTCCAAGTTGTATAATTTTGTGTTAACAAAAAATAACAATAACAACAATAATCATATCAAAGCTTAAAGATTCCATCTTTATGGGTTTTTAGTGGTTTCTACCATTCACTTTCTTCTATGTGACCACTTTTGATTCTCAACCATTTATATGCACAAGATCTTAGTCCAAGTTGTTAGTTTTTATTTAGCAAAATAACCATAATAACAACAATAACCATAACTAGGTCTTAAAGACTCAACCTTTATGTTATTTGTTTGAGTTCTACCATCCTTCATTTTCATGAGATCACTTTGATCGATACAACCATTTAGATGCTTAAGATTTTGTCCAAGTTGTTATAGATCATACACATACAACATACAACAATAAAATAGAGAACAAAAACAATATAAAATAGAAAGTAGAGACCCCCACCTTGATCTCTTTGTAGGAAGAACTAGACAAGCAACCTTCTCCTTCCTCCTAGCTCCTATAGAAAATCTCCAATGAAGAACTCTCTAGTTTAGATTTTCTTTCTCTCTTTCTTTTCCTCTCTATTTTTTTTCTTTTGGCAAATGAGGCAAGAGTTGAGGAGGGGGGGGGGGTATTTATTTCAGGGATGAGTGGGTGTGGGTGCAAAATACACCAAGGGGTTTTGCAAAAACCCCCTTGGGTCAAGGTTGGCCGGCCAAATCCCATGGAGTGGAGGGGTGAGGTGGAGGAGTGAGGTGGAAGAGGGTTCTAGTAGAAATCCCCCTATTTAATCTCTTATGTATCTCATTTAATCCTAAACCCTAGGTTTAACCCTCCAAACAAATCATAGTCATCCAATTTTGATTAATCATGACAAAAATAAGATATTTTTGTCTTAAACACATACTACACGATTTGTACAAAAGTACGAAATCGATACAATACGCATACATATATATTAGTATATATACCGATAATTTTTGTTTGTTAAACCGCACAGTCCGTATAAAAATAAATTAATTCCGAAAATAATAATAAAATAAATTTTATTATCGGCTCGGAAGATTACAGTGCCAATTTGATACAATTCAGATGTATACAGACTAGTATATATACATAGATAATGTTTATTAACAAAACCGGGTAATATCCATCAAAAATATTTCAATTCTGTAGATAAAAATAAAATAATAATAAAATAATAATTTTTAATACCAGTCCGAGATTTTACAGACATTTTCTCAAAAACACATTTTACAGGATTTTGTACATGTGCACAAAACCGATACAATACATATATATACTTACTTATAGTATATATACAGATAATGATTTTTTTTAATTAAAACTAAGTAATTTCCATAAGAAATATATTAATTTTTACAAATAATAACAATAAAAATATAATATCCGACAGGGATATTACACTATATATACCAGACCCCCTCCTCCTTGCCTAAGGTAATAAATATTTCCCCACCTGAACCCTAGCTACTGTTGCCTTCTCAGTGACTAACTAGATCGTCAGAGGGCCTGTTTTCGGGACTTCTCCCGGTGTTTCTAGGCAGTGTACTGGTACAAAAGTCCGAGCCGAGCCTCGAAGTTTCGAGCCGAGCTACGTGATCCGAGCCAAGCATCCGGGCTCTACCTCACTTCTGCTACCCCCGAGCGGGTCCTACAGCCGACGGTGGGATCAGCGCCAGTACCGCGTCTTCCGCTTCACAAATTACACGAACTCACACATGTTGCCCCCACACCCAAAAACAAGCAACATCAGCAATGTTCTACAACGAAAATGACAATGATGACGGAAAGAAAGGGAGACATTGATGGATTCAAGAAGAGCAATCGGCGACGGTGATAAGGAGGCTGAATCAACGACGATGATTGCATATGCGATTAGGATGGGAGAATTGGATCTTAATTTTAGAGAAATTATAGATGAAAAAAAAGTTAGTTTCATCTTTAAATGCGGAAACTAGCATATACTCTCAATATCGAAAAAAATAACCCTAAGAAATATCATCAGTTTGGACGGAACAGTTTTAGGATTTTGAATACTAGATAACACGTGTTTGTTGTTTTGACAAAATAACATCAATGCAAGCATTAATGCTTTGTTTCCACATCTCAACTTGGGTGTTGTTGAAGGTGGTGTACAACCTAGTGTGACATTAGCAATATCATATTAACAAAGTTCGTGAATAATTTGTTAAATTTGTAAATTATTTACAAAGAAATAAATTGCAGAAACAGATTCGCAAATTATTTGCAGGTTTGCATTTAATTCCCGCAGTTCACGAATTATTCAAAAAAATCACGAATTAAACAAATGTTTTGCAAGTTTAGCAAATTATACAAGAAATATTGATGTGAATATTTGCAAGTGTACAAAATCGCAACAAGTAGTTTAGTTAAGTGAATAGAGTGTCGAACCCACAGGGACTAGATATTTTATTGAGTACCGATATTACTAGATGAATCACTATTTGGATAATCAAAATTTATAAATGATAAAACAAGTAAGTTAAACTAATCTAATTAAAACTAACTAAATTGGTAAAGAGGGAGAGGGCTGCGAAACTGTGAAATCTTTGTAATTTGTTAATGGCAAAATTAGTTCTAGGGCTCTTGACTTCACCTCGTTTATCACAAACACAATTTATAACTCCTTATGAATAAAAATATTATCTTTCCAAGTTGTAGACCAAAATCCTAAAAATATTAACTACTCTATCCACGTAGTCTAAAAATTATTCTCAACTAATTATTTGCCTATCCATCAAATTATTAATTGAGAAGTTGGATTTCTTAACGGTCACGTCCTCCAATAACGGGTGTTTAATTTTTATTAACCACAAATCACCAGTTCGGTCTCTTCATGATTTAAAAGATCATACAAATGTTTATCCACCATTGTACGCATAAATAATAAAAATTAACACACAACCATGGAAAAATAGAATAATAATAAAGAATTAAAATTGTGTTCTACAAAACTAGGCTACATCTTAGCCTCTAGAACAATAAATTTAGTTCATATTCAATTTGCACCTAACAAAAATTGTTTGTGATTGCATCAAAAAATATAGAGAAGAAGAGATACAAAAAATATAAAAATAATGCAAACCGAACTTCTAGAACCGAGCCCATGCCATTATCTCTCTTCTGTCTCTATTCTTTGTCGTAAAAGCTGAAGCCGAGACACGTCACCTCGAAGCACGCTAGCACCAATCAGACTCTGTCACTGTCTGCAGGAGCTATCTGTGTCGCCTTGAAGACCGCGCCGTAAGTAGTGAACGCCACGTCAGCCTGGTCCCGCCTGTCACGTTGCCTTGGATTCCGTGCGCCAGGTCAGAGCTCAGAGCGTCTGTGCTTTCGTTTGTGTCGTGTTGTCCACGCCAGCACGCAAGAAGAAAACGAAGCATGCCCGTCATTGTTGCCAAGCCGCGTGCCACGTCAGCACGACAAGTCGCACGTGTGGAGCTGCTGCTGCGTCCTCTCTCTTCCTTTCTCGATTTCGTACCGCACAAATGAGGGAGAGCCGATCTCTCACTCTCTTACTTTTTTTTTCCTTTTAATTATTAGCCGTCACTTCTTGATAATTGTGCTCCAACCTTGTGCATATTTATAGGCAAACGAGAGAGAGAATTAGGGTTTGCGCTTTTGCAGAAAACTCCCCTCCTTTCATTTATTTCCTTCCTTCTTTAACCAGATATTTATTTCTTTCTCCTTTCTTCTTCTTTTTCCTTTTCTTTCAAACATGTGCCGCTGCATTCACAAAATAATACCAGAATTTAGGACTTAAAAATAAAATAATATTAATTAGTTTAAAATTAATTAAACTAATTAAAAATCATATTAGCTCATTAAAATCCTTTTAAAATTATTTATCGCACTTTTACTCAACAAAACAATAAAAATTAATAAATCCATAGTTTTGCTTTTTTTGTTGATTTTTTTCACAAATCTTCATTTTTTGCATCAAAAATATTATTTGTTCAAAAATAATTAATTAATTGAAATCTTATAGAAATAAAATGAATTATAAACAATATCAACGAAAACAAGCAATTTTAATGGGTAAATGAGTACAAATATTTATATATAAATTAGACACATCAAATATTTATGCATTTAAATATATATTACTTAGGTGATGAGTACTAACTACTTAGATTCACTAAATTTTGTATTTCTTTCTTCTCGAACTTTTGCAGAATTTTTTCCCGAATCTTCCAGATTTTTGTTGATTTCCGAATATTAAATCTTGTCAAATTATTTATAAATAACGAATTTGTGACTATGAGTAATACACAAGCTACTGTTGAACATATTGTGAATGAAGATGATGTAAATGATGATGCACATTCTATAGTAGAATAGGAGACCACATAATATGTTGTAATAGATGATGGTACACAAGCTTATGATGATGCACATCAAGTTGCTCATTTAGTAAATGAGCAATTGATTATGTGGCATGCATGTGATACATTGGACAACTAACCCTTCTAATGATTTTCCATTCACATGTATGCCACATCATCAATTGCTTATTTACTAAATGAGCAAGTTGCTACCCCTTTTTCCCTAATAATAATACTAATAATAATAATAATAAATTTCACTTAATCCTACTGAGTTTTCCCCAATTTGCACCGAACCTTATTCAACTCTAAATTTGACGACGTACCTTATTGTTTATGTTTTTTTCGTGGCAAGTTACTTTTTCTTCATTGACGCCATTTAGTATGAAGGGTAATGCGCCCAAATTGTCTTTGTCTTCAGTTAAGTTGTGAGATCAGCCCCCTGTTAGTTGTATGATAATTCAAACTTGATCTAAATCTGAATCCCATTTAAATCAAACCCAAACTCAATTCCAAAACTACCATCATCTCTTCGTCTCTCCTTCCGTCATAAACCCATTATCTCAATCGACTTCCTCCTGTAACAAACTCATTCTCATCAATCTCTTTCTCTTTTCCTCATTCTCCTCTCTTAAACTCCATCCAAACTCCTTCTCTATCTCTTCCTCTCTTACTTCCCTCTCAAACCCACCATGATTACAAACTATAACTCACCCGAATCCAAGCCCATCACCCAATTCAACACTTGGAGGTGATGGAATTTTATATACACTTAAGAACATGCATAAAACATTAATAACAACCTAAAACATGTTTATATGAATCTGGATCTTAATCATGTTACAAAAGTGCTTTAATATAAAATCCTAAATCATGAAACTATAGATCTTTGATAAATCAAAGGAAGAAGAACATTAAAAGCGTAAGCACTAACCTAAAGCCATTGATGAAAATTGCGCAGAGAGTTTGGATCTTCCTATATGATACGCACTTCTATGAGATGTCGTCTCTCTATTCTTTTGTTGATGGGATGACAGATGGAATAAGAAGATGCGTATATATAGGGGACCATAATCCTAATTCATAATTATTGATTTCCAATTTTGCCCATCACAAAATAAGAAATTTACTTTACGGTCTCTACACATGTTATATCACACTTAAAATTATATGCTTTTAACCCATTGCTTAATCTTGATTAGATCACTTTAATTTGGGTTAGACTTTAGAATAGCAATTATACATTTAGTCACATATGTGAGCCCACATAGATTATTTTCCAACAATCTTCCACTTGGGCCACATATGTTACTCCTTATAAATGTACATACTTTATGAGCTCAAAATTTTGCTATTATAACCAAAAGCATAGCCAAACAATCTCGTCCATTAATCATGTAAATATAGGATCAAAGCAATTTTCGTTACATTTATTGTAACTAAATTCATCAATGGTCACATATATCAACATAATCAAATGACATAGATTAAGTGTGAATGTGTAGCATAAAAATTTCATACAATGTGATCTATACACATGCCTATTTCCAACTGGTCATCTTTAAAACTTAAGTGAGGTCAGAACCAAAACATGACAAATGAGTGAGAAAACTGAATTCTTTATTTCTGATCAGAAAATTACCAAATGTATAAATGTCTCACACAAACATAATGCAAATAAAATACAAACTTCCACTAAATCATGATATCCTCAAATAATATAACACCCATATGAGCTGTATGCTCATAAAAGACCTTGGGTGGTAATCTCTTTGTGAGCGGATCCGCTATCATGGAGTTTGTTTCAATGTTACTCTATGGACATCTGTCCACTTTGCACTCTTTCTTTCACAACTAGGAACTTTATGTCAATATGTTTCGAATTTGTCGAACTCCTGTTGTTGTTGGAATACATCATTGCTGACTTATTGTCACAAAATAACTTTAGTGGTCTTTCTATATTCTCCAAAATGCACAGCCCAGTGACAAAATTCCGCAGCCATATTCAATGATTCGATACCTCATAGCATGCTACATACTCTGCTGCCATAGTGGAAGAAGCTATAAGTGTCTGTTTGACACTTTTCCAAGATATAGCTCCTCCAGCTAACAGGTAAATATAGCTTGATGTAGACTTTTTTGCTATCTTGGCACCTTAGTGAAATCAGAATCAGAATACCTTACGACCTCCAAATGATCTGATTTCCTATATGTGAGCTTGTAGTCTTTTGTTCTCTGAAGATACCTCATGACCCTCTTGGCTGCTATCTAATGGTCTATACCAAGTTTTCTTAAATACCTGCCTAACATCCCAACAATGTACGCAATATCCGGACGCGTACATACTTGAGCATACATTAGACTCCTAATAGCTGATGTATAGGGGATCTTTTGTATTTCTTGAATTTCAAGGTTACTTTTAGGACATTGATTGAGACTAAATTTGCCTCCTTTAGCAAAAGGGGTATCCCCTGGTCTACAATCTTGCATGCCAAACCTTTTGAGTACTTTATCGATGTATCCCTTTTGTGATAATCCTAGAATACCTCGAGAACGATCTTGGTGTATCTGAATTCCTAATACAAAAGAGAAATCCCCAAGATCCTTCATATCAAAATGCTTGGACAGAAACCTTTCAGTTTCATGCAATAATTCTATATCATTAGTGGCAAGTAATATGTCATCGACATATAAAACTAGGAATATATGCTTACTCCCACTGAACTTGTGATACACACAATTATCAACTACATTCATCTCAAAACCAAATGAGATTATTACTTGATGAAACTTGTGGTACCATTGACGAGGAGCTTACTTGAGTCCATAGATAGATTTTGTCAATTTGCAAACCATATTCTTAAGCTAGGATATAATAAACTGGTTTGAATACTTATTTCTTCATTTAAAGCATTAAATACATTGGTCATTTCATAAATATCTGATTAATACTACCCTTTTTTTATTCGAGAAAATATGATCAGAATGCTATATTTAACTCCAAACCGGAACTAAACTTTAGAACAGAGAATGCAACACCATAAGAACATATTCTGAATTGTGGAGACCATGACTAAGCTTTCTCGAAGTAAATAACAAATGTGTCCATAACACCCAACATTAAGAATATTGGCACCTAATCTCTTAGTTTTGATCTGTTTTTCCTTTATGCAGTCTACACAGACATCAAAGTCTTGTGAAGCCCTGGGATTCCAAAATGTCATCAGACACAAGACGCTCAACTCTACCTTTTGAGATATGACCTAAGCACTTATGCCATAATGACGCCGAATTTTCTTTATTTAATTTATGTTTAGTACCACGTAACTCTACATGCAAGGTTTCATTATAGGATGCAATTGTTTCAAACAAATAAAGGTTGTCATAAGCATTCAAATAACTAGTTCCAACAATATTCAAATTTAAAGACAAACTAAACTGATTGTTTCCAAATGAACAATAATAACCAAATTTGTCCAATAAGGAAACATAAATTAAATTTCGTCTACAAGACGGAATAACAAAAGTGTCTTTCAAATCCAAATAAGAAACCAGTTCCTAATAACAACCTAAAATACCCAACTGCTTCTACTTCTACCGATTATCGCCTACGAAGATATGTCTTTCACCATCATTTGGCTTCCGGCAGCTCAGGCAACCCTTTCTTTGCACGCCATGCATGATATTTAGTATATTTCTTCTTCATATGTCCAGGCTTGCTACAAAAGAAACAACTCTCTGTATCCTTATGTTGTTTCTTTTGAGCTGGATCCTTAGCTTTTTTTTCATCCTCAGATTTCCTCTTCTTGCTCTTAACCTTAGAGGTTTTGGCCAAATGAGCACTTTCAGTCTTATCTTGTTTCATCCTTTCTTCCTCTTTCACACAGTGAGAAATGAGCTCATTTAGAGTCCATTTTTCCTTTTGACAGTTGTAACTGATTTTGAATTGATTAAACTGTGCAGGAAGTGATACCAAAACCATAAGCACAAGCAAGTCCTCAGGAAATTCAAGCTTGAGTACCTTAAGTCTTGAAACAACATGATACATTTCCATAATGTACTCCCTTATATTTTCTCAACCCTTATACTTCATAGACATCAAAGAAGTCAGAAGTGTAGTCATTTCAACCTTATCATTTTTAGCAAAATGTTTCTCAATTTGATCGAGAAAATCTTTGGCCTTAGTAATCCCATCGGATTCTGTGCCCATCAAGGTTTCTAGAATGCTGTGTTTCATAATCATTAGACTCATGCGATTTAAACGATCCCATCTCTCAAATAACCTTTTATCATCAGGAGTGCTTTCCGCAGTAAGAGATGGAGGTTGTTCTTCCCTTAATGCATGGTCTAATTCCATACAGCCAAGAGTTATCAGTAGGATCTCTTTCCATTCCTTGAAATTTGTCCCATTAAGCATGAGAATAGAATTGATGTTAGCAGTTATTGAGGTAGCAAAAGATACGTTAGCTGAATATAGAACAAAAATAAACAAAATAAGCTCACATGAGAATCCATATTAAAACAATAAATTCAAATAATGGTTAATCCCATCTCAAGATACCAGGAACAACATTAATATCAAGTCTTTGGACAGTAACATTAACCGTAAGCGGTACTCTTGTTATAGTAATCAAATATTAATAATAAATCCTGTCAAATAATAAGTCATTCTTTGGACTGACTTATTGTTCACAAGGAATACCTTATAATTGTCAAATATTTATTACCACAGATGTGTATGAAATTCGGCCAAATATCAACTTACCTTTGGGTCAGTTAATAAACGCATGAATTAGAAACACACAATCATCTTGATATTTTAAATAAATTAATCTACACAAAAGATGTCACTTTGGCAATATTTTGTTTCAATTAAACTATTCAAAATATTAGACATTCATAAGAAAAACCAAAACCAAAATTTGAATTTAATTGTTTTCCAAAAAAATTTCTTATCCTTAGCTTTACAATTTTACTTTATTTTAGATAAATAATATCAAGATAATATCTGTTTAAAATGATAACAAAACCATAACTGAACCATATCTATCTACTGATTTGATAATATCAAATTAATTAAAATCATAACAGATAATTGAACAACATCAAAATCCTAACCAAAAAATATATATATAACAAAAAAAAAGGAACAGCAGAGTAAAACGTACCTCACAAAAATTATCATTATTAAATCCTACTGAACTCAAATATTCGAAGTGTAGGGTAAAACTGTACCTCACAAAAATTATCATTATACTATATGTATTCCCACCTAGTTGAATATCAGAATGAAAATGGGATCTCATCTTGTTCTGTGGTTGGCCTAAGCTTCTATCAGTGTGTCGGCTGTGTTGATAAACAAAAGGACCACCGTATCCCTTTAACTGGGCCCACCTCCATCCAAATAAATCCATATAAAACAATATTCTATAGGAAACTGTAACACCCCATTTTGTACTGTACCTGAATATATGCATATGTGTATGTATATTGTTAATATGTATGCAATTGATTGTAGTATTATGGGTCGATTGTGCCATCGTGGTGGATGGTTAGGATTACGGGACGGTTTTTGGGAGAGCTGCATCCCAAGGATGCACGAGAACGAGACGGACCGATACTAGTATAACCGCTAGTTTTCGGCACGACGCACATACAAATATAACACGGTATGGTACTACAGTGAATATAGGTTGCGTGCGCTCGTTAAAACACGCGTCACACACTCGTTGGAGCTCATTAAGAGCTATGTTGGGCAGCCAACACACCTAACACAAAACCAATGGGCTAACCATGGTTTTGGGGCCTACAAAACCACCTATAGGCTAACCTACCCCCCCCCCCTGTCTAATCCGGCCCACACCTCCATCACCCTTCATTTTCCACTTCATTTCTCCCATTTGCTCTGAAATTTTCAGAAGAGAACACCCCAAAGAGAAGGAAGAGAGAAAAGAAGAAGGAAGTGAAGGAGAAGGAGATTTCCAAGAGGAGCTTGAAGAGATTCCTTCTACTACTACAACCTAAGGTGGGAAGTTTCTCTAAACTTGAAATTCTTGTCTTTTAATCAAATTTGGTTGCATGCATGTGTGTTAGAATGCATAGGATTGCTTTTCTAAAGTTAGAAGTAGAAGTCAGAATGGAACTAGAGAAAGCTGGTTCGGAGTGCCATGTTGTGAATTTTTCCGAGAGCACAATATGTTGAATTAGACCACAAACTTAAAAGGGTTTGTTCATTTATGTGTTAGGATCATCCATGAATTATTTCAGATTTTTATATGATCATTTGATGTGCTAATAAAATTGAGAAATGGATATGTGTCGTAAGACAGACTCAGGAAAAGTAAAACAGAATGGTTGATATTGTAGGAATTTTCTTGATTTATTGAAGTATGATTTTGATCTCAAATTTTTACTCATTATTCCTGAATGTATGTTGATTATTTAAAAAAATCAGTAGATTATTTGGATGATTTTAAAGGCATGAGAAAAATCTATCTCTAATCAGTATCTGATGTTGAATTAGAAAACTGGATGGTTTCTGTGCTCACTTGCAGTAGCTATTACTCACTGAATAATTAGAATTTTGACATGAGGTTTGTTGCAAGATGTTGGGTATGATGTCTAGTGTCACCACCATAAATTTTGTGTCAATTGGACAAGTGTGCAATTTACTGTGATTTTGTGTTTGAGCACTGTGCTGTTTTCAGCCAGTTTCGACACTCTATAAAGATTGGGAAATTGAGACCTGTTAGATGCATATTTTGAGGATCATGACCCAGGAGAAAGTTGTAGGGAAAACCTATACCTTTCCAACAAAACTAATTTGAGGCAAATCTAGTAAACAGTTGAAGTTTTATGATTTTTGTAAGACTGGACAGAGGACGATAGTAGAGCTGAATGCTCTGAATTGGAGAGACCAATTGTGTAATGGGTGTATCCATGATAGATGAGCGTGTTAGGGTGATTTCATGGTGTAATTTGTACTCATGACCAACTATAGAGTTGTTGAGGACACCCACACCCTTCTACAGAATTTGAGTTTGTGTCGTTCTGATGAACGAGTAGGATTTTGTGTTACTGATAAGGTGCAGCACGTGCACAGGAAGCACGCGGGTTGGAGCTTGAAAAGCTAATTTGAGGACTTAGACGGTTGAGTATAAGCTTGTGATCAACTAGGTAGTTATATCCTAGGATCATACCTTTCCAGGTTGTGCCATACACTCCAATCGGAGTTATATCGAGAGAGGGATGACCATTTTGAGATTCGGGCGGAAACCCGTAGGTTGCTTAGTCTGGGTTAGGACTAAGGGTTTTGAAAGCAACTTTCCCTTGTGTGTGAGCCGAGTCGGTGAATCGTGGCTAGGGATGGTCGATCTCTGTTATTGAGGTTGTTGTTTCCCCGATTGGGATATGTGACTCGAGTTAGTCACTAGGGTAAAGGATACCCTGCACCTATTAAGCCTATATTATTAGACTTCTGCAGAGCGTAGGACATCCGAGCATACTAGTGAGTGGAGCTCACAGGGCAATTTTATATTCATAGCCGGGGTAGCGGCAGGCGTAGGCCATTTTGCTGGACGAGTCCAGGTCGGGGAAGTGGCGGACCGGACCGGTGTCGCCAGGGGCCAGAGGTTGATAGGTAAGTGTGGAAGCAGTTAATTCTTACCCGAAGAATTAGAGTAAGGTAGGGGTTAGAATGGTTTATTAGGGGGTTAGGGAATTGCATTAGTCCTAGTAAGCCATAGTCGGTGTTGTATCTTCCAGTCGTAGGGATACGTTCTCGGCCACTTAGGGTTTGAGTCCCCGGCTCGTATCTCGATCTGTTGATTCCCAAAGCTTGCCGAAGTAAGGTAGGGGAGGCCCGAAGGAATTGACCTCCCGTGGTGCTCACGTCCCTAAAGCGCGGGTTTGTGTTTGTGTTTGGCATATATTTGTTCGTAACCCGGGCCAGGGGTGAACACGCATGCGAGAGTCCATGAGTGGACATGTGGAACCAAGGGTCGTAAGGACCAGGTTCAACGTGGTTTCTAAGGAGGTCCGTGCACGGGTACCAAGTGGCGGTGACCACTTGGGCACTGTAGAGTGGAATATGACCGACCGCTGCAATCTCCTTGGGCGACGGACAGTCTATTGGGAACTGGATGGGTACATGGGTAGGGTGCATGGCGAGGGATTGAACCCTACAATCAGGAGAGGCGAACTCCTTGGAAGGTATGTAGTATGAGATGCATACATTTCCATCGAAGTTGATTTGGGGAAGTATGTAGTATGGGATGCATACGTTCCCAACTGAATTGCATTAGAGTAGGTGCATCGTGTGCATGCTTGTTTGTGCATTAGATTAGGCTATGCTTGGGTCTTAGACGCATGTAGTATGGGATGCATGCGGATCTAGATTTTCAAGTCTTGCTTGCTTTAGAATAGGCTTGTGATTGGTGCATTTAGTAGTTAGATCATGGCATACACGAGCACCACATAATTTAGGATGCACGTTTTCCTTTTTCATTCAAGATGGGTTGTGATTGAATTTTAGAGGATCGCTGTTATCACCAGCTTTGCGTCAGTCAAAGTACTGATGTTCCCCACCTTTTAGGTATCGACTTCTACCTTTCGAGCAGTTGCAGAGATATCAGAGTCGCGCAGCAGAAGACTCAAGCCAAGGAGTAAGCCCCAAGAAAGCAAATTGACTGTTCAGCAGAGCTTCGGCAGTGAGCCGTCGACTGCCATTCAGAGAGAGAGAAGTTGCTAACTTGCAGAAAGGAGTGGTGTATGTTGTAATAAGATGTACTGAGTTTATGTAAATTGTATTCTTGTCAAGAACAAGACATTGGTTGTAATCAATGATGTAATGACTCATTTGGCAATAAAAAGTTTTTAAATTTCCATGTTATTACTGTGTTGAGATGCATTTGAAGGCAAAGATTCTGGGGAGTGTCACGGATATCCGGTAATGGGGATCCGGGGCACTACAGAAGTGGTATCAGAGCTGACTTCAATTTGTAATCTAACAAAGTGGGAAATTTGACTAAAATGCCAAATGGCTGGGTTTAGTTTGGATTGCAGGAAGGTCAAAACCATGTTTGTTGCATTTTACCGTATGTTTGTGATCTTCCCTACATCCAAAACTAACCCTGTATGTTTTCTTTCCTTGAAGGGTGTCTAGAAGAATCAGAAACAGTCACCGTAGAATGGCTGAGGGCGAAGGAAGTAGGACCAACGGTGCAAACTTCAATGTTGAAGCAGAGTTTACCCGTGTATACCAAATGATGGGAGCATTTGTGGAAGCTAGTAGAAATCAAGCACCGCCACAGGGAACACTATGAGTCGCTACCCCAGCAGACCCGATAAGGATGGTGGAATCATTCAAGAAGATGAAACCGCCAGTTTTCGAAGGACAGGTCGACCCCACGGCTGCTGACGACTGGATACGTCAGGTAGAGTCAGTGTTTGAAGTACTAGTGACTCCCGAAGATAGCAAGGTTCGTCTGGCCACAATTCTGCTGGAGAAGGATGCCGGAGTTTGGTGGCAGTCCGTGAAGCGTGGTCTTGGAGAGGGACAAATCACTTGGGAAGATTTCCTTGAGGAATTTCGACAGCACTATTTTCCTTTGGATGTGCAAGAAGAGAAAGCAATGGAGTTCCATAGCTTGAAGCAAGGAAATATGACTGTCAGGGAATATGAGACAAGGTTTTCTCAGCTGTCACGATATGCACCGGAGATGGTCCATGAGGAAGCAAAGAAAGCCCAGAGGTTTGAGCAAGGGCTTAGGCCTGAGCTGAGGTCAAGGATGGTTCCGTTAGGCATTCGCCGATTTGACAAGCTAGTAAAGCGAGCTGCGGTAACAGAAATGGACATGAGGCGGAGTCAAGGCGAGGCCGAGACGAAGGAGAGGAGGAAGAAACATATTCTCACCAATGACCAAGATAAGCGGGACTCAACTCACAAGTCCAGAAAGCTTAACACCAGCAAGGGGACCAACCAGATGGTGGTGTGTTACTTTTGTAAAGAACCAAGTCATTTCAAAAGCCAATGCACGAAAAGAGCCCAGACAAGCACTTGCTACAATTGTGGAGAAGCCGGGCACAAGAAATCAGATTGTCCACGACTGCAAGGGAAACCCAATGACCAGTTACTAAAGGTGACCGATAAGGGGAAGAAGCATGTTCGCCAGGGACGAACCTCAGCTTAACTGGGAAGAAGTATGTAATAGTAAGGGCTATCATAGTCAATAAATAGTAAAATATTTTGTTGGGTGCATTTTTGCAAGATATGGATGATGAACTTGTACTATGTTTTGTAGCATGATATTATGACTATTATAAAGCATGAAAGTTTGGGTAGTTGGTCGTCTCGTCTTATACTCATTTTATTAAGTGTTTGGGATAAGGCATAAGGCTAAAATATTTGCCTTTTCCTTAGTAAGCCTCGTTTTCTTCTAAGGAGGGAGTGGTCACCAACCCTCTAGAAGTGCAAACCGAGAGCTGGAAGATGTGCTGAGAACTTGACTCGGGCACT
The DNA here is from genome assembly GCA_017893485.1 of Hemerocallis citrina. Classification (NCBI taxonomy): domain Eukaryota; kingdom Viridiplantae; phylum Streptophyta; class Magnoliopsida; order Asparagales; family Asphodelaceae; genus Hemerocallis; species Hemerocallis citrina. Next base: position 288,182,494 of record CM030361.1, read on the forward strand.
AGAAGGAGATATGAGGAACCGAAAACGATCGTGAGTATGGAGGCTCCAGAATGATCCGCAGAGGGACATATTCCCCAGCATTCTAGACGAGGGATGAGATAGGCCCCAGAGTGTTCTATAGAGAGGGATTGATCTCCAGTATTTCGGGACGAGAGCATTACTCATGGGGAGTTCGTGTGGTGAGGTCGGTTCCATAATGATCGATGGAGTGAGACATTCCTCAGTATTCCAGACGAGGGATGAAATAAGCCCCAGAACGATCTGTGGAGTAGGATTGGTCTCCAGCATTCCAGGGATGAGAGCGACGCTCATGAGAAAGATTGTGTGATGTTGGCTCCAGAATGATCCAGGGAGTGAGATATTCCCCAGTATTCCAGACGTGGGATGAAAAAGGCCCCAGAATGATCTGTGGAGTGGGATTGATCTCCAGTATTCCAGGGACGAGAGCAACGTTCACGGGCAGGCTAGTAGGACATTGGCTCCAGAATGATCCAGGGAGTGAGATATTCCCCAGTATTCCAAACGTGGGATGAAAAAGGCCCCAGAATGATCTGTGGAGTGGGATTGATCTCCAGTATTCCAGGGAAGAGAGCAACGTTCACGGGCAGGCTAGTGGGACATTGGCTCCAGAATGATCTAAGGAGTGAGATATTCCCCAGTATTCCAGACGAGGGATGAAATAGGCCCCAGAATGATCTGTGGAGAGGGAATTGATCTCCAGCATTCCGAGGACAAGAGTAATACCCACAAGGGAAATTCAAGGATGAGTAAGGGCTCCAGAATGATCCAAGGAGTGAGATGTTCCCCAACATTCCAGACGAGGGATGAAATAGACCCTAGAGTGTTCTGTGGAGTGGGAATGATCTCCAGTATTCCGAGGACGAGAGCGATGTGCACGGGAAGGTCGTGTATGACGATTGACTCCAGAATAATCCATGGAGTGAGGAATTCCTCAGCATTCAGGCGAGGGATGAAATATGCCCCAGAATGATCTGTGGAGTAGGAATTGGTCTCCAGTATTCCAGGGACGAGAGCAGCATACACAAATAGGTTAATGGGATGTTGGCTCCATAATGATCCGCGGAGTGAGAAGTTCCTCAGTATTCCAGACAAGGGATGAAGTAGGTCCCATAGTGATCTGTGGAGTAGGAATTGGTCTCCAGTATTCCGAAGACGAGAGTAGTACCCACGAAGAAATTCAAGGATGAATAAGGGGGCTCCAGATGATCCGCGAAGAGGGATATTCCCCAGCATTCCAGACATGGGATGAAATAGGCCCCAGAGTGTTCGGTGGAGTGGGAATGATCTCCAGTAGTTCGGGATGATAGCAAAACTCATGAGGAGTTGTGTGGTGAGGGCTCCAGAATAATCCGTAGAGTGAGATATTCCCCGGTATTTCCGGAACGTGGGACTCAATTGACCCCAGGGAGTTCTATGGAGAGGGATTGATCTCCAGTAATCTAGGACGAGAGCAACACATCCCAAAGTGATTCATCCCCAGTATAGTGGATACGGGATGCGATATGCCCCAAAATGATCCACAGGATGAGATTGATCTCCAGGATGGAGGAGTGTGTTGAGCACTTGAGGCGTGGGAGCCGGAGAGCCGCATGAAGGCCTTATATCCGGATTTATTCTGAATGTTTTCTATGTTGTTTGTTGTTTTTCTTTCTCCAACTAAGGACATTCTAGGGACGGAACGATTCTAAGGAGGGAGTGATGTAACACCCCGTTTTGTACTGTACCTGAATATATGCATATGTGTATGTATATTGTTAATATGCGTGCAACTGATTGTAGTATTATGGGTCGATTCTACCATCGTGGTGGATGTTTAGGATTACGGGACCGTTTTTGGGAGAGTTGCATCCCAAGGATGCACGAGAACGAGACGGACCGATACTAGTATAACCGCTAGTTTTCGGCACGACGCACATGCAAATATAACACGGTATGGTACTACAGTGAATATAGGTTGCGTGCGCTCGTTAAAACACACGTCTCACACTTGTTGGAGCTCATTAAGAGCTATGTTAGGCAGCCAACACACCTAACACAAAATCAATGGGCTAACCATGGTTTTGGGGCCTACAAAACCACCTATAGGCTAACCTACCCCCCCCCTTGTCTAGTCCGGCCCACACCTCCATCACCCTTCATTTTCCACTTCATTTCTCCCATTTCTCTGGATCTTTCAGAAGAGAACACCCCAAAGAGAAGGAAGAGAGAAAAGAAGAAGGAAGTGAAGGAGAAGGAGATTTCCAAGAGGAGATTGAAGAGATTCCTTCTACTACTACAATCTAAGGTGGAAAGTTTCTCTAAACTTGAAATTCTTGTCTTTTAATCAAATTTGGTTGCATGCATGTGTGTTAGAATGCATAGGATTGCTTTTCTAAAGTTAGAAGTAGAAGTCAGAATGGAACTAGAGAAAGCTGGTTCGGAGTGCCATGTTGTAGATTTTTCCGAGAGCACAATATGTTGAATTAGAATAAAACATTAAAAGTGTACGTTCATTTATGTGTTAGGATTGCCCATTAATTATTTCAGATTTTTATATGATCATTTGATGTGCTAATAAAATTGAGAAATGGATGTGTCGTAAGACAGACTCAGGAAAAGTAAAACAGAATGGTTGATATTGTAGGAATTTTCATGATTTATTGAAGATTGATTTTGATCTAAAATTTTTACTCATTATTCCTGAATGTATGTTGATTATCTAAAAAAATCCGTAGATTATTTGAATGATTTTAAAGGTATGAGAAAAATCTATCTCTAATCAGTATCTGATGTTGAATTAGAAAACTGGATGGTTTCTGTGCTCACTTGCAGTAGCTATTACTCACTGAATAATTAGAATTTTGAAATGAGGTCTTTTGCATGATGTTGGGTATGATTTCTAGTATCACCACCATAAATTTTATGTCAATTGGACAAGTCAGAAATTTACTGTGATTTTGTGTTTGAGCACGGTGCTGTTTTGAGTCAATTTCGACACTCTGTAAAGATTGGAAAATTGAGACCTGTTAGAGGCATATTTTGAGGATCATGACCTAGGAGAGAGTTGTAGGGAACACCTAGACCTTTCCCAAAAAACTAATTTGAGGCAAATCCAATAAACAGTTGAATTGTTATGATTTTTGTAAGACTGGACAGAGGACGATAGTAGAGCTGAATGCTCTGAATTGGAGAGACCAATTGTGTAATGGGTGTATCGATGATAGATGAGCGTGTTAGGGTGATTTCATGGTGTAATTTTTACTCATGACCAACTAGAGAGTTGTTGAGGACACCCACACCCTTCTACAGAATTTGAGTTTGTGTCGTTCTGATGAATGAGTAGGATTTTGTGTTACTGGTAAGGTGCAGCCCGTGCACAGGAAGCACGCGGGGTGGAGCTTGAAAAGCTAATTTGAGGGCTTAGAAGGTTGAGTCTAAGCTTGTGATCAACTAGGTTATAGCCTAGGATCGTACCTTTCCAGGTTGTGCCATATACTCCAATCGGAGTTGTATCGAGGGAGGGATGACCATTTTGAGATTCGGGCGGAAACCCGTAGGTTGCTTAGTCTGGATTAGGACTAAGGGTTGTGAAAGCAACTTTCCCTTGTGTGTGAGCCGAGTCGGTGACTCGTGGCTAGGGATGGTCGATCTCTGTTATTGAGGTTGTTGTTTCCCCGAGTGAGATGTGTGACTCGAGTTAGTCATTAGGGTAAAGGATACCCTGCACCTATCAAGCCTATATTATTAGACTTCTGCCGAGCATAGGACATCCGAGCATGCCAGTGAGTGGAGCTCACAGGGCAATTTTATATTCATAGCCGGGGTAGCGGTAGGCGTAGGCCATTTTGCTGGACGAGTCCAAGTCGGGAAAGTGGCGGACCGGACCGGTGTCGCCAGGAGCCAGAGGTTGATAAGCAAGTGTGGAAGCAGTTAATTCTTACCCAAAGAATTAGAGTAAGGTAGGGGTTAGAATGGTTTATTAGGGGGTTGGGGAATTGCATTAGTCCTAGTAAGCCATAGTCGGTGTTGTATCTTCCAGTCGCAGAGATACGTTCTCGACCGCTCAGGGATTGAGTCCCCAGCTCGTATCTCGATCTGTTGATTCCCAAAGCTTGCCGAAGTAAGGTATGGGAGGCTCGGAGGAAATGACCTCCCGTGGTGCTCACGTCCCTAAAGCGCGGGTTTGTGTTTGTGTTTGGCATATATTTGTTCGTAACCCGGGCCAGGGGTGAACACGCATGCGAGAGTCCATGAGTGGACATGTGGAACCAAGGGTCGTAAGGACCAGGTTCAATGCAGTTTCTAAGGAGGTCCGTGCGCGGGTACCAACTGGCGGTGACCACTTGGGCACTGCAGGATGGAATATGACCGACCGCTGCAATCTCCTTGGGCGACGGACAGTCTATTGGGAACTGGATGGGTATATGGGTAGGGTGCATGGCGAGGGATTGAACCCTACAATCAGGAGAGGCGAACTCCTTGGAAGGTATGTAGTATGAGATGCATACATTTCCATCGAAGTTGATTTGGGGAAGTATGTAGTATGGGATGCATACGTTCCTAACTGAATTGCATTAGAGTAGGTGCATCGTGTGCATGCTTGTTTGTGCATTAGATTAGGCTATGCTTGGGTCTTGGACGCATGTAGTATGGGATGCATGCGGATCTAGATTTTCAAGTCTTGCTTGCTTTAGAATAGGCTTGTGATTGGTGCATTTAGTAGTTAGATCATGGCATACACGAGCACCACATAATTTAGGATGCACGTTTCCCTTTTCCATTCAAGATGGGTTGTGATTGAATTTTAGATGATCGCTGTTATCACCAGCTTTGCGTCAGTCAAAGCACTGACGTTCCCCACCTTTTAGGTATCGACTTCTACCTTTCGAGCAGTTGCAGAGATATCAGAGTCGCGCAGCAGAAGACTCAAGCCGAGGAGTAAGCCCCAAGTAAGCAAATTGACTGTTCAGCAGAGCTTCGGCAGTGAGCCGTCGACTGCCATTCGGAGAGAGCGAAGTTGCTAACTTGCAGAAAGGAGTGGTGTATGTTGTAATAAGATGTACTGAGTTTATGTAAATTGTATTATTGTCAAGAACAAGACATTGGTTGTAATCAATGATGTAATGACTCATTTGGCAATAAAAAGTTTTTAAATTTCCATGTTATTACTGTGTTGAGATGCATTTGAAGGCAAAGATTCTGGGGAGTGTCACGGATATCCGGTAATGGGGATCCGGGGCGCTACAGAAACTCTATAAGACCACCTCTAATTAATTATTCATATATTAAAAAAATCCAATATCAAAAACCACATCAAGATTCAGAACCAATAGGAGAACATGCATAAAGGGGTTTTGAATCTTGACCGTGCTGGTTTTGAAATCTTGACCGTGCTGAAGCCATTGAATAGAAACAGAATCGTTATTAATTAATAAACAGAATCTTTATATCTTCAATTATGTTTCAGATCTTTAACTAATGATTCTTTAAAAACCGTATCTTAAACAGTTGTATCTTTAAAAAACCGTATCTAAAGCCAAAGGTTATCAACAATCCAAAAAACACGATCATCAAATCATAACTTACTGTTTTGATTATAAAAAAAAAATTTATATTAATTCCATATCTGAAGCAATGGATTCAATTACTATTATCAATTAAATTTCTTAAGCAGGAAGATCAAATAGAACCCTAAATTTCTTAAGTTTCTTTAAACAAGAAGCCCTAAATTTCCTTAAACAAGAAGCCCTAAATTTCTTCAATTAATTCAGCAAATATGGCTCTGATACCAATTGATGGAATTTTATATACACTTAAGAACATGCATAAAACATTAATAACAACCTAAAATATGTTTATATGAATCTGGATCTTGATCATGTTGCAAAAGTGCTTTAATATAAAATCCTAAATCATGAAACTATAGATCTTTGCTAAATCAAAAGAAGAAGAACATTAAAAGCGGAAGCACTAACCTGAAGCCATTGATAAAAATTGCACAGAGAGTTTGGATCTTTCTATATGATACGCACTTCTATGAGATATCGTCTCTCTATTCTTCTGTTGATGGGATGACAGATGAAATAAGAAGATACATATATATAGGGGACCATAACTCTAATTGATAATTATTGATTTCCAATTTTTTCCATCACAAAATAAGAAATTTACTTTACGGTCTCTACACGTGTTATATCACACTTTAAATTATATGCTTTTAACACATTGCTTAATCTTGATTAGATCACTTTAATTTGGATTAGACTTTAGAATAGCAATTATACATTTAGTCACATATGTGAGCCCACATAGATTATTTTCCAATAGGAGGTCCTTCATTCATCTTCTCCTTTCTCCTCTGTTGCTTCAAAAATAACTTAAAAATTTGAGCTTTGAATTCTAAAATCCCAACTCCAATCAAGAATTCTTAAAATGTAAAGAAATTTATACACTAGCAATCATGAAGAATTAAACGTTCTTTACTGAAAATTTCCATCTAATTATATACCATTTAATTGGGTTTATTATCTCTAAACAATTCCCCCCAAATTCTTAGGTTCATGAACTAGATTTGATTGGATTTGTTCTATAAAAAAACATTTAATTGAATTTATTGATTGACACTAGATACATCAGCATTGAGATAGGTGGAGGGGAGGGAGATGTTTCAAATGTGGGGGAGGAGCAAAGGAGGGAGGAGAATGTGGCAGAAAGGGTGAGATAGCCGAAGGTGGAGAAGGAGAATGGGGTGTAGAATGAGTTCCTAAATTGGAGAGGATGGAATCAGAATTAATGACGATGATGATGATTAATATAAGGGATAAACTAAGAGAATGATAGTTTAGTCATTAAAATTAAATAATAGTATCACGTGATTTCGCGTGATGTCTGAGTTAACGGAGTATGGTAAAGTGCCTAATAGAATATAACAGCAATATGGTAGATCGTCAAAATTAAAGTTGGATAGGGTGCGGTGCAAATTGGTAAAAACTCAGTGTGATTAAATGAAATTTATCCCAACAACAAAAACAACTAATAGCAATAATAAATAAATAAATAATAATTTATGAGTCTCCTAATTGAGGATATTTTATGCGTCTCCCAGTTTTACTATCCACATGTTTATTGTTATTATTTATATATACTAATTGTTATAGCCTATTTATTGTTCGTCGTTGTGGCACCCCTGCGGTGCAATCAATATTGAGTAACTTTTTGTGCTTACTGTTTTATTTCTAGTTTCAGGATCACATTAAGAAGAAAGACACATTAGTTGATAGACAGCAAAATCTTATAAAAATATAGGATTCAACTTTAGACAATGATAAAGACTTTGTTTTTATTCTGTGTGCAAAATACATAATTAGACATGAATTCAAAACAAATTCAGAAAAACAAAAAAAAAGTCAAAATTTTATCTTGCAAGTTGCACATTTTGATATTTTCAGTTGAATCTAGGATTTGAAAAGAATGAATGAGAAGAATGGAGAAAACAGCAAATGTTTATGAAATAAAAGGAGGGCAAAATTGTAATTTTATAAAGCAAACTTAATAGAATATTCAAATTTGAGCGGCGAAGGAGATAAAGTAAACAAAAAATAATGTTAGATAGTTTCTTAATTTAATTGGAAAATCTTATGGGGTTTTTTGTTTTTCCCCATATTTTCTTTGACAATCCTTTGACAATGGAATGTGATACACAAAGTTTATCTATATAAGCAAATGAGTAATTTATTTAAATAATTAAGGAAACATAGATCTTTTAAAAATATTTATAAAAGTGGCCCTCAAGCTTCCCCATACAAAATACTAACTGGTTGGTTCTGCACTTTCATCATTTTCTCTATCTTTCCTGACATATTCATCCTCCTCATCATAGAAGGAAAGTGGAGGAGATAGACAAGAGGCTGAATATGATGAGGAAGACCGCGCTTCTGCGATTTCCATCCATCAAATCTAACATGCCTTTATTTGTACATCACCAATTTTCGGAAGCGCATCTGCAACTGAGGTAGATGATGTAGGCCATGAGGCTGCTAATTGAGAGAGAGGCTATTGTTGTTGCCATTGTTCGGATGCCGACAAAGAGAGTAAAGGAGGGCATTGGATGGCGAGGGAAGTGTTTGATGAAATGGGTGAAAGTTAGGTGTGGTTGGCAATGGTGATTGGGATTTAAATTCCAGTGATGTAGGTGATGCCTGCCTGCTAGCTGTTTGATTTATTGCCAGATACAAATGTTGTGTGTAGGTATGTGATTATTGTTGGGTATTCCCAGACAAGAAGTTCGCTTAGTCTTCGGAGCATTTTAAAAGGATGCAAATGTTACATTCAGAGATATTTTGGAGAAATAATGTGATGATGTTTATTGATGCATTGAGTCAAGTACTCATAGGATTATAAAAGTAAAGAGATAGAGACGAGAAGTACATAGAGATACGGACTACGTACATAGATAAGAGAGAATAATGCTCCCCCCACCCCCACCCCCACACACACTCCCTCCCAAAAAAAATTAATAATAAAAAAATAAATAAAATTAAAAAAAAAATCAAACCTCATGTAGGATCGAGGAATGAGTGTTTGCTGATTCTGAGGTAGGCTGAATTCGTCCACGGAACCAGGTTGTAGAGTATAGCAGGCAGTAGATCAAGATTGTAACATCGAATGAATGTTAGACGGACAGAGGTGGCGTGTTGCACGTAGTGTTTGACGGAAGGCGAAAACGAATTCTATATTGGATTCAGAGTATGAAAGTCGGATGGACCGGGTTGTGGGCTGCGTAGTGCAGTACAGTTTATACAAAAAAAAATAACACATATCTAAGAGTCATCATATTGAAACTGGTTGTTGTCATTAGAAGTAGCCAAGTTGAAGTTGTGCTTTGTTATATGTGCAATTTTTATAGCAAAGGAAAGGTGCACTAGGGTTTGACGAGCCGCCAGATAGGAAGGAAGCGGAAGTGAGAACAAGTTGCAGGTGAGGAGTGGTGGAGTGGTTCTGATGAAGACCGGAACCGCTCCACCCCGACGACAAAGAGCAATATAGTTTAAACCTTATGAAAGTAGAGGCGGCTCTGATGGTATGTTAGACTCAGAGTTATTTGGAGAAATAATGTGTTGATCTTGGTTAAGGTATTGAGCCAAGTACTTAAAGGATTATAAAAGTAAAGAGATAGATGTGAGAACTACTTAGAGATAAAGACTACGTAAAGAGAGAAGAGAGAATAATACTAAAGTGATAAGAGTTGCTTAATGATAGCTCTGAAGAGATAAAGATAAAGACTACACATTAAACACACATATATTTAACAGCTGGAAGATAAGAAGGCAAGGTCAATGAAATTACTCTCGTGAGTGTTCTACCGCTCATGCAAACCTGAGTGCGTTAGAAATAGAGGTCGATCGAGAAGCACACTAATTAGCACGTGATGGAACTAGGCGTTTTTCTAAGGAATGCACTTCCAAGCGTATATGCTTAATGTGGGTGTACTGCGGATGCACAAAGGATGGTTGATGGATTGGTTGAAAGAGATGCCACCTCGTCACTCTAATTGCTCCAGGTTGTGCAGTGCACACATTTTCAAAAGAAGCCATTGCTTTTTTGAAGAGATGGTCCAAGATGGAACACCGAATAATTTAACTTTCATGGACATTTTATGCAATCCGCTCATCCTTCAGTGCAAATCATCTTGATCTTAGTGAATATTCTCCACACTGCTCTTCATTTTATATATGTCTTCAGTTTTTCTTTGGGGACTTTCAGAATTTTTTTTTGCTATAGCGATGTTATTTCCTACTTCTGAACCTTGTATCCTGGTCTTTATCCTTTTTATTATGCAATAGTTCTACATGAGCATTACATGAAGCAATGAATGTCGTGGTTCTTGTTACAGACTAGGCTTCAAGTGATAGTGATAGAATCGGCTTAGTTGTGAATGCTGCCGATGCCGATACCAGAGCAGTTGAAGGAAGCAGTAGCCGTACAACCACCAAATTGCAATTCCATTGCACATTCATCTTCCTCTATCAATTTCTTTTGTTTGAATAAGCTATTAAGGTGCCGAGGACACTAGTAGATGCCCAGAAGGAGCTATAAGGGTGACTAAAAAGATGGAAGATAAGCTCGCAATTTGGGATAAGAAATGGCTGAGCAAGGGCTGCTGGGCAGCGAGGCATGCCTACCTAATGGGTCATGTAGACGCCTGGATGCTGAAATGTGAAGCAGACTACGAACAGAGAAGAGAATGTATTTCTTTGGTGCTGTAGCTTATATTCTTTTATTACTTGTATGAAGTTTATATACAGTAGCTAACTACATTTCTAGCCACACATAAACATTTGAGATCCACAATCCTAGCTACTGACCGATTCTCATTCCACAATTCTAGCTACTGACCGATTCTCATTCCACTTACAAATCATGGCCATGAAATAACCCACGTGCAATAGGCTTAGTCTAACAAATCACCCCCTAAGCCTGTTGCATGGAATTCACCTCTATGACGCCGAGTTTCTGCCTCATCTCAATGAACTTGACTCGCCCGAGCGCCTTGGTAAGGATGTCGGCCAGCTACCCGTTAGTGCCGACATGATCGACGTCCACTTTGCCATCTTCGACATACTGACGAATAAAGTGAAAACGAGTGTCAATATGCTTACTCCGTTCGTGATGCACCGGGTTCTTGCATAGTGCAATCGCCGATTTGTTGTCCACCAGAAGCTTCACTTTCTTTGGCTCATGACCCACCAGCTCGCCTAGCAATCGGCTCAGCCAAATACCTTGGCATGCTGCCGTCGCCGCCGCTATGTACTCTACCTCACAAGACGAAAGCGCGACGATTTTTTGCTTTTGAGATGCCCATGTTATCAAGCTTGGGCCAAGGAAGAAAGCAATCCCTGTAGTGCTCTTTCGGTCGTCGACATCACCGGCAAGATCGCTGTCGCTGAACCCTACCAACTCAGGCTCCAGCTCGCCGGTCTTCTTGTAACAACATCCATACCTGACCGTGCCACTGATATACCTCAGAATGTGTTTGACGGCAGCCCAGTGCGACGCGGTAGGAGCCTCCATGAACCTACTCACGATGCCCACTGCATAGGCAATATCGGGCCTCGTGTTCACCAAGTAGCACAGGCTCCCGACGATGCTCCGATACTTGGTTGCATCCACTGCATCTCCGGCATCCGTCTTGCTCAGCCTCATACGGTTCTCCATGGGCATTTTGCATGGGTTGCAGCCGGTCATGCCCGAGATTTCGAGCACCTTGCTCGCGTAGCCACCTTGACACAAAGTTATCTCGCCGGCACCTTGCTTGACATCGATCCCCAAGTAGTAGCTTAAGAGGCCGAGATCACTCATGCTGAAGAGTTCCTTCATTTGAGTTTTGAACTTAGCAATGTCATCAACGCAAGATCCGATAATGATCAAGTCGTCGACGTACACGCCAACCAGTAGATACGATTTTCCGCTAGCTCTCCGGTACACGGCATGCTCCAATGGGCTTCACTCGAAACCGAGCGAGGCGAGCGATTTGTCCAGCTTTGCGTTCCATGCTCGCAGTGCTTGCCGCAGTCCGTACAGTGCCTTGCGAAGCCTGAACACCTTGTGCTTGTTTTCGAAGTCGATGAAGCCCGGTGGCTGGTGCACGTAGACCTCCTCAGCAAGATCTCCGTTCAAGAATGCCGATTTGACGTCCATGTGGTGCACTTCCCAATTGCCGTGTGCGACGAGCACAATCAGCAGTCGCACAGTCTCCATTCTTGCCACCGGCGCAAAGACCTCGTCGAAGTCCACCCCCTATCGCTGAGCATACCCTTTAGCAACTAAACGAGCTTTGTGTTTGACGACGTTAGCTGCAGCATCTTTTTTAACTTTGAACACTCACTTGAGTCCTATGGCTCTGTGTCCGTCGGGGAGATCGGTGAGTACCCATGTGTGGTTGTCGTGGACCGACTACATCTCGTCATCCATGGCGCGCTTCCAACATGCCTCCTTCAGTGCTAGCTCGACGCTCGCAGGCTCCTCAGTTGCAATCAAGCATAGTCCGCTATACTCGCTGTCTAGCATCGCCGTGGTGTCGTAGATGTTTGACAGTTTGCGGTAGCGGTGCGGACCGCTGTCGGAGTTGAGCATCTCATCAGAGGTAGGTGGTGTTGCCCACTCGACGCCCCTCGGTGCCGCAGTGGGAGTGCGTGGCTCCGCTGCCTGCGGCGCCACTGGAATCACCCTGAATGCGCTGGCCTCTACTGTCGCCTTGCTGCTGGTACAGCTATCCGTGGAGTTCAAGTAGCTGTCTGTGGTGTACTCTACGGTGAAGGAAGCTGGGCCAGAACCATTACTATTGTGCATTGTCTCCCAGTTCCAACCTCTGTGCTCCTCGAACACCACATCCCGCGTCACATGGAGCTTCTTCGCCCTCGGATCGTAGACGCGGTATGCCTTGGCGCCTTCCTCGTACCCAAGGAACACCATTTGCGCTGATCTGTCTGCCAATTTGTTGATGCAGGGCCCGAGCTTCTTGACGTGCGCCACACAACCGAAGGTTCGGAAGTGGTATAACTTCGGCTTCCTTTTGTGCCATGCCTCGTATGGTGTTTTACCGTCGAGGCTCCGCGTCGGCGCTCGGTTGAGGATGTACACGGCGGTCTTCACTGCTTCACCCCAGAACGTGGCCGGCACTCCCATGCTTTTTAGCAAGCACCGCGCCATCTCCACGACCGTTTGATTGCGACGCTCAACTACGTCATTTTGTTGTGGTGTGTAAGGCGCGGTGGTGCAGTGTTTGATGCCCATCTCGTCGCAGTACTCCTGGAACTCGAGGGAGTTGAACTCGCCGCCGCGATCTGAACGGAACGCCTTGAGTTTGGTGTTGTGTTCATTTTCAGCCAAGGCCTTGATCTTCCTGAAGCACTTGAATGCTTCATCTTTGGACCTGAGTACTTCAAGCCACATATATCTGCTATGGTCATCAACCACCAATAGAAAATATTTGTTACCTCCTGGCGTAGCTGGTGTGATTGGGCCGCAAAGATCGCTATGCACCAACTCTAGCCCGAGCTTGGCACGGTACTTCGTGGCTTGCGGGAACGGGATGCGATGCTGCTTGCCGAGAGCGCAGCCATCGCAAAACTGCTCGACGTGCTCGATGAGAAGGACGCCATCCACCATCTCCATGCATGCCATGTTACGCAACGCACGGAAGTTGATATGCCCGTAACGTGCATGCCACAGCCACGCCATGTCGTCCGTCTTCGCGAGCAGGCATACGGGAGCGGACAGGTTCAGAGTAATAGTATATAGCCTGTTCCTGCATCGCGCCACTCGAGCCAGCAGTTTGCGTTCTTGGTCGTAGATGCTCAGTTGTCCATCCTCGATCATGATCTTGCACCCATTCTCGTCCAATTGCCCGAAGGAGATGATGTTGTTGTGAAGACGAGGTATAAAATATACCTCGGAGAGTACCCGGTGCTCCTTGTTTTGGCACTGAAATGTGACATTGCCTTTGCCGCAAATGTCCACTAGCAAGCCATCCCCGAACTTGATCGTCCCCTTTGCTGATTCGTCGAGAGACTTGAACATCCCTCTAGAACCGGTCATGTGGCTACTGGCTCCCATGTCGAGGTACCACACGTCGTCGTCGGCGTCGACAGGGAACACCTTCTCCTTATTAAGGTGAACCGTCTGCGGTGCATCGCTTGAGGTCGGCACAAGATCGCAACGTTGAGCCATCAACAATGCTGGCTCGTCGTCCTGAGCGCGCGTAGGGTTCGCCTTCTCACGGCGCTCACGTCGCGGCTTACGGCACTCTTTGGCCCAGTGGCCGTAGATGCCGCAATTGTGACACTTGCCCTTCTTCTTGTCATGCGTGCCACCGGATGTGTTGACAGGGCCGGTCCTGAGGTATTTTAGGCCCTGGGCGAAAAATAACATTGGGGCCCTTTATAGTCATTTCTTCCCTTCTCTTCATCTCTATGCACGAGCAGCTTAGGTTTGCAAATACCTTTTTTTGTTTATGTGAATTCTTAGTGATATCATTTGTCCTTTTGGGTGTAGAATTTGATACCATTATCGTTTTCATCTCTGCATTTTGTACAGTCCTTAGATTTACAAGCATGTGTATGCAAATGTTTTCTTTTTTCAACTTAATTGTTGCTTTTATCAGCTTATAAGATCCTCCTTCCGAAATGCCAACTTCGACTGTCTGTATGAAATCAGTAGGAAAATTTTGAAAGAAAAAGCACATGACATGCAACATCATAAATTTCTTCAATGCAGTTTGCAAAATATGTGCATTATCCTAAATAGCGAAGTTAGAAGCAAGTTATATACAAATAAAGTTTCTCATTAAGAATTTTACTAATAATCTCATCGATTTCACAAGGACAAGTTTTTTACCATTGCAGGGAGTGACAATGGAAACCAAGCAACAGGTTCTAAATTAGAAATGATACGAAAGAAATGATACGAAAGAAATGAACAAGGATTGAAGGAGGAAAATACCTGGCAGAATCGCAGCCTGAGTCTGAGTCTCCAGTGCAAGCTTGAAGCCAAGTGAGAGTGTGAGACTGTGACTGAGTGCTTGGAAGTTGGAAGATAGATGTTTATATTCTTTTTTTTTTTTTTTTGAAGATGAAGAGGCGCAGGAATGCAGGAAGTAGAGAGAGAGAGACAAAGAGTGAAAGAGATCTGCATGACTGCATCATGCTGCATGCTGCATGCTGCATTGGGCATAGGGCAGTCGGCAGACTGCATGTTGGCATCAATGGCATGCTGCATGCTGCATTGGGTTGGGCATCCCCTAATATTAATTACAAAAATTTTGGGCCCCTCCCTAAAGTTGGGCCCTGGGCGGTCGCCCAGCCAGACCTGGCCCAGGGCCGGCCCTGTGTGTTGATGCTGCCGTCGTGCGTGTCGCCGTGGCCACGGCTCTTTTGCTTGCCGCGTCCGCGGCCACAACCGTCGGAAGAGTCCTCACCTTGTTCCTTCCACTTTATGCGCACAAGCCATTCTTCTTCGGAGAGGAGTAGGCGACCACCCGTTCTGCCAGAGTCGCCGTCGAGATCATACCGCTCCTCGACGGCTAGAAGCCGACCAGTAAGCTCTTCAATGGACAACGTCTTGAGATCCACAAGGGTCTCAATAGAGATGGCGACTTGCGTGTACCTGAATGGAACAACACGAAGAAACTTTTTAACTACCTTCTCTTCGGGCAGCTCGTCGCCGAGTAGTTGCAGATCATTGACGAGTCCCGTGAGCCGCATCGCAAAGTCCTCAATGGACTCGCCGTTATTGAACTTGATCATCTCAAAATCGGCGCGAAGTTTCTGCACCTTGGCCTCGCGCACGCGTTCGACCCCCATCCGCATGGTCTTTATAGTGTCCCATGCTGCCAGGGTCCGCAACATCTCCGGCGGCACGGCTCGGAGTATGACGGACAGGGCCATCCTATCGTCGCGGTAGTCGGTGTGAAGACCAGGTTCGATTGCCTCCCACAGGCCTTGCTCCTGCATGTTGACTCTCATCAGGAGAGCCCAATCCGCGTAGTTGGTTCGTGTCAGCATGGGGTACTTGACTTTACCCCCTCTCTCCTTCACTACCCGCTCCATGATGCGGCCATCGCCGCTTCCTCCGCTGCCATCGTCGATCCTGGCAGGCGGTGTGGGCTTGGGAGAATAACTTGATTCTGCCATCGTCACAGGAACTTGGCTCTAATACCACTTGCAGACGCCTGGATGCTGAAATGTGAAGCAGACTACGAACAGAGAAGAGAATGTATTTTCTTTGGTGCTGTAGCTTACATTCTTTTATTACTTGTATGAAGTTTATATACAGTAGCTAACTACATTTCTAGCCACACATAAACATTTGAGATCCACAATCCTAGCTACTGACCGATTCTCATTCCACAATCCTAGCTACTGACCGATTCTCATTCCACTTACAAATCATGGCCATGAAATAACCCACGTGCAATAGGCTTAGTCTAACAGGTCAATATTTGGAGCGATATGCTTAACCCTTGCCATTCCAACTGTGGTTCGCCAACCTGCAT
Source organism: Hemerocallis citrina (assembly GCA_017893485.1). Taxonomy (NCBI): domain Eukaryota; kingdom Viridiplantae; phylum Streptophyta; class Magnoliopsida; order Asparagales; family Asphodelaceae; genus Hemerocallis; species Hemerocallis citrina. The sequence continues at coordinate 288,198,545 of CM030361.1, forward strand.
ACTCTGATCCCAAAGGATTTTTGAATATCAACCAAGGCCTTCCAAAATTTGAGCATGAAGCTTCCACTGAATCACTACCACTTTTGGCTGATAAGGAACGTGCTGATTCATAAAGAAAGTCCTTTTTTTTTCCCGTGTGCTGGTACTCTTGGCCTTGATGTGGGAAAGGCGAAGGAAGACGTCGTGGCCTAGTCTTGAGACGCTGAGCAAAAGGAATTTGATCATGCTGCAGGGGGCATCCCACTTATTGATCGGTCTTTCTCTGATATTCCATGTTTCCAAAACGGAACCTATCAAATATTTTACATTTTCTATGATCATCTCTATTTTAGGTATTCGGGGAATCCTCCTTAATAAACAAAATATTCCTAGTATGTCAGGCCAATTGAATCATAACTTACTAGGGCCCTATCCATTTCGTCAAATTACAATTAAAAAAAGGGCATATTATCTAGACATACCCATGAAGGGCTTAATAGAGAAGAAAATTGTCATTAGCATGATTTCAGTTGAGTTTATATTGAATCTTACTTCCAAACATGAGTAATCAGAAAGTGTTTTGCACACCTATTGAGGACAGTGAGAACCACAGAATTGTAACGGTTAAGTCTTGTTACAATTTCCTCAATTCCGGAGGTGTCATCTCTCTGTTATTCAAAATTGTGGGAAAGTACATTGCCCCTCTTAAAGTCAAAATTCTTACGTGGTTGTCTTTTCACAAAAAACTTCTCATGGTAGAGATCCTCAACAAAAACAAATCTTGCAGTAGGCCAAAAATGTGCTTTATGCCTTATCCACCACAAGAATGTGAGACATTTATTTATTAATTGCTCTTTCATTCTTCCGTTATAGGCCATTTGCAAGAAGGCTTGACAGGTACATGGTAAGCCGAGTTCCGTGATTTCGTGGTGGGGTAAATGGATGTCCCTTCATGTCAAGTGTTCTTTACGGGCATCATGAAACTTTATCATGATGGCTTTGATTTAGATCATTTAGAAAGAAAGAAATAGTTGAACCTTCTCTAACACTTTTCACCCTAATTGTTTAATTGATGATCTTCTTTTTTTTTTACGAACTTCTGGTCTAGTATCCTATCCCATAATAAAGTGGCTAAGCTTCATCGAGATAATGTTGTAGCTTATTTAATTCAACAAGGTTATCAACCTCCTTTGGTTTAATTTGTCAGTTCATTCTTCTCTAACGTGCTTGGTCTTTTCTTGCGGAGCTAACCTTCTGCAGCATTCAGAGTATTCATCTGGCATTAGTTTCTTCTATTGTGCTTTTTTGTGTGTGTAGGTTTTTGGTTATTTTGGTCAGTTTTACTCCGTGTCGATGTGGTTGTTTGTGTTTTTGCTTGCTTGCGGTCTACAATTTCTTTTGCCTCTCGGGAGGTTGATTTACTTTCTTAGTTATTATCGTATTAGGCCTCATCTTATTGTGTTTCCTTTGTTCTGTATTTTATCATCTCGAATTTTCTCTTCTTGTCGTCTGACTCATGCGTCATTCTGCCTTGTATGACTTGTGTTATATGTTCTTATGTGGCTTTGTTGTGGGTTGTCCCTACTTGTTTATGTCTGGGTTTCGCTGTAGTTCGAATTAGGACTGGCACTACAAAAAAATAGTTTTACACTGCCATTTCTATTCCGGCGTTTTGGTAGAAACGCCGCTGTAGAAACAAGTTAATGTAAAGGAAAAAAAATATCCAACTCTACACCAGCGTATGTGAAAAACGCCGGTATATGTAGGTATACACCGGCGTTTTTTCGTTGAAACGCCGGTGTAGGTTGTGGATAAGTGAAAACTTACGCACTCCCGTTCTCTCTCTCTCTCATTTTACTTTAATCCCCAATTTCCCCCAATTTTTCAATCTATCTCTCTCTCCATCTCCCTCCTCCCATCGCCGCCCCCATCCCTTCCCTTGCCCCCCTCCCCCGACGTCACCACGTTCCCCATCGTCGCCTCCTCCCCCGCTGTTGGCCCTTCCCCCATCGCCGCCCCCCTCCTCCGGCGTCGCCCCTTCCCCCATGGCTGTCCCATCGCCGCACCCCCTACCCCGCCGTCGGTTCTTCCCCCATCGCCGCCCCCTCCCCCGCCGTCGCCCCTTCCCCCCATCGCCGCCCCTCCCCCGCCATCGCCCCTTCCTCTACACAAACCCTAGGTTTGTTCTTGAAATTTCTAAATCGTTTTTTTTTTAATTTTTTTTTTTAATTTGTAGGATGTCAAATTATTTTGCTGGTATGTTCTTGAGATTGGTTCTACATTTTTTTCCAACTCTCTAATTTAGCTTGCTTGTATGTTCTTGAGATTGGTTCTACATTGTTTTGCTTTGTGCTCACTTGACAACTTGCTTGGTGATACCCCCCAAGTTACTTTACGCAAAAGTATCACAGACAGTTGGAGAAGTGTAAAAAAGGGAACCTTAAGTTATGAGTATTTAACAAGTAAGATGCTAAAGAGGCAGATAAGGCCACATTGAACTTGCTAAGATGTGAGAAAAGTATAGAATTCTATTAGGTGGAACATCAAAGGAAGATGCAATAGAGGGAAAGGAGTAGTTTTTCTTCAGTAATGAAAGTCATGCAAGAGAAGGCACACACTTTGTCAATTAAAAAGATCAGAGAAATTTTAGACTGGTTTTGGTGTGGGACGAACACTATTTGTTGATTGTTTTACTTAGTTCCGGGGCTGATATGCTGCAAGGTTGTGGTTTATGCTGTCTGTGCTCTCTCGCTGATTTGTTGGGCTTCGCTGTCATGCTGGTTGATCCTCTTTTCAGTATGATACAGGTGTTGTTGTCAAAGGTAAATATCTTAATTGCCTTCAGTTGATTCTATATTGTAATTGTTGGTGTACTGGTTTTTTTTCCAGGTTTTACTACTCGTAAACTTGATATCGATGTATGCTACTCTTCCTTACTTATTATATACTAGATTTGCCTGTGGCCACGTGCCTACGGCACGTCTTCAGAATGATACAGCATATGGAAAGTCTTATAAACAATAAATCAACAATTATATAGCTGAAGTTTGAATAGTATGACAATAATTAGTTGTAAATAAAAGTCCAGTTTCCATTAGTATATGGTGAAAAATAATTATAAATTGGTGTATAAAAATCAAAGTCCATGTTTCCATTAGTATATGGTGAAAAATAATTATAAATTGGAATATAAAAATCCTTCCATATATATATATATATATGTATGTATGTATGTATGTATATATATATATATATATATATATATATATATATATATATATATAAGTCCATGTTTCTATATATATATAGATGATATGTAGAATGATGTGAACGGTGTGATCGAGATTTGGATCATTCAAATTGCTCATTTCACAAAATACATCTTCATCTGACCATCTCATTTTAGCATTTCTATATATATATATATATATATATATATATATATATATATATATATATAGAGAGAGAGAGAGAGAGAGAGAGAGAGAGAGAGAGAGAGAGAGAGAGAGAGAGAGAGAGAGATAATTAATTAAATAGATGAGTTGTTTTGGAGTGAAATTTTGAATTTGAGTTTTTGGGAGGAAATGTGTTTTGTGAGGTTAGATCTTAGCCTTTGATTTTGAGGGAATTGAAGGAGCGCAACTTGATAGCTTTCATTGTGTTTTATTATATAGACTAGATTTGCCCGTCGGCACGTGCCTACGGCACGCCTTCGAAACGATACAGCATATGAAAGTCTTGTAATTAGTAAAATAACAATTATGTAGCTCAAGTTTAAATAGTAAAACAATAATTAGTTGTAAATAAAAGTCCATGTTTCCATTAATATATGTTGAAAATAATTATAAATGGGGTGTAAAATCCAACTTCTTAGAACTTAGAGTATGAAAAATGATGAAATTTAACTGTTGATGAGATATTTGCTATTTTCAATGTAACATGAGTAATAAAAAAATGCATAAAGAATCTAAAAATTTACAAACCTGAAATCTAAAAATATAAATTTCTGAGTAAATAGAGAAAGAATGAGAGAGAGGAGAGAGAAAGAGAGAGAAATAAATAAATAAATAAATAAATAAATAAATAAAGGAGTTGTTTTGGGGAGATTTGAATTTGAGTTTTGGGGGGGAACTTTTGGGTCGGAAAATATATTTTGTGAGGTTAGATCTGAACCATTGATTTCAACCCTATTTAATGAAAGCCATTTGATAGCTTTCTTTGTGTTTTATTATATATATATATATATATATTTATATATATATATAATAAAACACAAAGAAAGCTATATAATAAAACACAAAGTTTCCCCCAAAATATTAAAACTCAATATATATATTTATATAATAAAACACAAAGAAAGCTATATAATAAAACACAAAGTTTCCCCCAAAATATTAAAACTCAAATTCAATATATATATATATATATCTATAAGTTATATATATAAATATAAGTTATATATATAAGTTATATATAGGTTATATAGATATACTAGATTTGCCCGTGGCCACGTGCCTACGACACGTCTTCAGAACGATACAATATATGAAAAGTCTTGTAAACAGTAAATCAACAATTATGTAGCTGAAGTTTGAATAGTATGACAATAATTAGTTGTAAATAAAAGTCCATATTTCCATTAGTATATGGTGAAAAATAATTATAAATTGAGATATAAAAGTCCATGTTTATATATATATATATATATATATATATATATATATATATATATATATATATATATATATATGGAGAGAAAGAGAGAAATAATTAAATAAATAAATGAGTTGTTTTGGAGGAGGAATTTGAATTTGAGTTTTGGCGGAAAACTTTTGGGAGAAAAATGTGTTTTGTGAGGTTAAATCTGGGCCATTGGTTTTAGGGGAGATTGAATGAGAGACACTTGATAGCTTTCTTTGTAATTTATTATATAGATATATATAAGTTATATATAGGTTATATAGATATATATATATCTATATAATAAAACACAAAGAAAGCTATCAAATGGCTCTCCTTCAATCTCCCCAAAAATCAAAAGCCTAGATTGAATCTCACAAAACATATCCCCCCCCCCCCCCCCCCCCCCCCCCCCCATAAAGTTTCTCCCCAAAACTCAAATTCAAATTCCCCACCCAAAACAACTCTTATATTTATTTAATTATTTTTTTTTCTCTCTCTTTCCCTCCCACTTCTATTCAAAAAATTAAGAAAATAAAAATTCTAAAAATTTTTTAAAAATAAAAAAACTAAAAAACTAAAAAAATTAAAAATTTAAAAACTTTAAAAATAATTTTTAAAAATAAAAAAAAACATATAATATGTTTTTTACTGGACCCCCAAAAGTTTATCATATAATATGTTTACTACTTCAATCAATTTGCTGAACCTTCAAAACTATTTTATATGATCAAATAAGGTGCACTGTTCCGAAGAAGTGCCGTAGGCACGTGTCAACCGGCAAACCTAGTAAATCTATATAATAAAACACAAAGATCAAAGGCTCTCCTTCAATCCTCCAAAATCAAAGGCTCAGATCTAACCTCACAAAACACATTTTCCCCCCAAAAGTTTCCCCTCAAAACTCAAATTCAAATCCCCCTCCTAAAACAACTCCTTTATTTATTTAATTAATTCTCTCTCTCTCTCTCTCTTCTATTCAAATAATTTAGAAAATCAAAATCAAAATTTTTTAAAAAAAAAGTTAAATACTAAAAAATTTAAAAATTTTAAAACTTTAAAAATAATTCAAAAAAATCAAAAAATTCAAAAAACTTATTAAAACTTATTAAAAATTATTAAAAAATTAAAAAAATTTAAAATTTAAAATTTTAAAAATGTAAAAAATCGAAATTTTTTGAAAATTTGGAATTTTTTTAAATTGTAAAAATTGTAAAAATTAAAAAAAATTTAAAAAATTTAAAAAAAAATAAAATTTAAAATTTTGAAAATTTAAAATTTTGAAAATTTGAAAGTTTTTAATAACATATAAGAACTTTTAGTGTATGTTTGGATATATATGATTGGGATGACTGGAGTTTACCAGTGAAGGGTGCAAACTCTCCACTCAAGAAAGACAGCTAAAGTAAATTTGTTATTTATCCATTTTGATTTTTTTTATATAGGTGCAATGGGAAAACAAAGTGGAGATAAAAGAAATGATTAGCTTGGATTAGAGTTTTAAGAATTTCATGTATTTCATTTTGGTTGAAATAATAATAAGAAGTATTTCAATTGCAAACTGAGTCTCAGACAAATAATGTTTAGATTATTGGTATTATAGATACCTTCACACCTATACTTAAGTTACCATTGTATTTAGACATGCTCATAGTGGTTATGTGATGGGATTAGAGTAAGCTCTATAAAACCTATATGATAATGTCCTCACATAACTATTACAAACATCTAAAAGTGATGCTGAAGTTAAAAAAAAACTCTATGCAGTGTTTCTAACAAACTATATGCATTCCAGGTAAGTTCAAACTAATGATCAAAAAGGCGATGGTTGAGCTTAAATGTAGATATACTGTTTTCTTATATAAAATGTTTACTACTTCAATTAATTTGCTGGACCTCCAAAACTATTTTATATAATCAAACAAGATATACCGTTCCAAAGACGTACAGTAGGCACGTGTCAACGGGCAAAACTAGTATACCTATATAACACATTAACCCACCCCATAAACACATTAACCCACCCCATAATTTTCAAACGCCAAGTCTCAGGCATCAAATTAGGTAAGACATATGAGAGTGCTTAAACTTCTCTAATTTTTTTAGCAGAGAGAAATATTTCTGATTTGCTACACTTGAGGACTAGTTACATATTTTAAAAAGATGTCTGTTCTTTAAAGTGGTATCAATATTCTACCTGTATCATCACTCTCGTCCGCTGCAAACCTATTGTTCAGGGGTGTTACTGTTACATAAGGTGCAAATGTTTCCTAACTGTCGAACTTGGAAACTTGAAGACCGAGATAAAGAAGCGAGACATGCATGAAGGTTCGATTTACCAAGTTCGAAGATTTTGGTTTGTTTCAGGTATTTTGCTTTTCGTTTTAGAGATAGATTATGTGATATCTAACTATTAGGCACACTGATTGTAAGGAGATCCAACAAACCCCTGCTCTTCTATATGATAATCACTAGCATATGGTCCGTGATAGTAGTCAAACATGTTTGGTGGGGTGGGCCCCACCCACCAAACATTGTTTGAAAACAATGTGCCATGGTTAGGTCCCTGTTGAAAAATGTGGCAGGCAAAGAAAAAACGGGAGAGAGAGGGGATTGATCTTCTCCTATAAATAGGAGGTTTAGGAAGAAGGGAAAATCAAGCAAAACAAGAACAAGAAACAAGCAAAAAAAAAAGAAGAAGAGAGTGTCTATTTGTAAGGTGTAGTAACACCAGTTGTAAGAAAGAGTGAAGAGTCTTCTTGTTATTATAATAATATATAATACAAGTTTCCAATTTTTCAATTTGTTTGCCATTTAGCCCAACAAAGTTCCCACTCTCTTCCAACAAACTGGTATCAGAGCCCTGTTCGATCGACCGGAGTTCACCGAAGAGCTCGTGTACGATATGGCAAACATGATCCAGCCGCAGATTCCTAAGTTGATGAAGACTAACTATGATAATTGGAGCATCCAGATGAGAGTCTTGCTTGCCTCGCAAGATTTGTGGGAGCTGGTTGAAACTGGCTATACTGAACCGGAGTCACACACTGCCGAAGCAGCACTTCCAGCCGTTCAGAAGACCGAGTTAAAGGAAACTCGAAAAAGGGACAAAAAAGCTTTGTTTCTAATCTACCAAGGAGTTGAAGAATCCGCGTTCGAGAAGATCTCAGATGCGAGTACCTCAAAACACGCATGGGAGATTTTAAGAAGTTCATATCAAGGAGCCGAAAAAGCAAAGAAGGTACGATTACAAGCCTTACGAGTTGACTTTGAAAATTTGAAAATGAAAGTTGGTGAGACTATTTCAGATTTCTTCAATAGAGTGCAAACAATTACTAATCAAATGAAACGGAATGGAGAAAAATTTGATGATACTAGAATACTTGAAAAAATTCTAAGATCATTAGTTCCAAAATTTGATTACGTAGTTGCTGCTATTGAAGAATCAAAAGATCTTTCAAAAGTTTCTATTGATGAGTTACAAGGTTCACTTCAAGCCCATGAACAAAGGATAAATCAGAACCATGGAGAAAATTTGGAGCAAGCTCTTCAAAGTCAACTAACAATTTCAGATGATCAACAAAGAAGCCGAGATCGAAACTACAGAGGAAGAGGCGGCTACAGAGGCAACTCAAATTTTCAACGAGGTCGTGGCATGCAGTACAATCCGAGAACTCATTACCAAGGTCGTCACGTTGATCGTGAACAATTCACCTTTCAAGCAAGAGGGAGAGGCGCACGAACAAGAGGACGTGGGAGACACAACCAAGGAGACAGATCCCAGTTGCAGTGCTTCAACTGCAGAAGATATGGCCACTTCAGTTATAATTGTCCAGAAAAATCCGAAAGAGTTGCAGAGCAGACGAACTTCATCGCAGAAGATCGAGGAGACAACTCGGTAGTCCTGCTCGCATACAAAGACCATGAGAACAAGAGCCAAAATGTTTGGTACTTGGACTCAGGTGCTAGCAATCATATGTGCGGCGTCAAGGAATTCTTCACCGAGCTAAATGAATCGGTTGGAGGCGAAGTTACTTTTGGTGATAAGTCCAAGATCTCTGTTCAAGGAAAGGGCGATATTATGATCCAGACAAAAGCCGGTGATCATAGGTACATTTCTGATGTTTATTATGTACCTGCATTACGTAACAATATTCTAAGTTTGGGACAGCTTCTCGAAAGAGGCTACGACATCCATCTGAAGGATTTCTCTCTCACCATCAAAAGTAAAGGAGAAACAATTGCAAAAGTCAACATGTCTAGAAATAGACTGTTTACTTTAAATCTTACTACAGATTCTGTAAAATGCCTACAATCTATCATCAAAGATGAGTCGTGGCTTTGGCATCTTCGATTCGGGCATCTAGCATTCAATGGCCTCAATCTTCTCTGGAAGGAGAACATGGTGAGAGGCTTACCACAAATCAAACATCCCGACCAATTATGTGAAGGATGCTTGAAGGGGAAGCAACACCGAAGAAGCTTCGAGGTTGGCAAATCCAGAAGAGCAACACATCTGCTTCAGTTGGTACATACCGACATAGCAGGACCATTTGAAGTAGTGTCACTTGGAGGTAATAGATATTTCCTCACATTTATTGATGATTATAGCAGAAAGACTTGGATTTATTTTTTGAAGGAGAAATCGGAAGCCTTAGAAAAGTTCAAAGAATTCAAGGAGATGGTCCAGAAGCAAAGCGGCCACTACATCAAAGTACTTCGTTCAGATCGTGGAGGAGAATACAACTCAAAAGAATTCCAAGACTTTCTCAAGAAGCAGGGGATTATTCATCAACTTACTGCTGCCTACACTCCGCAGCAGAATGGCATAGCAGAGAGGAAGAACCGCACAATCCTCAACATGGCGAGAAGCATGCTGAAGAGCAAGTTCCTACCCAAGACATTTTGGGCTGAAGCAGTAGACTGTGTAGTCTACCTCCTTAACAGATGTCCAACGAAGGCCGTCAAGTTCATGACTCCACTAGAGATGTGGAGTAGTTTCAAGCCAAGCGTCAACCATTTGAAGATATTCGGGTGCATTGCATATGCACATGTTCCGGAGCAGCGAAGAAAGAAGCTCGATGATCGTGGAGAGAAATGTATTTTCATTGGATATGACAGAAGAACCAAGGCATACAAGCTGTACAATCCAACTACTAAGAAGCTGATTATCTCCAGAGACGTGGAGTTCGACGAAGGAGAACACTGGAGATGGAGTGATGAAGAAAGAAGCAACAAAAAATTGTTCATTGAAGACAAAGACGATGATCTAGAAGAAGAACCAGAAGGACCACAACAAAGTCCTCCAAACAGTCCAGCTCCAACAACACCGTCACCAACATCTGCATCAAGTTCCAGCTCAAGCGAAGGCAATACTTCTGGGGGAGAACCTAGAAGATTTCGAAGCCTTAGAGATCTTTATGATGATACAGAACCTATTGAGATGATGGAGGATTATACATTGTTCTGCTTATTTGCAGAATGTGATCCAGTCGCCTATGGAGATGCCGTTCAAGATCTTAAATGGAGAAAAGCCATGGATGAAGAAATTCATGCGATTCAAAGGAATGACACGTGGGAGTTGACAACACTTCCGAAGGGCCACAAAGCAATTGGTGTAAAATGGGTATACAAAACCAAAACCAACCAAGAAGGCAAAGTGGAGAAGCATAAAGCCAGACTAGTAGCTAAAGGCTACAGTCAACGAGAAGGCATCGATTATGAAGAAGTCTTTGCACCAGTAGCAAGGATAGACACCATCAGACTGCTCATTTCATTAGCTGCACAGAACAGATGGAAGATATACCAAATGGATGTCAAGTCTGCATTCCTCAATGGCTATTTGGAAGAAGAAGTTTACATTCAACAACCTCCCGGTTACGAGGTGAAAGATCAAGAAGATAAAGTCTGTAAATTGAAGAAGGCTTTGTACGGTCTCAAACAGGCACCCAGAGCATGGAACAAGAGGATTGATGACTACTTTCAGCAGAATGGCTTTCAGAAAAGTCCATATGAGCACTCCCTATACACCAAGAAGAATGGTGGAGAAATCATGATCGTCTGCCTCTATGTTGATGATATGATCTTCACCGGCAACAATCCAAAGATGTTCAAAGATTTCAAGAAAGCAATGATCAAGGAGTTCGAGATGACGGACATTGGAGAAATGTCCTACTTCCTAGGCGTGGAAGTGACACAATCTGAGAAAGGAGTCTTCATCACACAGAAGAAATATGCAGACCAGATATTGAAGAGATTCAACATGAGCAACTGCAATCCGGTTAACACTCCAGCAGAAACTGGACTGAAGCTCCGCCGTGACTCACCAGGGATTTCTGTAGATCCCACACTATTTAAAAGCTTGGTTGGAAGCTTGCGTTATTTGACTATTACAAGGCCTGACATCATGTATGTTGTTGGGGTAGTTAGCAGATATATGGAGGAGCCGAAGCAGGAACACCTCATGGCGGCAAAAAGAATATTGCGATACATCAAGGGTAGTATCAACGAAGGACTACTCTACACAAGCACAAATGCTGTGAAGCTAGTCGGCTATACAGATAGCGACTATGGTGGAGATTTAGATGAAAGGAAGAGTACAAGTGGCTATGTGTTCAATATTGGATCAGCTGCATTTTCGTGGTCATCAAAGAAGCAGTCAGTAGTTGCACTTTCATCATGCGAAGCAGAATATATTGCAGCAGCATCAGGAACGTGTCAAGCGATATGGCTCAGAAACATCATGAAAGAATTGTCTCATCCACAAGAAGAGCCAACAGAGCTATACATTGACAACAAGTCAGCAATAGCATTGGCGAAAAATCCAGTCGCACACGGGAGAAGTAAGCACATCGAGTTAAAATATCATTTCATTCGAGTGCAGGCCAAAGAAGAAAGAGTAAAGCTGATATACTGCAAGACAGAAGATCAAATTGCAGATATATTTACTAAGCCACTGAAAGCTGAGGTTTTTCATAAACTCAAAGAAGAACTCGGGATGGCCAAACATGTTTGAGGGGGAGTGATAGTAGTCAAACATGTTTGGTGGGGTGGGCCCCACCCACCAAACATTGTTTGAAAACAATGTGCCATGGTTAGGTCCCTGTTGAAAAATGTGGCAGGCAAAGAAAAAACGGGAGAGAGAGGGGATTGATCTTCTCCTATAAATAGGAGGTTTAGGAAGAAGGGAAAATCAAGCAAAACAAGAACAAGAAACAAGCAAAAAAAAAAGAAGAAGAGAGTGTCTATTTGTAAGGTGTAGTAACACCAGTTGTAAGAAAGAGTGAAGAGTCTTCTTGTTATTATAATAATATATAATACAAGTTTCCAATTTTTCAATTTGTTTGCCATTTAGCCCAACAAAGTTCCCACTCTCTTCCAACAGTCCGTGCAATGCATGAAAAAATATTTTATTTTATTTTATTTTATTTTATTTTATTAAAATTCTCGATTGTCTCAGTTATTAAATCAATCACATTTAAACTTTTAACTGGTAAAGAAATAAAAATAATAATTAAGAAACATATAAGAAAATATTTTTAAATTATAAAAAAAAACTCAATATATCATCCAATCTAGGAAGAAAAACAAAATCGGTTGATATATTGCAGTAGAAAAATATGGAAAGATATTTAGCAGGTTAAGTATCTAAAAAACAATCCATCAACCTTTCTTACAGTATACTGTTGACACATTGTTAGTAACTTGCATATATAGATCAATGTGAAAGGGTATGTTTGAAAAATATTATAATTAACTATTATGTATCTTATATTATTAATTTTTATATATTTTATGATTTTAGAAATTTATTACTTAATTTTAACATCAAATCTTAGTAAAAATTTACTTCATCGAATTCCTCACCCTTACCCCTACAAGTATAAATTCTACATCAATCATGGCTATACTAAAAATAATACATATAAAAAAAAAAGGATAGTTAAAAAAATATTTATTTGTAAGATAGAATAGCAAATAGGTAGTTCATGCATACATAGAGAATATGCATCTATAATATATGTAGGAAAAAAGGGGTATGAGCAACTTGCTCATTTAGTAAATGAGCAATTGATGATGTGGCATACATGTGATTGGAAAATCATTAAAAGGGTTAGTTGTCCAATGTATCACATGCATGCCACATAATCAATTGCTCATTTACTAAATGAGCAAGTTGCACATATCCCTTTTACCCATATATGTATTATATATCTCTTATATCTTATAAAATTTATGTCTTACGGATTTTAATTAGATAAAAAAGAGATTTAAAATATATTATTTTTACAGGATATGATAAGATGAGTCATCATGAGTTTTCCAAAATTTTAATAAATATTAGTTAATTTCATTATGCTAGTAGTAATGTTTATCTAAAATCAATTAATATAGATGATAGAATTAGGTTATACCACATAATAATCATATTCATGCATTTAAGAGTAATTTTATGTAACGCCCCGATTTTCGGTAACTGGAAAACCGTGACATAAGCCTGAATCTTTTCTTCAATTAGCCACAATACACAGAAAAACAGAAAAATTTAAAACTTTTTATTCAACACAAAATGTATTACAAGTCCAAATGTTATGCAATTGCAATACATTACAATAGTGTTACAATGATACCTTTACAATGCTCTCCCATAATATGAATAAATTCCAATAATTATTACAATGAAATTACAACATATATTACAGCGGAAACAAATAAGTCGACTCTTTGCTTCTCTAGCCTCGAGTCATCCTGAAACATGTACCTGTACTTCTGCAATCCAGTATTTATTGAAGTGGGAACGTCAGTACATATACTGACACTTTAAGGCTGATAACTAGCAGCGAATCTCAACTATAGCAAACAGATTGAAAAAAAGAGAAACGTGTATATATATTTGATGTGTCAGTGTATGTTATGACTTAGACTCTAATGCAAGATTACTACTGCAAGGATGCTCTTATTCTAATGCAAGCAAGTCTCCGGAACAGTATGTGTCCCATACCACATACGCCCCATAACAAGTCGTTTCTTCATATATAGGGATTTGGACCCGCATCATAAATTCTACTTTTGTACACTTCCTGTTCCTGACACATACTGCATAACTGATGAGCTTGCAGGTACGGTCTAGTTCCTCTACTGCAGTACAATAGTGGTGTCCCCATTTTTCACTATTGCCCGACGAACCGGACCTCGCTCAAAAGCCAACACGAACCACAAAATACTTGTCAACCTTCTTCTGTGCCAACTTATCATGAGAAGGCATAGAACCTGATGGATTCGTAGGGTCTATTTTCCTAGGAAGACCTTCTGTTCTTATCATGGCACATTTAGGAATTAACAATCAAGATACGGATCCTGTGCTCCCAACTTGTCATGAAAAAGCACTGCCTGTATCCCTTTGACAGGAAAATATATCCCAATTACACCACCTAGTGTCAGCCTATAGAAGAGGTTGGATTATAGGGTATCACCCCTAACCGCAACTCTCACTCTTCGGCAATTTATAGATAAAAATGGTTAAGTAACTGTTACTACCCTAACGATGTCACTAACCCTAATCAAACAAGCGAGACATGCCACTGTGCTTCCAACTAGACATGAAAAAGCACCGTACGTGTCCATCTTCTAACCAAACAAGCGATACATGGCACTATGCTTCTAACTCATCATGAAAATGTACTGTACGTGTCCCTCTTCTAACTAAACAAACGAGACATGGCACTGTGCTTCCAACACGTCATGAAAAAGCACCGTACGTGTCCCTCTTCTAGAGAGTGTAACAATCTGTTGATACACTCAACCAGTTCTTAACTTATACTTCACAAGTTCTCTACAGATCCACTCATAACCTACTTATTCAAGACAATACCTACATACGAGCTCAATGATCTACGTATGAGACAACAATATACATACGAGCCAAATAAACTACGTATGAGACCAACATCTACATACGGGACAGGCGAGCCACGTATGAGCAAAACTACATACAAAAAACAACCATACAGGTAATCAATCCTAGATGCAACCAAACATGCTTACTAGCAACTCTTGATCTTTTATAATTAGAAATAACAGAAGAACTTACTAACAGTCTAAAATAGGCATATGAGCAAAGAAAAACCTAAAAACGACATAAAAACCCTTCCGACAGCCTAGAAGCAACTAGTACTACGCTTATCGGAATCTAACAAATTTATACTTTTTAGAAAGGTGAGAACATTTCCTGCAACTCTCTAGTTGAACGCTTCTGCAGATTCCATAAGGACTTCCAAATTTTCGACCCTCGAACATATGCAAACAGCTACCAAACTACCAATTTTCAATAAAAAGATGAAATTTCCGTAGCTTGTAACTTTTGCTCTACTCGTAGGAATCTAACGAAACTGGGCAATTTGAAAAGGTGGGAACATCTGCTAAAACTTCCCAGTTGACCACTTTTGTAACACCCCATTTTTTTTCACATTCACAATTCACGTTCCACTTTCTTTACTTTCACATTTTATTTACACTTAGTTATTTTATTAGTTTGTCGACCAGCGAGCCACAGTATCCCAATATACTGAAAGCCGACAGCCCAGTAAACACGCGGCCCGATGCTCACACAGAGTCTTACTCGTCCGAGACTACGTCTTCCTCTTAGCTGAACTAGCGAGGGAACCACTAATCCCAAGTAGAACTTGGGCACTTCCTCCCAGCCGAAGCCAAGAGGGAAAAACCACGTCCCAGGTAAACTGGGTACTTCCTCGCGATGGCTGCCATCGAGGGAAAAACCACATCCCAGGTAAACTGGGTACTTCCTCCCAGCCGATAGCCAGGAGGGAAAAACCACGTCCCAGGTAAACTGGGTACTTCCTCGCGACAGTTGTCATCGAGAGAAACCGGGCCTCAAGCCGATAGCTTGGGCGATAAAATCCACTTACCCCAAACATAGTTTGGGTCCACTATTCCCAAGCCGGTCCTTGGGCGTTAGGAGGTCTAGCCCAAACCCCCAGGATTGCTGTAGGTACTGGTCAACAAAGCCATCTGTTATTAGTATTAATCATTTCATCTTTTCAGCTTACTTTATCAACACACGCATTTCACTTATGAATTCAATAATTGCCACAACCTTGACTTTAATCACGTGAATTAATAACACATTTTATTAACACGTACCATCTTATCTTTTATCTTACCATTTAACGCATATCCGGTGTCCACGATATTAATTATCATATCATTCTGCCCCACTATGCATACACCCTGTCATTCAATATATAAAACCATCATATTATATTATTCATTACCTCATTATACCATATATAGGCATACGTTAAGTGATAGCATTAATAATAGAACTATATTATGTTATTCCATATCGTAAAAGTATCAAAATGTATACTTCATTACATTATAATATCATATTATTACCCATTAATTTATTTTGAACATAATTAGAATATAAACATGTATTTTATCACATCACCGGTCATTATCGTCTATATATATACCACCACATACATTACATTTGTAAGTTTCCAAGAGAAATGACTACAATCACTTCATCTAACTGAACTCCATAGCAACCAATCAAAGCATGCTAGCTCCTACACAATACTCTATGTAAGTAAAATCACCTATAAGGGCCTATATGCCCCAAATTATATACAAAAACATGCACTATATATATATGGGTTTCCAAAATATGACCAAAATCACTAATTTCGTCTAACTACATCTTATAATCGCCCTCCATATCATGCTAGCCCATATACAAGGCTCCACATATACCCAATCATCTATATCGGCTTATTCACCTAAAAACATGCACAAAACATGCACGGGGTAATTATATGCATAAACCGCTTAATATATTTAATTTTTATACTTCAACACATCACAATAACCCATAATATAGATTTTATATACTTAAAATAGTCAATTTTACCACATATCTAAAAAACCCATTTTTGGACCCTTAAAAATCCGTATTTTCAATAAAAATCCACTTTTGGCATAACTTCCACAAAATATATCAAAAGGCCACGAAATTCGGCCACAATATAAAATATTTATAAATACAACATACTCACCTGACGGATCGAGCAAACAATGTCCCACGTCCGCCCGGTAGCCAGTCGAAGTTCAACTTTTTCCACCTAATTGAAAAATTATAGAACCGATTAGCTTAAAACTCATAACGTGACCTACGAACCTTCAAATTCGAATCCGTCTTCACCCACACGTCACAAATGACATAAGTAGCCGAGCTATATCGACGGATTTCAAATTCGGACCCCAATACAAGAACTTACCTATTGATCGGAGGCTTTTTAATAGGAAAATTTCCTATTTCCTAATTTCTTTAATCCTTTTGTCCTAATATCTCAAATTAGGGTTAACAACAATAATGAGACTCATCTACACCTCCGAACCCAACAAATTCTCACCTATATCTCGCTCGGGCATTTCACCGAATACCCGGCATGCACTTTTCACTTATAATCCATTTCACTCAATTTAATTGAGCTTGAAGCCTATAAAAATTACCAAAATTTCTCATTAAACCTCTTATAACATTTTTCACCCTCCAATAATTTTTTTTATCATCAATGGAACCAATTTTCCTTTCCAAATTCACAAATCCTAATTTATTAACAACTTGCCAATTCTTTAATAAAATACTAATTTCTCACCTCTACTACTCCTACCATCTCCAAACCTCCCTACTATAACATTTCTACTCAATAAAACTAACCACACTAAATTTTATTCAAATAAATAGAATAGGGTATACCTTTCCAGAGTTATTTCCCCAAATCGATGCTACCACGGTGGAGAGGACCCTTTAATTAGCCTATCCCTCAATTTAATTTGAGAATCATGGAGAGATGGAGCGGATTTGGGTGTGGGAGGGGATGGCCGATGGGTTTTGGTGGGTTTTTGCTTTGGTCGGGAGAAATGAACGGGAAGGGAGAAGAAAGAAGGAAAGAAGGAAATGGGGGAGGGATTATTTTAAAATATAATATATATATTAATAATAATAATAGTAAGGTATAATTACCTATAAGCCCTCCAAATCCAATACATTACAAATAACCCTAACTCTTTTCTATAATAATACAAACAATACCAAATACACTAAAATTAACTGATAATAATCCCCCAAAATTATAAAATAAAGATGAACAATATTTATTCGCATAAAATCTTAACTCATGGCCCCAATATATCAATAATACACATCTACCACAAATATTCATACCAATATCAATATTGAAAATAAATAAAGTAAGATATCACTTAAAAATAATTCTCACCCCTACAAGACGTAAAAACGAATATTTTTGGTATTTTAAAATCCGAGGTGTTACATTCTACACACCTTAAAAGATGCTCGTCCTCGAGCTATGGGGTTTAAGAAAACTCCCCGAACGATTTCAAGATACCTCCTCCACACCATTACCTTGGATTTCTAGGTACATTATCAACATCAAACCTTCATTACACCATTAACAACTACACAGCTGGTCATCTGGTTAGCTGCACTATGGCTTTACAATAACCACTAGTTTGATAGGATATATCACATCCAATGTCACATCTAGCTGGACTTTAATCTACCACGGCTCCACCACTTGATAGATCTTTCACACTTTCTCGACATAGAAACAAGAAATACATCAAGAATGCCTGATATCTCAAAGATAAGCTTCAAACAATATACCACAGTTCCAATTCTTTCTATAACTCTAAAGGGCCATCATACCTTGGGTCTAACTTTTTTCCAGTTCCTATAACGCCGTACTCCATGGATAAGGGGTACCTTCAAAAATACCTAATCTTCAACTTTTAATCTTCAAAAGACTTTCGCCGCTGATCTACATAATCATTTTCTTTTGTCGACTACACACCTCAAAAGAGGCTTATCCATGCTTACCTGATAATTAATATTTTTCCTCATTCTGGACCAATAAAATATTCTCCTGGAACCTTGATTCATCTTCATGCCACCAGGAATGACAATATACTGAGCATAAGGAACATTCTCCATCACCCGCTACCACAAGCCATCCTCATCAAGAACAAATTTACGGTAATAACAAGAATTTCCCCTACTGCCTACTGACCAATCTATAGTATATTCATTAATCTCATCCAAAATTTGATTATGCATCCTCTGTCACTGAAATAAAATCAATTTGATCCAATGATCTTTAACACTGTCCACTCCTGGGATGCCATTAAAAGCCAAAATCTTCTTTCTATTGAAGACATTCGTCACCCTATTGCTTTCCCGAGTGGTATTTTATTTCCATACCAAACTACCGAGGAACTTAAGCCACGGTTATTGCCTCCTGCTAAAATCATTTACAGAACAAGTGTTCAAACTCTTGTGATCACAGAAAAAGCTAAAACTATTTTCTGAAAAACTAATTTCTCAACACCTTCAATACATGCCTTCCT
Organism: Hemerocallis citrina; assembly: GCA_017893485.1. Classification (NCBI taxonomy): domain Eukaryota; kingdom Viridiplantae; phylum Streptophyta; class Magnoliopsida; order Asparagales; family Asphodelaceae; genus Hemerocallis; species Hemerocallis citrina. Next base: position 288,217,655 of record CM030361.1, read on the forward strand.
GTCACTAATTTCAAATCTGCATAATTCACGCACCCTGTATAACCACAACTGCCTCAATATATAAGCCACAAGCTTGCCTTCATGTATCAAACTGCACCTAATCCTGTTCTACATGCACTCCCTTCTCGGGATGATCAAAACATGAGCTGTCGTTAATCTTCCTTTAATTCTTGAAAATATCTTTCCACGCTGTTCTGGTCATACCAACGGCTCATTCTTTATGATAAAATGAGTCATTGGTACAACAATAATAGAAAATCGAGGAATGAACCTCCAATAATAGCCAGTTAAAACCAAGAAACTCTGAATTTCCAACACATCCGAAGGTTATTTCCCATCTTTTCACCTTTTGTAATTACTTTCTGATCCACAATTACGCCTTCAACAGACACAATGTGTCCCAAAATTCACACTTCTCACCCCCAAAAATAACAATCTATAGACTTTTCATACTGCTTTTAGTCCCAGCAAGTCTACAACTCAGTTTTGAGGTGCCATCTATGCCCCTCCATACTGCAAAAGTACACCAAATACCATTCACAGATACAATCACCACCCGTCGGTATAAGGATGAAAAAGGTCCAATTCACCAAATCTAGGAGAAATGCGGGGGCATTGGGTCAGCCCCAAAGGCATTATCGAGAACTCATACAATCCACATCGAGTACGAAAAGCAGTCCCTGGGATACTTCCCTGTTCAGTGAGTATCTGACGGTACTCGGTGTGCAACTCTAGCCGGGAGATTAGTGGAACTCCCCGCAACTAATCCAACAAATTATCTATTCTCAACAACGAATACCTAATAATCACCTTACTCCGTACACCTTCTCGGTGAACTACCTTCTTTGCTACAACTACCGGCATGCCCTACGGCGTATCACTTGAACCAATAATCTTTTCCAAAACATCATCTCAAATTCTCTTTCATCTTTTCCCATTCCTTAAGTGCTGTAACACAAGCTGATTTAGAAATTGGAGTCATACCAAATATCTAATCGATCTTGAACTCCAGAGTTCGCTAAGGTGGGGGACCAAAAACCTCTTCAAATATATCAAAAACTTTGCAAACCCCATCAACAATCTCAATCTTCGCCTTAGATATTTCCACCAAACCCAACGAGCATAATTTCATCGTCCAAGGCATTACATATAATCAAAACTGGGTTTCATCGGGCTGTCTCACCCGAGTCCTCCCTGTATCATACCCCAACTATGCGTGAGGCCATCACAACCAATCAATCTCCCCAAATATAGGATAAAACCATAACCACACCACTCCTCAGTCTATAAAATATACACCTATAGGACATACGCCCATAGGACCTACACAAAATCTCCAGGGAATAGCCCCTTACGGCACACAGCAATCAATATAATAGAATACTCCAATAGTACACAAATTCACACCGAGATTTCTACAGAGGTCACCCCATATGCAGGGCCATGAATGTTAATGCTGACTCAAAGTCAGACCAAAGTCTAATGAGGATCGCACCATTCCATGATACAATCTATACTTAACAAAACACCCACATAACATACTCTCTATCTCCGACTAAGCAATAATGAACCTATACTCACATGGCAAGATCACTAAGATTAACAAATTCCTAGTTAACCTAGGCTCTGATACCAAACTGTAACACCCCAAATTTTTTTTTTTGAAAACCAAACCTCCAAATTCAATTCTATCAATTTCTATATCACTTTAAACATAAACTAAAATAGTTATATTTCAATAAAAATTTGGGCAGAGTTTCTCCAATAATTTTTGCCCCGAAACACAATTGGCTTACGGAATTCTGCTCTAAATTCCGTAGCTCACATCACAGGCAACAAAAGAATTTATGGTTTTTATTTAATATTTGATAATCCGTTATGAGTTTGGCCCCCAGAGCATTATATTATATTGCCTATGTGATTCTGCTCATTTTGGCCTGGGGAGCTCGTGATATTGTTGCCTGTGATGTGAGCTAAGGAATTTAGAGTAGAATTCCGTAAGCCAATTGTGTTTCGGGGCAAAAATTACAGGAGAAACTCTGCCCAAATTTTTATTGAAATATAACTATTTTAGTTTATGTTTAAAGTGATATAGAAATTGATAGAATTGAATTTGGAGGTTTGGTTTTCAAAAAAAGAAATTTTGGGGTGTTACAACTTTCTCAGATTCTGTAAGGAATTCTAAATTCCTGACCTCGAACATACGCAAACAGTTACCAAACTATAGATTTCCAATAAAAGGATGAAACTTCTATAGCTTGTAACTTCTTCTCTACTCATCGAAATCTAACGAAACTGGACAATTTGAAAAGGTGGGAACCTCTACTAAAACTTCTTAGTTGATCACTTGCTCGGATTCCATAAGGAATTCCAAGTTTCTACCCGTCGAATGCACGCAACCGGTAAGAAAACAGCAGATTTAACAAGGGAAAGCTGGAACTTTGGAAACCTATAACTTTTGTTCCACTTATCGAAATTTAACCCAAGAGGTCAATTCAGAAAGTTGGGAATGCCTATTACAACTCCCTAATTGGTCAGCTCCTCAGATTCAGCGAGTAAGACACTCAAAAACTATAAGGAATCAAGATAGATACAATCCAAACCCGCCGAGTACACAGCCAAGCTGAAAACTTCCAAAGCCCATAACTTCTACTCTGCATGTCGGAATTTAACTCGAGAGGTCAATTCGGAAAGGGGAGAGTCTCTACTACAACTCCCTAGTTGGTCCGAACCAAAGATTCAACTAGTAACACACTCAAAAATCTAGGACAAGTCAAACAGTAAGCACACTCAGCTCAAGCTGGCTGCTGCACCTTCCAAATACTATAACTCCTACTCCGCTTATCGGAATCTAGCCTGAGAGAACAATTAGGAAAGGGGAGAACGTCTACTACAACTCCCTAGTTGGTCCAAACCTCAGACTCATCGAGTAAGACCCTCAAAAAGGACTAAGAAGTTAAACAGCAAGTACCTAGTCAAAACTGCTAATTGCTGTATTTTGCGAAGGGTATAATTCCTACTCGGCTCATCAGAATTTAACCTGAGAGGCCAATTCGGAAACGGAAGAATTTCTACTACAATTTCTCTAATGGGTCTCTACCTCAGATTCAACCATTAAGACACTCAAAAACTCCAAGGAGTCAAAATAGTAAGCACTTAGTCAGACAGCTTTTTGCTGTATTTTCCAAGGACCATAACTCCTACTCAGCTTATCAGAATCTGGCCCGAAAGTCCAATTCAGAAAGGGGAGAACGTCTACTACAACTCTTCTAATGGGTCTCTACCTCAGATTCAACCATTAAGCGACTCAAAAACAGCAATTTACCCAAACAGTGAGCAACTCAGCCAAGTTGCTGTCCTGTTTTTGTAATGACCGTAACTTTTGCGTCTCATCGGAATTTAACCTGAGAGGTCAATTCGAAAAGGGGAGAGTGTCTACTACAACTTCTCTACAGGGTCTCTACCTCTAATTCTGCAAGGAAACCCAAGTACCTCTTGAACCTACTGCGATACTTAACCCGAAAACAGTCTGTGTTTTTCTGCTTGAACCTCGCTGTTTTGGGGAAAACATTCATTTCACCCATCAAAACTACTCCAAAAAATCTATAAAAATTAGAGAACACTAAAAACACCTAGGAGAACCTCCCACATAAATTTCGGATCAAGATTCTACTTTTAACCCAGTTAAATAAAATCAACTCTAGAACAACCAAAATCGAATCTTTATGGTTCTAATTTGTGTTCTACAACTTCAAACTTCCCATACACTTTGTTCTAGTCCATAAACAACCAAAAGCACATGATTTAGTCTAATTTACCACAATCTACAACAATAAATAATTAAAACAAAGCATGAGATGAGAAACCCCCACCTTGATTTTGTGTAGGAAGAACTTGCCCTACATTCTCCTTGCTCCTTGTTCTTGCTTCTTCAAGAACACCCTCCATGAATGGAACCCATGAAACCCTAGCTCTCTTTTCTTTTGATTTGATCGTCTCTTTCTTTTTTTTTCAAAATTTTCTAAATAGAACTAGTAGAAGAAGAAGTAGGAGTAGAAGAAGGGTGAGAATGAGATGAGATAATAAGGGAAAAAATGGAAGAGGGCCTTTTCCCACTTGGGAGTGGCCGGCTTATAAATAGGGGGAGAAAGAGAGCTTGTGGTGGAGAAGAGTCCACTTGTCTCTCTTTCTTATGGCTCACACAATTCGGATCAATTCGCAAATTTTAATTTACAATCAAACCCAATAAATTGCAATCAACACCCAAAATCATCTCCAACCCTTCATTTTGATCATGATTGATCAAAATAAGAGGTATTTTTCCAAATCACATACTACATGATTTTGTACAAACGTACGAAATCGATACAATTCAACTACGTACATATATCTGATTATACAGATAATTTTTATTAGTTAAGACGAATAATCTGTACAAAAATAATTCCGAGAAATAAAAATAAAATAATTTTATTACTGGCTCGAAAGATTCCAGTATCAGTTTGATACAAAACAGTCGTATGTCGACTAGTATATGGATATATATATAATGTTTATTAACAAAACCGGGTGCTATCCACCAAAAAAAATTCAATTCTGGAAATAAAAATAAAATAATAATAAAATAATAATTTTCAGTATCTGCCCGGGATTTTTCAAATATTTTCCTTAAAAATGCGTTTTTCAAGATTTTGCACAAATGCGCAAAACTGATACAATACCTGTATATACTTGTCAGTATATATATCCAGATAACTTTTTATTTGAATAACCAAATAATTTCTATTAAAAATATTTTAATTCAAAAATGGTAATTATCAAAATATAATATCCGTCTGGGATATTACATTTTAAGTGCTGTAAATTTAGAAACCCTAATATATACTGTTAAAATTTTCCATACATTATATCAACAAAACAAAAGAAGATCTGAAAACTGAAATATCTTTAAACAAATACAATCGATTATGGATAGAAATATGCACAACACGTTTGTTCCTAGATTCTATATTGGAAATGGATATAAATAATTGAGTGAGATGTTTTCAGTGCACTTTTCCATTTCCATGATAGGAGGAATGTGCTCCTTATAAAAGGTACCTTGAGGATCTCTAGAAATTAGTGGCGTGCATTATCCTCCTATCATAAGAGCATCCACTATCGTTTGCTAAAAACTCAAATATTAGCATTTGAGATGAAACACCACCCCACTATCATTGGCTAAAAACTCAAAATTTAGAATATGAGTAAACAACCGATTGCTAATTATAGCAGCTGCATTAGATAAATGCTAAATATTGAAGACGGAAGAAGATAATCCGTCTGAGAAATTTTTTTGGAAAAGATGACAGACGGAAGATGATGCTAGCTCCGTCCATCGATTTCGTTGATTTTAAAATTAAAAAATGAAAAAGAAAAGATGAGAGACGGAGGAAGAAGCTTCGTCCTCATATATTCCGTAAAAAAAAAAAATCAAATTACTCAATTACCCCGTCAACTATATATCCTTTTTCCTTATTTCTCTTCTCTTTTAAAATAGAAAAATAAGCTGAAAGGAGGGAGGAGGAGATTGGTAAATAGTATTGTTGCCGCTAAATTTGGTGTGGGGGCAAACAGATAGAACTTGTGGATTCTTAGGGAAACTGAATAGTAACCTGTATACCTGTTCCTTGGGGCGTCGGTCGTCGCTCCCGCCGTGCACCTGCAAAAAGTGCGAGACACCGGGGTTGTTCCCGGCGACGCACCCTCCGACGCTCAAGTCAGTAATCTAGGAAGACTATGAATGAGCACAAAAACTGGTGAAGAGTTGATTACCTCTTAATGGAGATGGATGGGGGGTATTTATAGGCGTCTTAGGGAACAGATTAGGAATGTAATCCCCGTGATCTGATAAGGAATATTCTCCTTGTAAACAGATTAGGAATGTAATCCCTAATTCCCAGTGGAGGGATAGGGATGAATCAGGGCCGTTGATTAGGATCTAATCAGGAGCCTTAATTCTATCCCTCTGATCGGGCTCTATTGCTGGTTGAGACCCGCGCCCAATTGAAGCGGATCCGTTTGTGGGTTATTGGGTCTTTATCGGAAAGACCTAGTACCCATTTCAGACCCTATTTGTAGGTGAAATTTCCATTTTACCCCTGGACTTCAAGATTCGTGCCCGATTTGGACGGTTCCGATTAATCCCCATTTTTAGCCATATCACGAGCCCCCCACTCCTAAAGCCTGAGCTTGATCGGCCTTTGAGGAGTAGTTTTAGCTGTTTTAATGGCTGGCGGAGTTGTATCGGAGCCCAAATGGAAGGTTTTGAATCTTGAAGGAGGTAGTTTGGTGATTTTTCAAGCGGATTGAACTCTGAGTCGCTCCTGAGCTCTTATGGTCATGTGGTGTTCTTGCAGGGATACCCTATTAACTTCGCGAAGTGTCAATTCGTCGTTTGGGGTTCTTAGAAGATTGCTCTCAGCAATAATTGCTTGTTCGGGGACGAGAAGGTGCTCCCTATCTTCACAATTGCTTTGCAGGAGTTCTTCCTTGATTTCCCAAATTTTTAATTATTTTTCCGAGATCTCTTGGCAAATGGTTCGACCTTTTTCATTCGTTGAGGGGGACATGTGCTCGTATCATGCTTCCGACCCCTTCTACAGCTCGCTGACTAGGGGACCGAGGTCTGTATGCGGTTCGGCTCATCTTTCCGAAGAGGGGGGAGAGTTCGGCATGGTTATGAGTGCCGAGAGGGAGTTCGGCATGATCCGAGGTCCCATCTTTCCCCCGTAATAGGGTCGGTGCCAAGAACGCTCGGCAGCTGGTGCCGAACTCAATTTTTCCCTATAATAGGGTCGGTGTCACGAACGCTCGGCAGTGAGTGCCGAACGTGACTTTTCCCCCTATAACAGGGTCGGTGTCACGAACGCTCGGCAGTGAGTGCCGAACGTGACTTTTTCCCTATAACAGGGTCGGTGTCACGAACGCTCGGCAGCTGGTGTCGAACTCAATTTTCCCCTATAACAGGGTCGGTGTCACGAACGCTCGGCAGTGGGTGCCGAACGTGACTTTTTCCCTATAACAGGGTCGGTGTCACGAACGCTCGGCAGTGGGTGCCGAACGTGACTTTTTCCCTATAACAGGGTCGGTGTCACGAACGCTCGGCAGTGGGTGCCGAACGTGACTTTTTCCCTATAACAGGGTCGGTGTCACGAACGCTCGGCAGTGAGTGCCGAACGTGACTTTTTCCCTATAACAGGGTCGGTGTCACGAACGCTCGGCAGTGAGTGCCGAACTCGACTTTTTCCCTATAACAAGATCGGTGTCACGAACGCTCGGCAGTGGGTGCCGAACGTGACTTTTTCCCTATAACAGGGTCGGTGTCACGAACGCTCGGCAGTGAGTGCCAAACGTGACTTTTTCCCTATAACAGGGTCGGTGTCACGAACGCTCGGCAGTGAGTGCCGAACGTGACTTTTTCCCCATAACAGGGTCGGTGTCACGAACGCTCGGCAGTGGGTGCCGAACGTGACTTTTTCCCTATAACAGGGTCGGCGTCACGAATGCTCGGCAGTGAGTGCCGAACGTGACTTTTTCCCTATAACAGGGTCGGTGTCACGAACGCTCGGCAGTGGGTGCCGATCGTGACTTTTTCCCTATAACAGGGTCGGTGTCACGAATGCTCGGCAGTGAGTGCCGAACGTGACTTTTTTCCTATAACAGGGTCGGTGTCACGAACGCTCGGCAGTGGGTGCCGAACGTGACTTTTTCCCTATAACAGGGTCGGTGTCACGAACGCTCGGCAGTGGGTGCCGAACGTGACTTTTTTCCTATAACAGGGTCGGTGTCACGAATGCTCGGCAGTGAGTGCCGAACTCCCAGACTTGTCGTTTTTTGGGGGTTTGTCTTTTCTGTGCGCCATTTGAACCCCTGACACCTCTGACAATTCTGACAACCCTGACAGATGGGACGTTCATTAATTGCAGTGACCCCTGGGTTTCCATCAGATGGAGTGCGCATTAAATTCAACTCATGATTCGTTGTAGTTATCGAGGTGACGATTGGGATCGCTCCGCCGCTTGGTTTAGATGGGCCGGTCGTACGGGCCCATTAGCCTCGTGGTGTGTGTCCCTCTTCTATAAATCCTCCCCCCCTTCTCATTTCTCATTTCTTCTCTCATTTGCTCAGGCGTTCTCTTGTGTCTCAGGCGAGTTTTCCGGTGACTGGTGTTTGACTCAAGCGAGGTTTTTCGGCAGCTCTTTCTTTTCAAGGTAATTTATAAATTATGTCTGTAGCTTCTGTCTCAGATGAAGTCTCTTGGTCCGAGCCCTCCCTTGAAGGCGTCGAGGCCTCGAGTCCGAATCCACCCAAGGGGAAGGTGTTCGGCAAGGATTCCATCGTCGTGGATCCGAAGAGGATGGGGGAGTTCGGACAGCTACCAGGTCCACTGACGGGGCTGCACAGGGTCAGGGAGCTCCCGAAGGACCAGGCCGAGCGGATCGTCCATGGGAGGGAGAGGTCCTTCGAGGAGAACGAAGCGAGGGAGACGACGGAGGCGGACGACGCGGCATCGATCCTGCGCGAGGAGGAACTGGCTGCGATCCGGGACTCTTTTTTCATCCCGGAGGAGTACGAAATCATGCTGCCGGGCCCCGGGGTTAGGGCTAATTCGCCGCTGCCAGTGACCATGTGTTGCTGGCCGGTCGATGCCTTTATCGCCGGTGCTCGGCTGCCTCTCCACGCGTTCGCCGTTACCGTGGTGAGCTGGTACGGGGTCTGCCCCATTCAGCTCATGCCGAACGCGTGGCGAGTGATTAATGGCTTCGTTCTCCACTGCCAGGCCGCAGGGATCGAGCCGCAGCTGAACGTGCTTCGGACGATATACCGGCTCCACCAAGGGAACAAGTCGGAGTACCGGTATTATCTGACTCCGAGGCACGGCGGCAGGCTCGTCGTCTGCCCCGACTCTATCAAGCACTGGCGAGAGAAGTGGGTCGTCATGCGGAGTCGAGAAGCATGGCCGATCCCCACAAATTGGGCAGAAGGGGTGCCCAAGAGGGCGACGGCGCTGCCGAGGCTTACGGTAGAGGAAGAAGCGGCGGTCCGGACCCTCCTCGACCGGCCGAAGTACGATTGGAAGGATTTGACGGAGGACGTTCTCTACAGGGGAGGGCTCTGCCGCGTAGATCCTAGTACGCGGCTCTCGCCAAGTTCTTTTTTCCGTACTTGCTGCCTTGTTTTTCTTTTGTGCTAATCATTTTTTGCTTTTGATGCAGAATCCATGGACTACGAGGCGGTGTTGGCGCTCAGGGCGGGGCTCGCCAGTAAGGCGCCGAGGAAGCGCAAGAGGGTTGCGTCGAAGCTGCCCTCGACCTCGAAGGTGCCGAGGATTGCGGCCCCCGACCAGGTGGTGGAGGTTGCTGACGACCCGGTCGTCACCGTGGCGGGGCCTTCGGCTCCTGCACCTGTGGGGGATTTCCCCATTGCCGCCGCGCTCGCCATGCCGACCCCGCCGCTGACCGTAGCAGGCGAGGAGCTCCTGACGGAGGAGCACAAGCGGATCCACATTCCGGACTGGCAGGTCCGGAGGCACGATGGGTTCCTCGGGAACTCGTTGGCGAGCATGCAGGCCGTCAAGCATCTCGCCACCCCGAAGGACCGCGCCGCCATGGACGCGGGGAGGGAAGGCGACGACGTGATCGAGATCGCTCGTTCAGCGGTATCGGTAAGTTCCGAGTTCCCTTCGTTCGTTTCATCCCCTTGAATCACAAAATTTTTCTAACTCTCTGAGTTCTTCTTCTTTCCTTTGTAGATCGTCGTCCATTTCGGTCACCTCATCGAGAGGCTGACCGCCCTCGAGAAGGAGCTGAAGCAGGAGTCCGACCAGGCTCGGAACGAGAAGGCTCGGATGTCGAACCAGCTCGACAAGCTCCGAGTCGAGCATGAAGGTCGGTCTGCGAGGATCCAGCACCTCGAGGCCGAAGTGAAGAGGCTGGAGGACGAGCTGCGTCGGGAGAAGGAGGGGTCGGCCAACCAGTTGGTCGAGGCCGAGGCGAAGCAGGCGGCGGCCGTGAAGGAGGCGGAGGACGCCACCTTGAAGAAGGCCCAGGGGTACCTCGCGCAGAACATGGCGAAGGCCTTCGCCACTACCCTCGACCGGGTGCGAGAGGCATACCCCGGGGTGGACGTCTCGGGATGGCGACTCTTCCCCGGACACGTCGAGGGCTTCGACCCCGAGTCCGAAGGGGAAGAGGAGGAGGAGGAGGAGGGCGACGCTGATGCCGATGCCGGGGTTACTGGCGAGGTCCCGAGCACCACGACCACTCCGTTGGCGGTGGCGTCTCCTTCGGCGAAGTCGACGCCTACTCCGCCTCGTCGCCCGGGGAAAGAGGTCGGGCCCTGAATCCGCCTTTCGTTTTGTTGTTTTTGATTTTGTTTTTCCTTTCGAACTTTGTAATGCCTAATAGCGGACTGGCCACCGCTTTTTTTGACGTTTAATGAAAGGAAAATTTCTGCAAGTGTCGATGTTCAGAAGTTTTTGTGTTACGCACTTTCTTTTGCCGAACTGTCCCCTTTTGTTTCTAGAGATGAAAATTTTTCCAAGTGTGGCGCTTCGGCCATGTTCGGCGTTTGTGCTGATTATTCTGATCTCTTTGCAGCTTATGGTGATTGCCCAAGACGTCGAGCTTGCTTGCTCGGACGAGGAAGTTCCAGCCGAGGCCGGCCTAGGGGCGACAAGGCTGTGTTTGGCTAGGTGTAGGGAGAAACTTTACGAGGTCGAGCTCGGATTGCGCCGAGCTGAAAGCGAGAGGAGGCATCTCCAGCTCGTCCTTGGACGGCGAGACATCGAGATTCGTCGTTTGGAAAGCAGAATCGCCGAGCTTATACCCGAAGGTGAACATTTGCCAACTGATTTCAGTAATGAGATTCGAGTTCAGTGCATTCGTCATAACTTGTCCAAAATAACAGCGGAGAAGGACGAGTTGCTTTCCGAGATACAGCATCTGCAGTCCGTAGAGGCGAAGCTCCGGAGTGAGGGCGAGGGGCTGACGGCCGAGGTGGCCAAGTTGACGACCGAACGAGTCGAGTTGACTGCCGAAGTCGAAGCGCTAAAGAGAGCGACGGTGGATAAAAGCATCGAGGTCACCCACCTTCGGCGCCTCGTCGCTAGCCGATCCAGAGTGCCGGACTCCGCAATACCTCCACGTTTCGAAGTCGACGTCAAAGACGACTCGTTGCGGGACAGGATCTCGGAGTTGGAGGCGGAAGTGGCCCGTCTTAAGCCACATTCGGGGCCGATCCACGTTCGAAGCACGTCATGCACTCGCGCTGAGAGTGAGCGGGGCATTACCTTCTATGAGATGGCGACCCGTCAGCGGATCGGTCAACCAAGCCCGGGGGACGCGCAGAGCTCGGTGGCAATCTCCTCGAGCGGGGCGTCCGTCGGTGTAGCTACCAGGAGCGGTGCCGAGGATACGTCCCAGTTTGCCAGCTTGGGGTCGCGCTCCGGGGACAAGCGTCGTCACTCTCGAGTGTCCTTGAAGCGGAACGCTCCAGCTCCGAAGAAGCGCTGACGTGGTCGATTCTGCGAGTTCTTTGCTTATTTTTTGTTTTTCGCTAAGTGTAATAAGTCGGCATTGTAACTTTTCTCTGATGAGTTGTGCTCCTGCTGTGTTTGCCTTTGTACCACGTCTGTTTCATTAATAAAAGTGTTATTGCCGAACTTGTGTGTCTTGTTCTTGCGATTGTTGTCTGCTGTGCCGTAACTTCGTAAGCTTCGGACTTTGAATGGCGAACTACATCTAGCTCGCTCGGGAGTGGACTCGCGAAGTAGAATCGGGCCAAGTGTTAGACTTCGGGATCCTTGGTTGACTAGGTTAGGATTGTCGGAGCGTTTTAGAATGGCGAACTGCCCCTAGCTCGCTTAGGAGCGAGCTTGCGGGGTAGAGTCGAACCAAGCGCTGGACTCCGAACCATTCAGCGGCTGTGGGAGCATTTCCGAATGGCGAGCTACTTCTAGCTCGCTTAGGAGCGAGCTTGCGAAGTAGAATCGAGCCAAGTGTTGGACTCCGAACCATTCAACGGCCGTGGGAGCATTTTTGAATGGCGAGCTACTTCTAGTTCGCTTGGGAGCGAGCTTGCGGAGTAGAGTCGAACCAAGTGTTGGACTCCGAACCATTGTCAATTAGGGGGTGTGGGAGCAGTTTCGAATGGCGAACTACCCCGAGCTCGCTTGGGAGCGAGCTTGCGGAGTAGAGTCGAACCAAGTGTTGGACTCCGAACCATTCAACGGCCGTGGGAGCATTTTCGAATGGCGAGCTACTTCTAGTTCGCTTAGGAGCGAGCTTGCAAAGTAGAATCGAGCCAAGTGTTGGACTCCGGAACCATTGTCAATTAGGGGGTGTGGGAGCAATTTCGAATGGCGACCTATCCCTAGCTCGCTTAGGAGCGAGCTTGCGGAGTAGGGTCGAACCAAGTGTTGGACTCCGAACCATCCAACGGCTGTGGGAGCATTTTCGAATGGCGAGCTACTTCTAGCTCGCTTAGGAGCGAGCTTGCGAAGTAGAATCGAACCAAGTGTTGGACTCCGAACCATTCAACGGCCGTGGGAGCATTTTCGAATGGCGAGCTACTTCTAGTTCGCTTAGGAGCGAGCTTGCGAAGTAGAATCGAGCCAAGTGTTGGACTCCGGAACCATTGTCAATTAGGGGGTGTGGGAGCAGTTTCGAATGGCGAACTACCCCTAGCTCGCTTGGGAGCGAGCTTGCGGAGTAGAGTCGAACCAAGTGTTGGACTCCGAACCATCCAACGGCTGTGGGAGCATTTTCGAATGGCGAGCTACTTCTAGCTCGCTTAGGAGCGAGCTCGCGAAGTAGAATCGAGCCAAGTGTTGGACTCCGGAACCATTGTCAATTAGGGGGTGTGGGAGCAATTTCGAATGGCGACCTACCCCTAGCTCGCTTAGGAGCGAGCTTGCGGAGTAGGGTCGAACCAAGTGTTGGACTCCGAACCATCCAACGGCTGTGGGAGCATTTTCGAATGGCGAGCTACTTCTAGCTCGCTTAGGAGCGAGCTCGCGAAGTAGAATCGGGCCAAGTGTTGGACTCCGGAACCATTGTGATATTAAAGAGTTACAAGCAGAGGGATGTAATAGTAGTGAAAACATGAAGAAACTTTCATTTATTAATATCTAATGATCGGCTGCTTCTAAAGTTGCTAGCCGTTATTACAATGATAAAAACAAAAAGACAAACCACTACTAGTGAAAGGAAGGGAACGGTTCGACATCTCGAGTTACTTGGAGAGACGTAGTTGCCTTCTCTTGGTATTTCAAAAGATGGTCGGCGTTCCACGTCCTGGGAATTTCTCTGCCTTCGAGATCTTCTAGCTTGTACGTACCAGGGCGGATTACTTTCGTGATCTTGTACGGTCCCTCCCAGTTCGGGGCCAGCTTGCTTTTCTGCCCGGGGAACGAGATGGCCAACTTCCGAAGGACTAAATCCCCTTCTTTGAGGTCCGTTGGGCGGACTCTTTTGTTGTATGCTAGCTCGATCCTTCTTTGGTAAGTTTGCTGGCGTATGGCAGCTCTCTCTCGGATTTCGTCAATCAGATCTAGGCTTGTTCTGAGCTCTCTAGCATTCTGCTCTTCTTCATAAGTGATCAGGCGAGGAGAGGGTATCCCGACTTCTAGGGGGATGATGGCTTCGGCCCCATAGGTGAGATTAAATGGGCTCTCGCCTGTTGGGGTCCGCTTGGTGGTGCGGTGATTCCAGAGTACGTTCGGCAGCTGATCGACCCATAGCCCCTTGGAACACTTGTCTAACCTCTTCTTGATTCCCGCAAGAATCTGTCGGTTGGCATTCTCAGCCTGGCCATTCGACTGGGGATGGGAGACGGAGGAGAATCGGTGTTATATGGAGAGGTCTTCACACAAGGCTCGGAAGGCGGCTCCAGTAAACTGTGTCCCGTTATCTGTGACTATGACTCGGGGTACACCAAAGCGGCAAATCACGTTTTTCCAGAAGAATTGAACTACTCTATGCTCGGTGATTGTAGCCAGGGGCTCGGCTTCTATCCATTTAGAGAAGTAGTCGACTGCCACGACTAGGAACTTCAGCTGTCCGGGAGCTGGGGGAAACGGCCCTAGTAAATCCATTCCCCACATAGCAAAGGGGATCGGACTTGATAGGGAGGTTAGCGGTGCTTGCGGAAGGCGTCGGATGTCTGCATACTTTTGACAGGAGCTGCACTGCCGAACGTGTCGTTCCGCGTCCCGTAGGAGAGTGGGCCAGTAATATCCATAGTTCAACACCTTGCGCGCTAGAGCCCTGGATCCAGAATGAGCTCTGCCGATCCCCTCATGGAGCTCTTGCAGGGCATAGTCGGCTTGCTCGGGGGAGAGGCACCTTAGATACGGTCGACCATCCACTTGGGTGAAGGAGCGTTTATATAAGATGCCTTCGATTAAAGTAAAACGCTCGGCTCGGGCCCTGATTCTTCGTGCTTCCCTCGGATCTTCAGGGAGGAGTCCGTTCCTCAAGAATTCGACAATGGGTTTCATCCAGTTGTCTTCGAGGAGGACGGGCAATGCTTCAACGGAGTCTGTCGCTTCGTCCTCTATGCTCGGCTTCAGGAGGACTTCTATCAAAACGGTCTGTTCCAGACCTTGAAGGGAAGAGGAGGCTAACTTGGATAAGGCGTCGGCCTGAGCATTTTCTTCTCGAGGGATCCTTTGGATGAGAGCCTCGTCGAACAGCACCATGAGGCTCTTTACTTTGGACAAGTATTTAGCCATTCTATCGTCGCGGGCTTCGTACTCGCCGAGGACCTGGTTGAAAATCAACTGGGAGTCGCTGAAGACCTGTAGCCGTCGTGCCCCAGCATTTCGGGCCATTCGAAGCCCGGCTATCAGTGCTTCGTATTCGGCCTCGTTGTTCGAGGCTTTGAAATTTATCCGGAGGGAGTATTGGAGGATGAAGTTATCTGGCCCTGCCAGGATGACTCCTGCGCCGCTTCCCTCGCTACAAGAGGATCCGTCAACGTAGACCGACCAGACAGGCGGTCCCTTCATTGTTTGTTCGGAGTCGGGGATAGTTGTTTCAACTATGAATTCGGCCAGCGCCTGCGCCTTGATTGCGGTCCGAGGCTGATAAGTAATATCATGTTGGCTCAGCTCGATCGACCACTTCATGAGGCGGCCGGAAGTCTCTGGCTTGTGAAGGATCTGTTTCAGCGGCTGGTCGGTAAGAACGACCATCGAATGGGACTGGAAGTATGGCTGAAGCTTTCTCGCAGCCATTATCAGGGCGTAGGCTATTTTCTCAATTTTCGGGTACCGGAGCTCGGCGTCCCGAAGCACTTTGCTGACGTAGTAAATGGGCTTCTGAGTTCTTTCTTCTTCTCTGACTAAGACCGCACTAAGCGTCTGTTCGGAGGCTGCCAAGTAGAGGTAGAGTGGTTCGCCTGGTATGGGTTTGCTGAGAAGAGGTGGATTGACGAGGTAAGCCTTAAGCTGGTCGAAGGAGTCTTGTTGTTGCTGCCCCCACTCGAATCCCTTAGCCCCCCTGAGGGCTTTGAAGAACGGGAGGCACTTCTCCCCAGACTTCGACAGAAAGCGCCCAATGGCGGCTAATCGACCAGTCAATCTCTGAACTTCTTTGACGTTTCTAGGCGGGGCCATGTCCAGTATGGCCTTGATCTTCTCCGGATTTGCCTCTATTCCTCGTTGGCTAACCATGAAGCCGAGGAACTTGCCTGATGAGACGCCGAACGCACACTTGTTCGGGTTGAGTCTCATATTGTGCTTTCTCAAAACATCAAACGCTTCTTGGAGGTCGGCCATGTGATCAATGCCTCGGATGCTTTTCACAAGCATGTCATCCACGTACACTTCCATGTTCCGGCCAATCTGTGCCTGGAATACCTTGTTAACGAGGCGCTGGTATGTCGCCCCGGCATTCTTTAGGCCGAACGGCATGACTCTGTAGCAGTAGAGTCCTTGGTCGGTCACAAAAGATGTCTTCGGAATATCCGGGGGGAACATCCTTATCTGATTGTAACCCGAGAAAGTGTCCATGAAGCTGAGGAGCTCATGTCCCGAGGTTGCGCCTATCAGAGTGTCGATGCTCGGTAGAGGGAAGGGGTCTTTAGGGCAGGCCTTGTTAAGGTCAGTGAAATCAATACAGATTCTCCACGTCCCATTGGACTTCTTCACCATTACTACGTTAGACAACCACTCCGGGTAGTTTACCTCCTGTATGAATCGGGCTTTCAGCAGCTTATCTACCTCCTCTTTGATAGCGAGCTGACGCTCGGGGGCGAACTTGCGCCTCTTCTGCTGAACCGGTTTGGACCCCGGATCAACACTCAGGCGGTGGACTAGGAGTTCTTCGGAGATACCGGGCATGTCAGTTGCGGACCATGCGAAGAGGTCTTGATTGGCTCGGATGCATTTCACAATATCTGAGTATAGGGCGGATGGGAGGGTCTTGCTTACGAAGAACTTGCGGGTCGGCTCTTGTTCAGAGAAGAGCACCTCCTCCAGTTCGTCTGCTGGCTCGGAGGTCGGTCTTGTGGAATCTTGGGGAATCTCCAGGGTCTCTAAGGAGAGGACGGGCCCGAGGGTTGAGGTCATGTAGCATTTCCGGGCCTGCTCCTGATTTCCCCTTACTTCCCCGACCCCGGATCGGGTGGGAAACTTCATCTTCAGATGGTATGCCGAGGGAACTGCTTCCAGAGCTGCGAGGCCGGGCCTGCCCAAAATGACGTTGTAGGCAGCGGGGACATCCACCACCATGAAGTCCATCGGTTCTGTCCTGGTGGTAGGGGTTTGGCCGGCAGTTACATCGAGGGTGATCACCCCTTCTATAGTTACCGGAACCCCCGTGAACCCATGGAGAGTGTAACCGGCGGGCTTGAGTCTATCTCTGGAGAGCTTTAGGCCTTTAAAAGCGGAGAGGAATAGGATGTTGACGGAGCTGCCGTTGTCAACTAAGATCCTCTCCACTTTGAAATTTGCCATGTGGAGGTTGATGACAAGGGCGTCACAATGTGGGATACGAACTCCCTCGAGATCTTCGTCGGAGAAGGTGACTGGCACTCCGAGGCCTTTGGGAGGAGGCGTGGTTCGGACTGAATTGACCTCTCTGATAAACGCTTTCCGAGAGGAGTTCGAGGAACCTCCCATCGGACCCCCATGGATGAGGTGGAGGACTCGCTCTTCCTCGAAGTCTGGCGTCTCTTCTCTTTCCGGACGCTTGTTAGCCCCCCGAGGCGGGGGAGGGAGCTCGGCTCGGTCCTTTCTTACAAACTTCGTTAGTTGTCCCCTCTGGATAAGGGCTTCGATCTCGTTCCTCAGAGCACGGCAGTCGTTGGTGTCATGCCCATGGTCCCGGTGATAGCGGCACCATTTCTCTTTATCTCTTCTTTTGGCGGGGGTATTCATTTTGGGAGCCGGAGGCAAGACCCCGTCTTTTTCGACCTCCATAAAGATGGCTGAGAGATTAGCGTTGAGGGGAGTGAACTTCTCAAATCTAGGGGGAGGTCGGCGCTGGCCGGCATTATCCTTCTGGAGCTTCTTGGCTCCTTCTTCCTCCGTCCCCTTCCTTTTAAGCCCGGAGGCGGGCACCTCCCAGTTGGGTTGTTGCTCGGCCTTTTCGGCCCGAATGTACTTTTCGGTGCGAAGGAGAAGGTCGGAAAAGTCATGTGGGGGTTTCTTGGCGAGGGAGGAGCGGAGGTTGGAATTGAGAATGTTGGATTGGAATGCCGCGGTAGCAACCGATTGGTCGAGGGAGGCAATGGTTCTAGCTTCAGCTGTGAACTTCTTCACGTAATCTCTCAGTTTTTCCCCCTTTTGCTGACGGAGGTGCAATAGTGAGATGCTGGTTTTCTCGGTCCTTCGGCTGCTGACAAAGTGGGTGATGAAGAGGGTTTCGAACTGCTCGAAGGAGAATATCGACGCCGGGGCAAGACGAGAGTACCATTCTCGAGCCGGGCCTTTGAGTGTCGCGGGGAATGTTTTGCAGAGGAGGGCATCGGAAGCTTGGTGGAGGAGCATCAAAGTCTTAAAGCTTTCGATGTGATCAACTGGATCGGTCTCCCCGGTGTAATTCTCAAATTGGGGAGGTTTGAAGCCGAACGGCACAGGGGCATCCACTATGGTTCGAGAGAACGGGGGCCGGCTAGGTCGTAGGGTCCTTCCCCTGAGTTCCTCTTCTCGGTTTATCTGTCCCAGGAGCTTTTCCACCTCGTTAAGACGGCGGTCCATGATGTCATCCCTCCGACGGTAACCCGCCGGGCCACGGGACTCATCTTCGTAGGAGGGGGAGCGAGGGCTGCGGCGACGGTAACTTCGGGAACGACGAGGACTCGGGGTACGCCGGGAGTTGGTTGGTGCAGGACGAGGAGAGGGGGGCCGTTGGCGAGGGCTTCGGACTGGAGGAGGGGATGGGGCCCTCGGCTCATTGGGGTTTTGACGGAGGTTGAGGGCCTGTTGTACCATTGCTTGGAACTGCTGGAACTCGGCACGGGTGATGGGTGCCTCATTGTCCCTAGGCTGCTGCCGACCTGCGGGAGAGTGCCTTCTCCGGTAATAATCGGGGGAGTCCTTTCTCCCTCTTCGGATGGGGGACCTCCTGTGCTCTCGGCGACGGGGGGATCGCTCTTGCTGGCGGGAGGCTTCCCCCCGAGCCCGCTTTTCATCCAGATGACGACGGAGGTCGTCATCTTCCGGGCGTTTGGGAGGGGCATTGTGGCGACCAGAGGCTCGGGGATGATGGGAGGCCATGGAGGCACTGGAGGCGTTGTGGATGGAGAGGTTCTCTTGGTGAAGAGGCTGTTTTCGAGGGTTAGGGCCCTTTGGATCAGGAGGTGGAGGGTTCCGCTGGAGCGGCTCTTCCACCGTAGGAGGGAGTTGCCCTTGTTGCTGAGCGGGATCAGGAAGGACTTCTTGCTGGTCAGGGTTGGGCACTCGATTAGACCCTCTTGACCTGACTTTGCGAGGCGGCATGGCTGGAGAAGAGCTGTTCTCGGGGAAGAGGAGAGATTTCTATTCGTTAGTTTCCCACAGACGGCGCCAATCTGTTGCCGCTAAATTTGGTGTGGGGGCAAACAGATAGAACTTGTGGATTCTTAGGGAAACTGAATAGTAACCTGTATACCTGTTCCTTGGGGCGTCGGTCGTCGCTCCTGCCGTGCACCTGCAAAAAGTGCGAGACACCGGGGTTGTTCCCGGCGACGCACCCCCCGACGCTCAAGTCAGTAATCTAGGAAGACTATGAATGAGCACAAAAACTGGTGAAGAGTTGATTACCTCTTAATGGAGATGGATGGGGGGTATTTATAGGCGTCTTAGGGAACAGATTAGGAATGTAATCCCCGTGATCTGATAAGGAATATTCTCCTTGTAAACAGATTAGGAATGTAATCCCTAATTCCCAGTGGAGGGATAGGGATGAATCAGGGCCGTTGATTAGGATCTAATCAGGAGCCTTAATTCTATCCCTCTGATCGGGCTCTATTGCTGGTTGAGACCCGCGCCCAATTGAAGCGGGTCCGTTTGTGGGTTATTGGGTCTTTATCGGAGAGACCTAGTACCCATTTCAGACCCTATTTGTAGGTGAAATTTCCGTTTTACCCCTGGACTTCAAGATTCGTGCCCGATTTGGACGGTTCCGATTAATCCCCATTTTTAGCCATATCAAGTATATTTCTTTTTTTAAAAAAAACAAAAAAAATGAAAACACATCAGACGGAGGAAGAAGCTCCGTTCGATTGATTTTTATTTTTATTTTTTTTTTGGGTCGCGACACATTAATATAATAAAAAAAAATCACCCCTCGAACGAATGAAGAAGCTCCGTCTGGAAATATTTACTTTAAAAAAAAAATCCAAACGGAGGATGATCTTCCGTCCCTCCTTTTTTTAATATTAAAAAAATCTATATTTATATTAGACAGAGAAAGATCTTCCGTCTTAATTTTTTGATTATTTTCATTCTTCTAAACTTAGCAATAACGATAGCAGTGCTCATTAATTATTTTTAAATGCTAAATGCTAAATTTGTGAATTTTAGAACAAACGATAGTGAATACTAAGGAGCACACATTCCAACGAGATCCGGGGGTAATTAGTGGTTTTGTTTTCATATGATTTCTATATCCATGCAAGTGGAACAATTTTCGTCTCCAGCTCAATATTGATCTCTCGTTCATTGAGCATGACCTTTGGGGTCCAGCTGTAAGCCTTATTTTTACTCATTATACTTTTAATAATGTCTGACAAGAAACATTGCCTCTTCAAGGTGAAGGTTGTTTTTATTCTCTTCTGAGTCATGAGAAAGACCGCGTATATGGCCATCCGGTTCTATTAACGAATAAATAGCTCGAGATAGTTATTCAACAATAGTGGTAGAGCCAGAATTTTCTTCTACCGGAAGCGAAATTACTAGATCTAAAAAATTTCACCCATAACTGTTTGAATATTGTTAAAAATTAAATTAGTATCAAACAAATAGCGTTTCTTTCGATTAAGGTAGTGAGCATATAATTGCATCATGCCTTAGAAAGTTAGGTTTCATTCCTATTTCCTAATGACGAGCAAAACCAAATTCATCAAAAACAGTCACGCCTAAATAGAAGGATAAGCTATTGATCAATTAGAAACAATTATAATAGAAAATCAATTTCCTAGTTATTTAAACTGTGTTATAAAAGAGGTCCTAAATGGTCACTCAATTTTCTACTAATATCTCATAAGAAATCATCTGATACTAATACTTGAAATCTCAACTTCTCAAGCTTAGTTATAAGTTATAAGAGCCTCAAATCTCAATAGAAATTGCGACTTGCAACTTCAATATCAAATTTTCTCATATTCTCAAATATCAAACTTCAAACTTAGATCCGCAACACCCGCTCATATTCTTAACAATCTCAATCTTTTGTTTTAAATATATATTTTTTGAACAATCTCAAATCTCAAATAATTATCTCATATTCTTAAATATGAATTATATCTGATTCTGACTGAGAAAAAAATTAAAATGTAGAAGAGAGCAGCGTAAGAAAAGATGGAGCGGATCAAATCGGGTAGTGTGTGAGTGTGGGCCTCAGGGGGAGCGAGCTGTATCGACTTACATTTAAAAAAATTAAAATAAATTTTTTTACAAGGGAGCTGCCCAAGCCCAGGGGGAGCGGCCTCTCACCTTGAGCTTCGTGTGGCTCCGCCACTGTTCAACAACAATAATAAAGTTTTTTTTTTTCTAACTATTTAGGATCGACATTTGTTTTGTTCAGCACTACTCTGTATCACAGTGTTAGCTGATCGAGTTTGGTGAGCGGCCTGCTGGGCCAGCCATTCCTGTCCTGGTTCTGATTTGGGCGTTGGAGTTGATAGTCGCTCTCCGTGTTGCTTGGCTGCTCTGTCATCTGTTTCTATATTGTACCGCCGTAGGTCTTGCCCTTGTAGTTCAGCTGTGGTTTTTTTGTTGTCCCTTGGGGCTTCTTTTTGTTGTTTCCTCCATGGTTTTTTTTTTGTAACTACATGGTTTTACTCCTTGTAAAATTGGTTTGTTGTATGCTACTTTATTTTTATTGCAATAAAATTGTTGGGCTGGAGTCGTAAGGCTCTATCTATCGTATGCAAAAAACTATTTAGCATCGGCTACACACGAGATAGTTATTAAGGCCCTTAAAATTAAACACAGTCGGGAACAAAGCCCAAAATAAAGCCCAAAATAAAGCAATTGTAAGTAAAGGAATAAAGATCAAAAACATTTTTTTTCCAAATGGACCAACCAATGGGAGATTGAAACTGAATAGTATTAAGATCAAAGCTCAGAAAGCTTGAGCACAAATCAGATCTCTGATCGAAACTATAAACATAGGCCGGGACCAATATGTAAGAAGAAGATCCGAGGAAAAAAATTGTTTTACTGCTCTGGCACAATGTCAACTAGGAGAATTGCAATGATGGGGATGGGGGGTGGGGGGGTCCTACCTCACCCCCACTACATCTCAAGATCACCATTGTCAGCCTCCTTCCCCACCTTCAGCCACCACCAATCTCAGCTTTCCACTCACTCTATTAGACCCCAAGCCTCCTCCGACAAGTCCTCCTCCTCCTACTGCACCTCCCGAACTTGTCTTTCTCCGACCATCTATAACATCCCAAATTTCAAACACAGGTAATTCGTACAAAAACATGATCTTTTACTTCAACTTCGTACAGATTTTTAATGGAATTTAAAACTTTTCATTTACAGCATTGTTTTTTACAACAACATAGAGGAAATAAATAAGTACAACACAACACACACTGCTAATCGTAATGGCTATAACGACATATCTATTCCGGCGTGTACACCCAATTGCCGGGATAGATCGTTGTTATAATTTATTTTTTAATATCGAATGTCTTTGACGGCGTTGATATAAAATATCATTATATATATGATATATAACGGCGTTTATGAATGTAAAACGCCGTCATAGACTGATGTATCTTTGCGCTAGTTAATTGGGATGTTTGCCACGACGTTTTTGATTGTAAACGCCGTGATAGGGTAGCAAATTTTGCCAATTCCTGCCGTAACCATTCATTTCCCCCCAAAAAAATCTTTCAACCCTAAATCCTTCGTCTCCTCCCTCTCTCGCGAACTCTCTCTCTGATCACTCAATCTCAGCCCCCTCTCCTCCTCAGTCTCGCCACTAACCACTCGCCACACGCCACTCGCCCCCTCTCCTCCTAGTCCCCTCTCCCTATCTTCTTCGCTGCTAAGAAATAAGAGAAACCCTCCAAACCCACATCAGATTCGAAGCTCCCCCGAAAATTTTCCAAAAGGTTTTAATCTTGGAAGCCGTAATCGTGTAAAGGTAATCACTTTTTGGTTATTTTTGATAGAAATATATGGGTTTCTTAATTCTTGTAGGGATTTTGATAATGGTTGTCAATTTCGATGTGAATTTTTGATTCATTGATTGCTAGAGATTTTCGTAGAGTTATTTGGAGAAATTTAATTTATTGTGAGTTGGTATCTTGCCACTTCTACTGGTATTAAGATAGATAATCAGATTTGAAGTTTTCAGATTATTAATTTGGTTGCATGCATTACTCTTAGATATTATTTTCTATAGAAAAAGAATTGAGACGGTTACGGTTAAGGCACACTACCTAGTACCTATATAAGAATAAGGCTAGGTTATGATAATTGCAGTCACAAAGAGGCCATGCATGAAATTAGCTTATGTAGGGGACACATACATAGTGTGTTTTCTTAATTCTTGTATCTAATTGATTTGAATTATTTAGTGCTTGTATGATAGTATATATTTTGGTTAATATGTAAAAAAGAAAAAGAAAAGGAAAACTTTAGGATAGTTAATACAGTAGTTGAAGATATCCAAATATGATGGGGAAAGGGAAGCTTTTAGGTTGTTAAGACTGAAGGTAGTCTTTTTATTTCTAGTAGAGCGTAGTCTTTTGCATTTTAGCTTATTAAATGTTTTTGTGAATATAAGAAAACAAAATAAAAACCAAAAGAATATAGCCACCCCACCCCTCCCCTCCCCTCCCCTCCCTCTACCCAAAATTTCTCCTTACTCTTATGTTTTAGACATGATTGTTTTTCATTTATACATAATTAATAATGTACACTAATTATTTCAACTGGGGGATGATTCAGATGATTCAGATGATGATATTGAGAACAAAACTAGAAGCTATGCCTCTAATAAAGACGCGAATCATGTAGACGGGGATGTTGACTATTATGGGGTGCTAAAAGATATCATAGATTTGGATTATTACGGGCACTTTCGAGTAGTATTATTTTGTGGTGATTGGGCTATGTTAAGTAACAACCACCATGATAAGTTGGGCTTCATAGTTGTAGATTTCTCATATCTGATTCACACTGGGACACACATTAGTTATGAAATATTTGTGTTCCCATCTAAAGTGCAACAAGTTTTCTATATTCAGGACCCAGTAGTGGAATAAACTTACGTGACACTACGTATGCAACCAAGAGATGTATTTCAACTCGGGGATGATTCAGATGACGAAGATGATGATATTGAGAACAATTTCACTGCTTCTGAATTTCCTATATTCGATGTAAACATTTTTTATGTTAATAGTTGCCCTACCTGGCTTCGTACGGATGGAAAAGAGGGAGATCTATTTGATGATATTGTAATATAGTATTTTATACACATTTTTGTTTTTGTGCCAGTTCATGTGTTTGTCGATTGTTTTCATATATTTCAGTGCAGTTAATTAGTGGAACTTATTGTTTGTATGATTATAATTAATGTTATTTGACGTAAAAGCTTAAAATTGTTGGCATTTTATGATGATTTGTGGTTGTATTAAGTATTTTTTGTTTTAATGTCATTATTTGTTCATATGTTCGATTTGCTGATTAAATTATAATTAGTCTGAATTTTCTTGAAATTGGTGACATATGGCTAGAATAAAGAGAAAGTTGGCAACAATTGTCCACGACCAAGACGAGGTCGTAGAACAGCCTAACAGGGGACTTTCTACTCAGCACACGACGAATGAGCTTGGAGGGGTGGCGGATGGGGGTGCTACTACAGTCGAGGGGGGTGAAGGTAGCACTCCCACTAATTTGAGGAGGTCGAGGGGGTCGACGAAGATGAAGGAAATATGGAAGCTCCCAAACAATAAAAAATTAGTGGTGGAAGGCAACAGACACAATCAACCAGTTGGAGATGGCGGGAGTAAGCTCGGGAAGTTTTGCAGTGTCATAGCAAGAAATCCTCGTATCCTTCCCCTAAGCTACAAGAGTTGGTCGAAAGTACCAACGACGACCAAGGCAACGGCAATCGATGCGATTAAGGTAAATTTTAAATTTTTTTAATTTGTGTGTGTGAAGCAAACGATTAAGGTATATTTAGAGTAATGAGTAGGTCAACTTGATTACTTTAGAAGCAAAACTATTAGGTGGTGGATAATGCTGTTATTATAAATGGAGATAATATTTCTTAATTCTAATCATACCTCTGAACTAAAATGTCAAGTAGTTGAGATATTTGAAGTTATTGATATTTTCTGTTAGCAATTTGGAATAAATGGCAAGTTACAAATTATGATCTCTTTGCTAGATGTGATGTACTCTGTTCGTATCTTGAGTTGATGATGATAAGGAATATGCTTACATGTTCATAACAAAAAGAATGTGTTTAATTTCCTGAAGTACATACTTGTGTGGGTTTAGCTCATACATTAAAAATTCTGCATTTGTTTCTGATGTCTTATATAGATGGATCATAATTGATATATTTTGGGAGATGATCTGCATGTAGTTTTGTTGGCTGGTGATGATGTTCAATAGATTTGTTTAGATGGTGTTCCAGGATTGTGTTTAAGGTGCATTTAGGTTGACTATGTTTGCAAAATATAGGTAAATGCCCGAGTGATGTCTTTTGTTTTCTTTCAATTATTGGTTGGTTTCTACAAGATAATCAATGCTACTGCCATTTGTTGGGTTGGTGCGAGTTTTTACCTTCTACGATTTGTTATTGACCCTAATCCATCAATTGCAATCCTATTCTTTTAAATCATCTCTTTTGGCATGACTCATTTTTACCCTCAACTGGAGTGACCTCATTTTGTATGTAATGCAGTCATGCCTTATCTTTAACTGTTTTGCTCATTGCGATTATTTTTTGAGCTGGTGTACCATTGAATTACTTATTTTTCTTCTCTCAGAACAACCTCACCTTTATGATTTTTATCCCAATTAATAATTAAGAGATGAAGAGATACATTCATAAGGCTTTATGACCTGTGGGATATTGTTACAAATTGTACTGTTAAAAGTTTTGAATATTGTTAGCAACTAGGTTTATATTTGGCATAACAAATCCATGAACCTAATCGTTTTGCAGCAAAAGTTTGCGATCCCTTACGCTCTTGAAGGATGGGTCGATAAATCGATTTTGAAAAAATGGAGGGATCACAAGAGCTTCTTGAAAGGGAAGTACTATGATGAGGAGAAGACAGAGGTCGAAAATGCAAGGTCAGTTCCCGAATGCGTGACGACACAGGATTGGCAATTTTTTGTCAAATATTGGAAATTGGATCCTGGAAAGGTAATCATATTTCATTGTTTATATATTCCATTGATGATATAAATTATTGATTTTGGTAAACGTAAGCATGCATTCCAATTATTTAAATTGTATAGAGGAAAGCTGAGATTGGTCTAAGTAGCCGTAGGCAGATGAAGGTCAAGCACACTACGGATGCTGCAACTTTGCTATTGTGTGGGATGAGCTTGTAATGGAATTTTATTTTATAGCAAGTCATTTTAAAAATGGTTTGAAGCTTTTTTTGCCAATTTCTGCCTTGGTATGATTTAACTATTGCATCTGACTTATATATAGGATACGTCAGTTGAGGGAGAGAGCGTCGTGAGGTAGATTTTTTTGAAACTACCCACACAAGTAAGGATGGGACCTTTTGGGATGAGTTTGCAGCCAATATAGTGGTAAACATGAAACTTTCAAATTCATTTTAATTTGGTGATAACTTTCAAGCTAATTATTAGTATTAATGTTGTCTTTGCTCTCTTTTGTAGAAAGAAGCTAGAAAACTAATTGAAGAGAGGTCGTCATCTTCTACACCAGATCGATTAACTATCTAGCGTGAAGCTATGACCGATGTGAGGGGGAGAAGTTGCCCGGTCGTGTGCAGGGAATGGGATTGGGGCCAACTCCCTCACAGGTACATTAGCATTGACATTGAAAAAAAACTCTTAATAGTATTCATTTTGAATTATGAGCTTGAATATGAAGAGAGAATTAGTTCTTTCTTTAGACATATTACTGTGGTACACCTTGTATTTACCAGCTGTACATCCTTTATTCAATTAGCTATGACTTAAGATCTGATAATAAACTATCAAGCTTTCTCTTAACCCCAGATCTCACTTACACATAAATATACCCAGTTGATTCAAAGCATTATGAGTCATCATATCTTAGAATTAAGGGAATTTTGTATGTTGTCACTGCAGCCAAAAGGTATGTGGCCGGGGGCATTTGGATTAGTCACAAATCAGTGCATCTGGGAAAGTTTTCTATTTTGATAACATGTTGTTGTGGGTTTAATACTTTTGGTTCCATGTGTGATTAACTTCCATCATTGTCTTTGTGGACTGCATCTTACTTCATTATAATGGTTTTATTTTGGTAGTAAAATAAAACCATTAAAAGGTATTTCTCATTTTAAATTGAAAAATAATCAGAAAACTATAAACTTTTTTTAAAATGTGATATACTGTTTGCTTGAAGAAATAAAATATCACTTTAAGCAACCAACAATCTGATACATCGTGTTAGTAAACCCAATATTACCCATTTGAAACAGGTATTAAAATAGAAGGCCAAAACCAAACCCATTACTAAGTTTCAAACCATGATATAAACGTATAATTCAGAAGTTAGCCAACGCAGAATGTACATCAGCTAAGTCAGGATAAATATGCCACATAATGGGGTGTGCGCAATCACAGACCATCTGTAAAGAATAAACAAAGAAGCGAGTTGTGAAGGATAATATGTTTTTAAAAATTCAATATGTAATATTGGTTACAAATAAATAATGAACAAAAGTTGCAGAACAGTGGTTAAACTACTAATACCTTCTGGTTTAGAGATAGAACCAGAAAAGGATTGAAAGATGATGTAACTGTGTTACTGCCTAGTCAAGTAGTAACAGATATAAATTTGTCTCTGAAATTGTAGTACCACATATCTAATGTTTTGGAGATACATTGGTAAGAAGTTCAAAATGGATTCTAGATATAGACAGGACTACTGATACCTCTTACAATCATCATACAGACATTGAGTTATACATTGTAGAATTTTTTCAATACATGCTTCTTACAATGAATACCTTAAAGTTGCATATTTCTACAGAAAAATACTTCGGCATGTTTTACTTTGCAGTTTTTCTCATGTTCATTGCTACCTTCTTGATTATTTACATTGCATTCAAACACTACAAACTACTAAACTAGATAATATCAGAGGTAATTTTCTGCAATAGGCTGAAACTTTGATTCAGTATGTAAAGTTTAATACAGATTAAGGTTGACTTTAAGAGCAGTACACACAATACTAGCTTTGCTGAAATGTCAACTTACAATCTTCTGTGTCGGAAATGCCATTGGATATCATATAATTGAGACTTGTTAGTTATTGGATAAAAATGGAACTTGATCTAATTGTTTTGAATGTGTTGGATCACAGGTATTTGGTCCTTGTACATCTACCTCCAGTCGTACATCCTATCCGGACGTGTTCAAGATGCATGCAGAGATTGACGGCTTCAAAGATATGATTGCTTCTTTAATCTCCCAACAAAACCTCAACTCTGATAATCCAGTACATGGAACTATCAATAATCAGCAAAATTTTACAGTGGTTTAATTTCTTTATTTTAGATGGTACGAATAAACCTAATATGAGTTTTAAATTAAATCTCCTTCAAAACTATAATGATAATTGAGAATCCTCTGGTGAATAAACTAATAAATAACACTATTGTGAATTATACAGGGCCAGCGAATCCCATCGAGTTCTAGTCACGCACGTACAACTGGGCAAAATATCGATGGGAATGAAAGCAACGCTGAGCCACACTAGGAGACTTTTCCATAGTGTAGTTGTATTTGGACTTTAGTTTTTTTATGTTTTGTCGAAACTTTATTTATGTTTTGTTATAAGAAACAAACGTATAACATATATATTTCTAACTCTTCGTATGATAGTTTTTAGGCAAGTAATTATTGTTTATTGTGGTCCGTGATTATATGGTTGTCTATTATGATTCTATTAATGATTTTAAGACTTGAACATTCAAATTTGATGTGACTACACATATTTTTAATTTGTGATTAATTATTTGTGACCCATTTTAAAAATAACTGGGAAAAATCCGAGTCCGCCTATCCTGGTGTTTTGAGAAAATATGCCAGGATAGATATCGATCTACCAAATGCAGTGAATAACTTAAAAATATTTAATTGAACCAATCCCGACGTTTTTCAAATGCCGGATAGGATATTAAAAATTATTTTAAAATATATAACGGCGTTGAGAAACGCTGGCACATGTCAGTATTTTATCAAAAAATTGGAAATGAAAAAAAGTCTATCACGGCGTTCAATACGCGCTGTTATAGCTCTATGACTTATAACGACGGTCTATAAAAACGCCGTTATAGGCCCAGGGTTTAAACCGACGCTCGATACAACGGCGTTATGCGTGGCATTGTTAGAATCCCTGCTATCATCTCTAGCGGTGTTTATAAACGCCACTATAGGTTAAAAAAATGCAGTTAAATCCCTAGCCGTTTGTAGTGACATGATAATGGAAGTTCTTCAATCTCTTACAGAGTCTTCAAATCCATGCCAACCCATTCCTGCAACTAGGAAACTGCGGGCACGTCAGTTGCATACAACTGACGCAATGCTATAATACATCAATTCATTAATTTAGCAATTCACAAACTTGAATGCAAAAGAGAAAGTGACTATCCTAATCGTGTCAGTGTATGATATGGACTTAATGCCTAATACAGACATTCACACTACAATGACACTAATGCATACCTGTTCAGATTCTATACATCACATACTACATAGGTCCGAGGGCAAGCCCTTATCGTACTCCTTATTATAGGGTTCAGTTCCTCGCCATGCAACCTACTACTATGACTACTACAAGATTTAGACACTCTATAAGTATTGGTTCCTGTCCTGGAATACTGGAGATCAATCCCACACTATGGATCATTCTGTGGCCTATTTCATCCATCGTCCCGGAATACTAGGGATTGTCTCACTCCGCGAGTCATCATGAAACCCTCATCGCAAAAATGTCCCATGAGCATCGCTCTCGTCCCAGAATACTGGAGATCAATCCCACTCGGTGGATCATTCTGTGGCATATTTCATCCATCGTCCCGGAATACTGGAGATTGTGTCACTCCACGGATCATTCTGGAGTCCATAACTCACGTTTGCTCTTATTTCATCATATTTTTAACTAGTGCATGTCCTTAAGTTTAAATTGTACTTATTAAGACCTGGAGCTAGCTTACCCACCGGACTTAAACCAACATACTGAGAATGTTAGCCCACACTGGCTACTTCTCAAAGAGAAAGTTAACACACACTGGTTACTTCTCAAAGTCCATTTATCACAACTGTCGGTATTATGGGTCCCGCTCACTCTAGAACAAACAACCATCTCACTTAAAGAGATCGCACAGGTTACATCTAACCTCATCATAAACATCTCATTCATTATCCATCATTCTTCTTTATCTATTCTCTTTATGTTTATTATCACTTTAACAGTATTCAAAAACTTTTAATTGATAAACCCTTTGCAAAACATTGCAGAATTATTATTTCAAATTTTGGTTCTTTGCTTTTATTATCTTGTAATCTCTCATATAGAACCCTTTTCATGAGTTTCTAAATTTGTATTCTATTCCCATAATTTTAAATTGTTTTAATATAAGCAATTTCCCTCAAAATTTGACTAGAAACTAGATTCATCTAGCACATTGTCTAATATAATCTTTTAAATCTCCAAAATATATCTTAAAATAGTGTAGAATTATTTCCAAATGTTCTAATAATATTTTAAAATATTTCTACAATCTTCCCTCAATTTTTAGAACCATGAAAACCTTTAAAAGAAAATTCAAAACTAATTTGTGCACACCCAGGATCGAACCCAAGATCAACGGCTAACCAACTTCATCACACAACATTTTATACCTCATCTACTGCTTATTCATACAATCAAATTTTTGAAAAAAGAAACAGAGCCTCCCAAGACTCGAACCCACAACCTATATAATGTAGGCAGTGCTCTAACCCCACGCGCTAACCAAGAAGTCCAAACACCACATCTGAATATATATCTATCAAATTCTTTTTATACAAACTCTCAGTCTCATATATTTTTATTTAGTCATCTAACTTCTAATTTTCTTTTTCTTTAAATATTTCCAAGATTATTGCTATACATAGCAATTCTAAAATTTACAGAACGGAAAATCTCTCTAATTTGATATATTTTAATTTGGAAAGTATCCAAATCAATTTATATATAAAATTCTTGACCTTTTCATTCCTGTACCTTATTAATCAAATTAGACTACAATTTATTTTAGATTTATAAAATTAGCATGAATGTGTTTACCAATTGATATAAAATAGGGAAACATACCCATACCCACGCCTCTACTTACAATCCTACATGTAATTTTAACATGAATTCCTCAATTTCGCACGTTGCTATGCATATACAATTTCACCTATATGATTCAATCATGATGTAGTAGAATCTAACATGATCTTGGCACTGAGGATTGACTTACTTGGGTACGGTTAAGCTGCGTCGATTATAGCTTTACTCAATGTAACAACGAATACGACCGATACGTCGTTCAGTTCCCTCACACTAGTCTACCTAAAAAACTGAACAGTGTCGATCTTTCCTACTTCCTTCCTTTGGGCGCCTCCGGTAGAGAGAGATTGACTGGGCACAACTCATTAGTTAAAATTCTTCTATTCCAACTGATTGCGCCAGACTGGTATACTTCTCCTCTTGGCTTTGCTTTAAGAGTGCATGAGTTTTCGCAGACTGTCTGTATAAATGGTAGGTCTGGATGCTAGGTTTTCGTGCTTTCTGATTCTTGGCTTGGGGCAAGGTGGAATTGAGAAAGAAACCGAAGACCGAAAGAGAAAAGAAAATGGTTGTAGCTCACTTCAACCAGTAGGGATCGAAGCGAAAAGGAGAAATCCGTCTTTCTTTCAATGGAGTTCAAGGCTTAAGTAATAAGGGCCGAGGCATTATACATAAACCAACATACATGAACCCACATACATGATATTAGCACTCAAACAATCTTATGTAACTTTATATTTGAATGCATGATAAATCAATTTCCATAATGTAAATTTCATCTTAGTTTATATAGCATGCATCAATTCTCAATTTAATTCACCATTAACATCCTAGATTATACATGACAATTATCTAACAATATCATGCACCATATAACAAAATTTAGAAATTAAAGAGACACCCACCTCAAAAGGAGAATTCATAGTGGTAGAATCCCTAGAAAATAATGCTGCAAAGCTCCACAAAATTCTGGCCTCTCCTCCTCTAGCAAAACCGTAAGCCAACACAACACAAGCCCTCTGTTGACTCTCTCTTTTGTTTAGTTTAGTTTTGTGTTCATTTGAGTTAGATTAGGGAGGTATTTATAGGGTGAAATAATGAGTAGTTATAATAATTACCCACCTCCTAAAAGTACTCACCACTCACCTACACAATCTCCCACTCTCTCCACTTCTCACGTGATTAGCCGGCCAACTCTTGTGGGTGAGAAACACATGCACGTGCACCCCATGTGCACACTTTTTCATACCATTTTATTAATAGTTTTTAATTAAATTAGATGTGTGTGTTACGCATGGTAAGATGTACTCATTTAACTAAATTTTAAGTGCACGTTAAGTGCACACAAAATAATCATGGGCTTTAATTGTAATAGTTTTAATGGGCTACAAAATAGAGATTTAAGCCTAGTTAATTTTTATTAAAATTAACCACACACTAGTGACTTGTAAAATGAGAGAAAATTTTCATGACTCAAGACAAGTGCATAAAATTACGTGCAAAATACGTGTGAAAGAAATATTAAAACTAAATATTTTTGGGGATGTTACAGTTGTCAAACTCTTATATCCCTAAAGTCAAGTTCAGATCTCCTCTATTTCATGCCCTAAGTGTAACCCCTATTTTTCTGTTTTGGATTTTATTGTATTTTCTTTTCTTTTTCTTGATTATTGTATTTTAATTCCTTTTAAATAATAAATCTAGCTTCTCTTTGGCCTCATTTACTCTCTTTTGTTCATTTTGTACTCTTTTGGCTCACTACAAATTTCACTCTTTTGTATTTTTGGTTTAAATTGATCCGTTATATGTTTATCTCATTGGTTTCTATTTATTCTTCTCTTTTTGGAGCCTAAACCCATACCCTAAACCTATTAATCCGCAAACCAAAACCCAACATCTATTGTCCCAATATAAATACCCCTAACCCTAATTAATTAAACCTTCTCTCTCTTCTCCCCCACCGCTCTGATCTCTCCTCATCTCGACTCTTTCTCTCCATCCTCAGTTTCCCTTTCAACTGATCACCGTGCCGCCGACCATCTCCTTCCTCCACCCGTCCACCACTCCTCGTCGACCCCCGCTGCTCCCCTAGCCTCGTTGCTACCCTCTCATCCAACCACCGCAACCTATTCCGACCATCACCTTCATCTTCCCTCGTCGAAACCCATCGCCTGACCGCTTCCTCCCCATCGTTTCGTCCTCGCCACTACCCAGTACTCCCGTCGACTACCCTAACCCTCGATAGCCTCACCCCGAGTACCCTCCACCACCTTCGCTATGTTTTTCCCCAAAATAGAGCACCACAACTGGAGCCATGCCCATCGACTGTCCGTCGTCTGAGCCCTCCTCCGCTGGGTCGACCACCACCCTCCGTCCAGTCGTCACCCTAGCCCCATTAGCCTCCGCCAGTACCGCCGTCGCTTCTCTCTCTCCTTTCCTTTCGTGTTGTTTGGTGTTCGGGAAGTAGGGGAAGTTTTTGGTGTTTGCTGTTTTGGGGATCCAGGATTTGATTGTTGCTGTGTACGGTTTGTGGAAGGAGTGGATTTGTTGTATGGGATTGTTTGCTGTTTTGCTGTTTGGATTTGGTTGCTGTGTGTTGGTGTTCCACGTAGAGCACACGTGTTTTTCGTGTTTTCATGATTCGTCGCTCGGGATTCTCATCTCGTTATTCTTATATTTGAAATTACCGTCTAACAGGCAAGTCTCTTTCTTGAACTAGTTTATTGTTTTGTTCAAGAATTTGTTGATCCCCGCAAGTAGATCTTAATCCTTTTTTATCATATTGCTATTTGAATTCCATTGAGTATATTGAAGGTTTATACGAGCTAACCCCAATATTCTTGACTTCGTGCCACTATCTTTGACTCAAACCTAGTCCCTATTGCACATTGCATATGCACAAAATACATGAAAATAACTAGATCCATTGTATAGAATTCTTTGATGAATTGAATCTTTCCAATTGAATTGGATTTAATGAATTAATTAATATTTCATCATGAATCTAGAAATCTGCATGTTAATCATCAAATAACACTTTGTTTGTTTGTATGATGAAATTATTGCTTATTCGTATCAAACTATTTTCTGGCCTACTGCTTGTTTATTTTTATATCAGAAATGCGACCCTGTTACTGTTGTAATTTGAAATAACTTTGTGAATATGAATTGTAGACCCATGAGTCTATTTTGCAGAACAATTAACGGAATTGAATTCCGATGTATAATCTGTGAGATATCTTATTTTTAGTATAGTTGGGTCTGGATTTCCCGATTCAAAAATTTCTGTGCATCACCTAGATTTAATAATAAATAGAACATGTTTACAGTAAAATAAAAATATGAAATTAAATTTTTTCTGATACTAGACATGTGTAGGAACTACCCTGAATTTTTGTAGATTTAATTGATTAGTTTTTCTGACCAAATTCATATATGTTTATAGAATTAATAACATGCTGTCTAAACATAAAATCTGAAACCTTGAAATTTTCTATTGACTTTGATCCCGTCCCTTCTTTTGATTTACCATGTTCATATTATTTCCTGTTTTTCCCTACTTGTTGTCCATAACTTGCTCTAAAGACATTATTTTCTCTCTTTTTAGATTATGAATTTACAGGTACTAAAGGATCAATACCAGAAGGAATTGGTTAGCAACGATTCTAGAAGATGGAACCGAAGATTGCGCTGCTTGAATTAATTCATGCTGATTTATTTCTTTTGAACATTGTCTTTGACATTATACATTGTTTAGGCTTTTGTCCCAGAGTTTATTTATTTCCCCAGATATTGGATATTCTATTGGATATTATTTTGGATTATTTCATTATTATTGAAGTTTTTCTTTGATTCATGTGATTATATTTTCTTGTGTAGCTGTGTTTGTTGTTCATATTGTTGAGTTAGAGTAATACAACTTGTGGATGACGTTTACATCATTTGCTGGGCCTACTTTACGTACTTGTATTTCCGTATTTTGGAAAGCGGGGCGTGACACTAAGTCACACCCAAATTAGGGTTTCGATGATGCCTAGTCACAAGAAGGACGCTAGGGCCGCTACTCGGTAGCAGTGGAGGGTCGGGATCTCGTGCTTGCGAAGATGAAGGGCTTCTAGCTTGGCCCATCATGGTGAGCGAGCTAGAGAAGTAGGGGTTCTTGTCATACTAGAAGAAGTTGTTGGTTTACTTCTATGGGACGAAATAGACCCCACATTCCTGTCCGCCTCTGCCAACTACAACACCCCCCGACAGAGACCTACTCTGACCTCCGTGCCACAACCTCTCCAACCCCCTTACCTCCTCCACCACTGCTAACCCCAATCTCAGAAACCCCATCGCCCCTCATCCAGGCACAGTGAGAGAGAGGAGAAGGAATGTTCTTCACTGCTCTATCTAGATTGGTTTGAGATTTGGGTGTGAGTGAGAGAGAGGAGAATGTATTCTCTTCACTGCTCTCTCTTTTGTTTGGGATTTGATTATGTGTGAGAGTGTTGATTGTGAGTGAGAGAGAGAGGAGAATGTATGCTCTTCACTGCTCTCTCTTTGACTGTGGATTTGGTTGGGATTTAATTTTGAGTGAGAATGTTAATTGCGAGTGCGAAGGAGGAGAGGAGGAGATCTGAGTGAGAGTGTGGAGAAGATCTGGAAGAAGAATACGCTTCCCGACTGCTCTCCTCAGAGGGTTAGCGGGTGGCAGCCGATGCAGCATGGCTGCAGGGGTTGGGCCCGACGATGGGGACACCACTACCAACGCCATTGATGATGCACACTATGCCTTCGTGAGAGAGGTGTTACCGCTATTAGCATGCGTTCCAAATTTTTAAACAGTTGCACACCAAAAATCCCACTCGTTTCACTTTAGGTGGGTGTGCGTGAGCCACCTAATAGGCGCACGAAGCTAAAATGACGTACAAACATTTCTATTGGGCCAAGCTTTTTGACTGGGCCAAGAAGGGGTCCAGTACAACAATAGAGGAAAACTCCTTTAGGTCTAGATGGGGTCCAATATAGTTTTAAGGTTATCTTTTGGGCCTAAGAAGGGGTCCAGATTTTTGGGTCAATGGCCCACCCTCCATGATTTTGTTGAAGGGACAACTTTTTATTTGTACTGATCATATTGCTTTATGTTTTTTTTTTAATTTTTCCACCCTCCCATGTATAACTAGAGGTTTTATGTTTTATTTATTGTGTTGTAGGTTGTATATTTGGCCAATACTTGTGTTTGTTTTATTAATTACTTATTAATGAAACATGGTGATTATATTTCACATTTTCCCTAAAAAAAACTTTGCACAATTGCAGGAAATATAAGACAAAGAAAGAGAGGAATAGAAGTGTAATATATATATATATATATATATATATATATATATATATATATATATATATATATATATATATATAAAGGGTTAATGGTTGAGCCTGTGTTAGGATTGTGGCCTCAAATACACGTAGGCACGAAGTACTTGAAGTTGGAGAAGATGAGAAGAATAAGATAGTAAGATAGGGCAACAACAACTAAACATTGTGGCCTCTAGTTGGAGTTGAACGTTGAACCTACCGTTTGATTCTGACAAGTTTGGAGAGACAACTCTGTGACGGAGTTGAACTTTAAACTTGTTGTTTGTTCCCGACAAGTTTGTAGGGGAAACTCTAGTTGGAGTTGAACATTGAACCTGCCGTTTGATCCTGACAAGTTTGGAGAGACAACTTTGCGACGGAGTTAAAAGTTAAACCTCTTGTTTGTTCCCAACAAGTTTGCACGGGCAACTCTAGTCGGAGTTGAAAGTTGAACCCGCTGTTTGGTACAAGCGAGTTATAAGACAACTGTGAGACAGAGTTGGTCGTTTGAACTTGCTGTTTGCTCCCAGTAAGTTTTGAGAAGCAACTCTGTAATGGAGTTGAACGTTGAACTTGTTGTTTGTGCCCAACAAGTTTGGAGAGGTAACTCTTTGATCGAGTTGATGTAGAGCTTGCCATTTGATTCCGGTACGTTTGTAGGAGGGTAAACTTTGTGACGGAGTTGGATGTTAAACCTGTTGTCTTTTCCCAACAAGTTCGTAGGGGCAACTTGTAACGCTCTGCCCCAATACTCAGACAATTTTTATTATTTTTAGAAGAAAAATTAATACTTATAGTACAACTGCCCACCACAGGCTGCCTCTCAAAAGGTGTTTAACCAATTAGGTGACTCTTGATCATAGGCAATTATATTTATATTAAATTAATTTTTGTATATTCCCGATATGGGATAAACTCAAACTACTCCCCTTGAATCCCGTGCGCACATACAAGTGCCACATCATCAAAGACCAAGACAACAACTGTCTTCACAATTCCACCGGGTGGGCCCCAGCCCAGGGGTGACGTCATCACCCCCCTCAACTTAAACACAACACGTTGTGCTGTTTTTCATTTCAGCTGTGGGATCCCCCTCCTTTTCCACACCTTCACTCTCCTATATTATATATATACTAGGTTTGCCCGTTGACACGTGCCTACGGCACGTCTTCGGAACGGTGCACCTGGTTTGATTATATAAAGTAGTTTTGGAGGTCCAGCAAATTAATTGAAGTAGTAAATATATTATATGAGGAAGCAGCATATCTACCTTTAAGCTCAATTATCGTCTTCCTGATCATTAGCTTGAACTTACCTGAAATGCATATAGTTTGTTAGAAACACTGCATAGAGTTAACCTAAAAAAAAAACACTGCATAGAGTTTTTTTTAACTTCAGCATCAATTTTAGATACTTGTAATAGTTATGCAAGGACATTATCATATAGGTTTTATAGACCTTAATCTAATTCCATAACCATTATGAGCATGTCTAAATACAATGGTAACGCAAGTGCAGGTGTGAAGGTATCTACAATACCAATAATCTAAACATTTATTTTTAAAATTTTAAAGTTTCAATTCTAAAATTTCAAAAAATTTCAAAAAATTATTTTTTTTAATTTTAAATTAAAAAAGGTTAAATTTTTTAAAATTTTTTTTATAAGTTTTTGATTTTTTAAATTTTTTTGAATTATTTTTAAAGTTTTTAAAATTTTAAATTTTTTGGTTTTAATTTTTTTATAAAAAAATTAAAATTTTTATTTTCTGTATTTTTTGAATAGAAGAGAGAGAGAGAAAGAAATAATTGAACAAAAAATATTTTTTTAAAATATTTTTTGGGTGAGGGGTTTAAATTTGAATTTTGGGGGGGAAACTTTTGGGGGAGAAAATATGTTTTTTGAGATTAGATCTGGACCTTTGATTTTGGGAGGAATTGAAGGAGAGCCACTTGATAGCTATCTTTGTGTTTTATTATATAGATTATACTCGTAGAAATTACGGGGTATTACATACACCCCACCTTTAGAAATCAGCATCCTCGCTGAGTACGGGATATACAATCTAGCGCATGATCCTTCTTTCTAGCCGATGTGGGGTCGTCCTCGATCCGGATAATTCCGGAGATCAGTCCCACACCGCAGGTACACACCTCGATAATTTCGGGGACTATCTCACATCACAGATCATACTGAGGCCCTCTCCCACACCTGGTGTTGAAAGTCGGTTTTTATACCATTTGTAACGCCCCGCCCTAATACTCAGATAATTTTTATTATTTTTAGAAGACAAATTAATACTTATAGTACAACTTCCCACCACAGGCTTCCTCGCAAAAGGTGGTTAACCAATTAGGTGACTCTTGATCATAGGCAATTATACTTATATTAAATTAATTTATGTATATTCCCGATATGGGATAAACTCAACCTACTCCCTTTGAATCCCGTGCGCATATACAAGTGCCATGTCATCAAAGACCAAGACAGCAACTGTCTTCACAATTCCACCAGGTGGGCCCCAGCCCAGGGGTGACGTCATCACCCCCCTCAACTTAAACACAGCACGTTGTGCTATTCTTCATTTCAGCCGTGGGATCCCCCCCTCCATACCTTCTCTTTCCTATTATATATATATATATATATATATATATATATATATATATATATATATATTATACTCTAGGAAATTACGGGGTATTACACAACTCAAGTTGGAGTTGAACGTTGAACCCGATGTTTGGTACAAGCGAGTTATAAGACAACCGTGAGACAGAGTTTGTCGTTTGAACTTCTTGTTTGCACCCAGCAAGTTTTAAGAAGCAACTCTAAGACGGAGTTGGAACTTTGAACCTATTGTTTGCGTCCAACATGTTTGGAGTGGTAACTCTTTGATCGAGTTGATGTAAAGCTTGCCGTTTGATTCCAGTAAGTTTGTAGGAGGGACAACTCTGTGACAAAGTTGAACGTTAAAATTGTTTTTGGTTCCCAACAAGTTTGTAGGGGCAACTTTAGTCGGAGTTGAATGTTGAACTTGTTGTTTGTTCCCAACAAGTTTGTAGAGGCAACTCTAGTTGGAGTTGAACATTGAACCTGTCGTTTGATCCAGGCAAGTTTGGAGAGACAACTCTGCAATAGAGTTGAACGTTAAATCTGTTATTTGTTCCCAACAAGTTTGTATGGGAAACTCTAGTCGGAGTTGAACGTTGAACTCGATGTTTGATCTCGGCAAGTTTGGCAAGACAAATCTATGACGAAGTTAAACGTTAAACCTGTTGTTTGTTCCTAACAAATTTTTAGGGGTAACTCTAGTCAGAGTTGAACGTTGAACCTCTTTTTGGTACAAGCGAGTTATGGAGACAATCGTCAGAAAGAGTTGGTCGTTTGAACTTGCTATTTGCACCCAACAAGATTTGAGAGACAGCTCTGAGACGGAGTTAAACGCTAAACCTGCCGTTTGAGCCCATCAAGTTTTGAGAGGCAACTCTGAGACGGAGTTGAATGTTGAATTTTCTATTTTTCCCAATCAAGTTTTTTTGAGACACCCTATGGTGGATCTGACATTTTAGACTTGCTGTTTGCGCCTAGCGATTTTGTAGAGACAATTCTAGGCATGTGTTGGATGTCGAGCCTATCTCATGAAGATGAGGGGTTGTTGTAAGAGCTCGAGAGATAAGCGGGGCATTGAACTCGTTGTTTGGAGACAATGAGTTGATAATGAAGCTTAAGCGGAGAGCAAAGCGTTAAACTTATTGTTTGGAGTCAATGAGTTGTTGATGGGGCTAAGGCGGTGAGCAGAGCATTGAACTCGCTGTTTGGATCCAGTGAGTTGTTGATGGATCATGAGCGAAGGTCAAGGCGTTGAACTCATTGTTTGGAGTCATCGAGTTGCTTGATGGAGTTCGAGTGGAAACTAGAGCATTGAACTCGTTGTTCGGAGTCAAAAATTTGTTTGATGGATATCGAGCGAAGAGCAGAGCATTCATCTCGTTATTTGGAGTCAACAAATTGTTGACAGATCTCCAGTGAAAAAAATGGCATTGAACTCGTTGTTGGGAGCTAACGAGTTCTTGATGGAGCCTGAGCGAGTCTTCTTTATGTCTAATTGAAGTAATTATGTTATTCTCCGTGCTGACAAGCAGTTGTGTATACCAAATGACGTCCTCGATATGCCGAGTTTTCACTTGTTCGCACCGTGCTGCGCTTCACGAAGTTAAGACTTGTCTGTTTGTCCGGTGTGTTATGTGGGGCGGAATTGGAGCTTTCTCAGGTGAATGTGGTAGGAAAGACTTGGAGTTTCCTGCTTATGTAAGAATTTTCCTGATTTTTATTGTCAGGAGTTGAGGCGGCCCTGAGGAGCTGTTAACTGGAAGAAAATTTGTGAAAATGTTTGTGTTTCTTAGGCGGAGCATCCCTATAGTATGTAGAAAGTAGGAGGCCGGTGAAGAGGTTTGTGTCTCTTAGGCGGAGCATCCCTCTAGTATGGAGCTGGAAGAACGACTTGCAGGATAGTTTGTTGTATAGTGTTTGCAAGACTTTTGGTAGCGATCCTTAGGCATGAAACGTAGACTCATTGTAATTCTACAGCAGTAAAGAATTTGTGGTGTATAGCTAACGAACCGTCGATGGTGTGCTTTGGTAACGTTTGACGGAGTTTAGAACTTATCCGTTTTGTGCTCAGCTAGTTGTAAGAGCAACTCTGTGTACACCCCGAATTCCAAATAAGTATGAATTCGAAGTTCCACGGGATCTTTACACTTCACTTCGTACAATTTTACACGAAATTTAAAACTTTTATTACAACAAAATCTTTTTACATCATACCGCAGCGGAAAGTAAATGAAATACAACAATGATAAATGTATAATTGTAACAACTTTAGCATTTAAGTAATCATCAACATCAAATTCATCTTTATATCTTCTTGTAAATGCCAAGTCCTGCATATAAAACTATGGGCACGTCAGTTGCTTGCAACTGACACAATATCATACACGGCCATTCTCGCTATGCCGAAAATATAACGATTCTTTAATACTTAACAAACACAAAATTGAATGCATCACAAACAAAGCTAAAGAGGGACTATCCTATTGATGTTGTGTGTGCTTGTGAACTTAACCTTAATGCAGTTATTTATATTTAATGACACTAATGCACACTTGTTCGAACATATCCATCCCATTCTACATAGATCCGAGGGCAAGCCCTTAACCGTACTTCATCTTATAGGGTTGAATCCCTCATTATGAGTTTAACTACTATGATAATTACGGTAAGTTCTTAGATGTTTTATGAGTTACGAGCCTAAGTCCAAATAGCCTGGAGGGGAATCCCACGTCATGACATGACGCATCATGTAGACAGCCTATGGACAATTCGCCTCCGTCATGGGATGATGGCACTACGTAGTCACCAAGCACCCCACGAGCGTCGCCACGATCCTGATAATTCGGAGATGGATTCACATCATGACATGAAGCATTATGTAGACAGCCTGTGAAAACTCTCACACAGTGAATCCGATGCCCTCATACTTGTATTTTTCTCTTACTTTCATCACATCTCCCCTTAGTGCCTATCCTTAAGTTTTTAGTTTGTTTTAAGAAGAAATCATCACAACCTAGAGCTAACTTAACCTAACGGACTTAAACCAATACAAGAGACAGTCAGCCCCAACTGCCTACTTCTCAAGAGATGCTTAACCGACACTAGTTAGCTCTCAAATTCATATTAATAACAACTGCTGGTTTCTAAGGATCTCACCTAGCCTCTAGATTCTAACAACTATCTCATCCTAGAGATCAACAATATGTTATATTCAATCTCAAAATAATATTTCAATTTCTTTATTCACAATCTCTTTCTCAAAGAGAAACATTTCTTTATAGTCTCATAACATGAAGTAACTCACTTCAACTTCTTTTATCAATTTAATCACTTATAACATTGTGTGTAACTCAAAGTATTCTTAATCGAAGATATTTATAACCATGAAATTTAATCAAGAAGGGTCAAATCATAATCCACTTCAATCTTCTTTAACCACACAAAATCTCTTCTTTAATTTTGAAACCAAGTTCACTAAACAAATTGTTTTAATGCGGAATCTACTTCTAAATCTCACAAAATGCATCAAAAATATTGTGGAAATATTTTTGATAATGTCTAAATAATTTTAGAGGAATAATAGAATTTTTTCCGAATTTAATACTCCTTAAAAACTTTTAAAAAAAGCCAAAAATTAAATAAAAGAGGGCTGGCGGGTTCGAAACCGTGACCTCTCGCCCAGCTAAAATAACTGACTCAAAGCACACCCGAAGACCAAAAAGCACAACTGCGCTAGCGAT
Source organism: Hemerocallis citrina (assembly GCA_017893485.1). Taxonomy (NCBI): domain Eukaryota; kingdom Viridiplantae; phylum Streptophyta; class Magnoliopsida; order Asparagales; family Asphodelaceae; genus Hemerocallis; species Hemerocallis citrina. The sequence goes on from CM030361.1 coordinate 288,260,569, forward strand.
AGAAGCCCACTTAAATACTTTTTGTATGTATTGTACTGTATTCTGAGAAAAATCAAAACATAACAAAACAGAGTCTCTTCAAGACTCGAACCCAAGACCATCAACACTGTTCACGGCGTTCTAAACCCACACTGAGAACTAGTATTCCCAAACTCATCCTCTGTTATGAAGAGGAAATGAAACATCTTTATACTTCTCGTCTGTTTATGACTTTCCTTTACAGAATTATGATTTCTCAACTAGTTTGTATTTGTTCAAATCAAGTTTTCTTCCAGAATATTTTCTTTAAACATACAGTATAGCAGCATATAGTTCAACCTTATAAAATTCTTATTTTTGACAATGTAATAAATTTTTCTTCCAAATTGCATTAAAGATATCACATTATCAAATTTTCAAATAAAAATTTGTCGCTCATCAAAACTTCTTTATAAAAATTTCTTATGCTCATAAAATATATACTAGTGAGACTATTTCTACATTTCTTTACTATAATATCATTTTAAAACTTTTTTATGCATGTTGCATTAATTTGACTATTATAAGAACGTTCTAGCATGCATCAATTTGGAGATTTTTATTCCAACAACCCACTAAATGTATTTTCTTGTTCTCTCTCTAATCCACATGAATTCTAGTCATTTATTAGAATCAAAATATCATTTCAACACATCATGACACAATCAAAATAAGATTATGAAATCTACATTCATTCTACCAATCAAAATTTAACAACTAAACCATATAACAACTATCATGCATCATACTCCTAAAATTAGAAATGATTTAAGAAACACCCACCTAATAGGAGAATATACTAGTAGCAAGCCCCTTCAAAAGCACCAAGAAATCCCCAAAAGTAAGCTGAAATCCACACAAAATCCAAGCAAATCCTCCACCAACTCTACAACAAACCCGAGCACCCCCCTTTGCTTATTCTGGTTTTTGATTCATTTTTGATAAAAAAAATGAGTTGTGTAGTGAATGGGTTGGATTAGGGATATTTATAGAAATTAATTGGGTAGTTAATAAAACTAATTGTCCATTAAACAACCCACTACCCCACTCCTCTCATCGCACTTCTCAAATCAGCCGACCACTTCTTCATGTAAAAACACGTGCACCGCACGCATAAAATATTTTAATTAAAATAAGAGAAAAATTAATTTCTATTTATAAAATGAATTCGAACACGTCATTAAATAAATAGTTGAAATACATAGAAAATATTACACGTAGCGATGGAAAATATGTAATCGATACATGCATCGATAACACATGCAATGCACGTAAAAATATAGAGATTGGAATATTATATTTGAGTTGACTCAAATAGGATAAAATAAATTTTGAGAAGAAGGGAAATGCATAAATAGTTGAAATAAAAAATAATTATGATATTTATACTGAAATGCGTTACGGATATCACCAGTAACGGTACAAAATACACGTGCATAACACATAAGGGGCAAAATTGTCATTTTCAATTTTGCGGGGTGTTACACTCTGAGGGAGAGTTATATGCCAAACTTTTTGTATGGGTCCACCAGGAGAATCACATTGAGTGGCGAGTTGAACTCTAAATATCGCTTTTGCAAGTTTTATTAGGGTAACTACAATCCACAATTTTAGACCTCTAACCTGTCTTTATAAATTTTTAACTAGTTTCAGAAACAGGTCGAATGACGAGTTGAATGTGAACGTGCTTGATTGCAGGTTGCTAAAGTAATTCTGAGCTATGGGTATGAATTTCGAACTTGGTAGTTTAGATATTAACAGGTTGCAGGTGCAGATCGAATGGCGAGTTGAACTCCGAACTTACTTTGTCGCAAGTCACTAAAGTAACATTGAGCCAAGGGTATGGACTCTGAACCTGTCGTCGAGACATTGACGAATTGCAGGAGCATATCAAATGACGAAGTGAACTCTGAACTTGCTTTATTACAAATTGCTAGGGTAATTTCGAGCCATGGGTATGGACTCCGAACCCATCATATAGGGAGCTTTTAACGAGTTTTTGGTATCATTTTTTGTGTATAAGTTTGGCACTCAACTCAATATGCATCCGTAGAGTTGTACAATAATTTTACAAAAATTAATACAAAATTTATTGAAAAATAAAACTAAGCAGCTGCTCTGGTGGCTGGTCGTTATTACATGCAATGACTAGTAGTGGAAGCAGTTTTTGTTAAAAAGTAAAACTAAATGGCTGCTCTAGTGGCTGGTCTTTATTACAAATTAAGAAAATTTACTACTACTACTAAGAGTGGACACTTTAGACTCATTCGTTCAACTTCACCTGGTATTCTGCTTTCCAAGTCCTTGCTGATATCTCCTCCCCTCCCCCCTCCCAAGCGAGCCCCCCATTTGTTGCATAGAGAATAGGAGATTTTCAGATGCACCAATGTGTTTTGACAGGACTAGTTCTGTCCGTTGAATAAGCAGAGTGGCTTCAGACTGGGAATTCAGGTTTATTACTGTGTTATGATGAGAAAGAGTTTGGACCTGGTGAGAGAAGCTTTGGCAGGTTTGGAAGTTCTTGGCAGGATTTTTTATGGCAATGGCTTCAAGCTTGTTTACAGTCTTAGAATTATTGTGACTGCTTTCTAGTGGTAACTCTATGGCATTGAAAGGGAGAACTGAGCCCCCCATTGTAGCGGTGTAGCATGCTCGTGCTGCCTGTTGGCTCCGTACAACTTGGCCTACGCCTGCTGTTGTTGAGAAGTTCATTTTCATGTGGAAGGCTGAAGCAAGGAAGGCCGCTAGGCTGTGACAGCCGAATATTGTGTTGTGTGCAGCTTCGATATCAACTACCATAAAGTCTAGTGCTTCTGTTCGAATAGCAGGAGTTTTTCCTACTGTCACATCGAGTGGACGATTCCTTCTACTTGAATGGGGACACCGGATAATTCGTGGAGTGTATAGCCGACCGGCTTGAGCTGGTCCCAGGAGAGCTTGAGGTCATTGAAAGTATTCATGAAAAGGATATTTACAAAGCCTCCATTGTCTACCAGGATGCGGCATACCTCATGATTCACCATGCAAAGGTTTATGACCAATGCATCGCAATGAGGTGTTCGGACACCTTCTAAGTCATTGTTGGAGAAAAATATCGGGACCCTAGTTCTCTTAGCAGGTGAGATGTTATGTACTGATTTGACTTCCCTAACAAAGGGTTTGCAGGAGGAGTTGGAATCTCCCACCATTGGGCCTCCATGAATAGAGTGAAGAATGACCATGTGTTCTCAGTCTCAGGATTCTGATGGCATCTCTTGATGCTTATTAGCCCTCCGTGCCGGAGGGGTTTCAGCATTGTTATTTTTTTGGGTAAATTGAGAGAGATAGCCCCGAAGAATTAGGCCTTCAAGTTCTTCTTTAAGGGCTGACAGTTGTCAGTAGTGTGTCCATGATCACTGAGAAATGTGCACCACTTGTTTTTGTCTCTTCTCTTGCTAGTTATGGACATCTTGGGGGAAGAGTGGATTATTTCATCATTCTCAACTTCTATGAGGATGGCGGATACGCTTGCGTTGAGAGGAGTGAACTTGTCGAAACGTGGTACTGAAGGTGGACGGCATTGACCTGCGTCTTCTTTCTGAAATTTCTTGTGTCCTTCCTCGTTTGTATTCTTCCGCTTATTCCCGAAAGATAAATCGTTCTTGCATTGAGGATAAAGATCTTTTTCGACTGCGATATATTTGTCACTCCTTTCCAGGAGCTCAGTAAAATTGGCTTCTTCACAAGGAAGGCTTTCAGGTCTTTATTAGTGATAATGTGGTGGAAACAGGAACGCGCCACTAATGAGTCTAGGGATGTGATGGACCTTACTTCAGCTGTGAAGTGCTAGACAAAGTCCTTCAGCAGTTCTCTGTCTCTTTGCTTCAGTTCCAATAGGGAGACACTTCTTTTTTTAGTCTTATGGCTGGTAACGAAGTGCGCTATGAGAGTTCCTCAAGCTGGTTGAAGGAGTATATTGACTGTGGAGAGAGGCGGGAGTACCATTCTCTAGCAAATCCTTTCAAAGTTACGGGGAATGTTTGACATATGAGCGTATTGGTGGCATTGTAGACTATCATGAGGATCTTGAAATTCTCAATATGGTCTGCTGGGTCTGATTCACCCTCGTATAACTCGAATTAAGGAGCTTTGAAGTTTTTTGGAATGGGTGCATCAAGGATTGTTCTGCAGAAAGGAGGTCGACTGGGGAGGTAGGCCATGCTGGAGAAGTTCTTGTCATTCTTCATCTGTTCTAAGCGATTTTCCACCTTTTGGATATGGTGAAAGACTTGTTCGTCCTTCCCCTTGGATCCAGTTGAGTCGACATATTCTTCTTGTAACACCCCGTAATTTGAAATATATATATATATATATATATAATATTGGATGGCATGTTGGTAAATATATTGAATTGAATTTAAAAAATGGGATTTGAAAAAGTTGCTGGTTGTTGTGTGCTTTGTTGGTAGTATGTGAAGGCCAAGGATTTGTGGGGCCCGCCCATGTGAGAGAGAAAGATAGAGCATGCTACTGTCGCTATTTCTCATGGGCGCTGACGTGCCGTGGGGGCCCGCCCGGAGGGGGGTCTGTGTGTGCGCTGACATCAGCGGGTAGAGAGAGTGCATGAAATTTGTCCCACATCGGGAATTGAACTAGTTAAATAATAATAAATAATATAGCCTATGATCAAGAGTCACCAATCCAGTTAACCACCTTTTGAGAGGCAGCCTGCGGTGGGCAGTTGTACTATACTATAAATAATTTGTCTGATAAATTGTATAAATTTTCTGAGTCTAGGAAAGGGGTGTTGCACTTATTTTGCAGGCTGACCCAGATCCTGACTACCTTGGATAGCTCGGAGGATGTCGAGCTTGAACTTTTCCAATTCGGCTCAAGTGACTGGGGCATTTTTCTTTTTGTTCTGCTCAAGAAGCATCTGACACTACAAACTGCATGGGCTATAGCGGCATATCTTTCCCGGCATTTCTATAACGCGCCGATATAGGTATAGGAGAATTTTATTTTATAAAAAATACACTCTCTGTAATGGCATGTGGCAACAATGCCGCTATAGACTCAAACAGTAACGCTGTTATATATATATGTATAACCTATCGTCGTGGGTATATATACGCATCGTTATAGGGTGTGGGTAAATAATGTTCTGAAAAGCAACCCCGCTCTAAACCCCTGCTCCCCTTTTTACTTCCCCCATTTTTTTTTACTCTGATCCCGCTCTAAACCCTCGTCTCCGCTTTCTTCCCGCTCGATCAGCACACCAATCTAATCCCCCTCCGCTCTAAACCCTCACCTAATCTAATCCCCCTCTAAGCCGAACTGCATTTCTCACCGCCTCCCTTGCGCGCCTCACCTAATCCCCTCCCCACTCACCGCCTCATTTCCCTCGCGCGCACCTCCCTCGTGCGCACCACCCTCGCCACTCCTCCTTCGCCGCACATCCTTCGACTGCCCTAACCCATCGCCGCCGCCCTTGCCGTTGCCAGCGCTCTTCGATTGCCCTTTTCCATCGCTGCCGCTCGCCCTTGCCCTTGCCGTTGCCAGTGCCCTTATCCATCGTCTAATTTCGGTACTATTATTATTCAATCTTGTTTATTATCTTGTATGATAATTTCGTTATAGTTATTATTCAATCTTGTTTATTATCTTGTATTCAATCTTTTTTTTTTTGACTGGTTTCTTGTATTCAATCTTGTTTATTCAAGAAAAACTGAAACTTTCTTACAAAATCTATAAGACATTAATTTGACAATCCAAAATTTGCAGCCCTATGCTCTCTACCACATTGATTTGAACCTTCATTTTAGGGGGGGGGAAAATCTAAACAAAGAGCAAATAAGATCATAAATTATAACAGAGGTTTTTTTTTCATATGATACTTTTTAAAGATTTCGACAGACTTGGTTGCATTTAGTTGCATTTACATTTGTTATGAGTATGCTCATGCCTGTAGTATAATTTCAAAAACTAAATGTTTATAGGTTTGAAACTTAATCCTGTGCACACCTGTTGTTTTAGACCATGGTTTGAAACTCAGTTTAAGAACAAGGTATCAACCTGTAATTTATATACTATTGAAAATATCAGTAGTTTCTATATGCAAAATCACTATTGTGAGCTTGCTCAGGAAGGAGCCAAATGAAGAAACCAGGATTAGTTTCTCCATTTAATCGTTGCAATGAGTACTCTAACATGTTCCACCCATTCAACAGTATCCACTTGGATACCTGATAGAAGAATTAAGAAAGAAAACTGAAGATTTAACCAAGTGTAGATAGTTAGCAACATGTATATCTAGCCGTTAAGCAAACAAAAAACGAAGATTTAACAAACCACTGACTGTAGATATTTAGAGGGATTTAACTGGCCTCTAAGTGAAGGTATTTAACAAGTGTGCTTAGCTATCTAGAAAACTGAAAATGAAAGATCTAACCAAACTGCTAATAAACATGTATATGTAGCATTCTAGCAAACAAAAATGGAAGATTTAACCAACAAGTAAGCATAAATATTTAGCAACATGTATATTATCAATAGTTTTTATTATCACTTCAGTTTAATATTTTTATTATCCAATTAAATTGTCTTATGCTCCTCTGCTTTCCTATGTGATACTGTAAATGTTATAACTGTGTTGTGGTATTTTTATGTATACAAAGCATATTTTGATTGCGAGATAGTTTTAAGTTCCAGGTAGATTTGTGGTGCACGAAGTTATTTTTCCCACCATGCTTAAGAGTCTGTACTTTGGAATTTCAAAATGATACTTCTGTCGACCAATTTTTTTTTCAAGTTAATGCATTTTTATCTTCGAAGCATTTAATGGAGTCTGGTACAAATTTTTAAGAGTCTGGTATAGATTTTTAAGAGTCTGGTACAAATTTTTTTTCAAGTTAATGCATTTTTATGCTAAGCATTGTAAACATTCTTTAGAATGCTTTTGAATCATTTAATTTTTTTTATTCACAAGGAACTTGAGTCAGTCGCCCAATAACTTGTTCATGTTTTTCACTATAACTGTATGTAGTCATAATTTACGAAATATGATGTATAAATAATCTCTTTGTGATCATCCACTTTCCATGAACTTAATGAAGTGCAGTTCATATATTTTTATGAACTACATTTCCTCATGCCAATGATATTATTGTTAAACATTTGATTTTAACTCCTAGATAGAGTCTCTGGACATTTGCTTCAAATAGCACAAAAAAAATACAATTAAAACCTATGAGCCTAGAAGAACAAACTCAATGAAGTGAAACCAAAAGCTCCAGTTTCATGGAGTACCATTACTTTGTGGGCAAAACTCATTGTTAAGCATGATTATGTAGTTGTATGATATAACAAGCACGACACCAGCATTAGCATGTTGACATAGAGCAGGGAATTGGATAGCAACCCACTGTAGAACACTCAAACCCAGTAGTGATTAGGTGTTGATGAAATTAGTGGTGACAATATTGAATATACAGACAAGTTGAACTGTGTGAATCATCCATAAAATAAGATGGCAATAAAGTCATTTTACATTTTACTATTCTATCCAAGAGAATCTCCGTACTATCTAATTTCTATCATTTTTTATCTTTCTCATGAGCTAGCTATACACAAACCTGTCGGTACACACTGAAAGCTATATCTAGATACACAAAGTAAAATATATGCAACTTTGCATTTGGAATTTAGTCAGGCATCTACAGTAGATCATTGCAGGTTTTATGTCAATACCTTAATCAGTTATCTTAGATGACCAACACAATACAGAAGAAGTTTAAGGTTTCTTCAACCCAACTCCTGTATCAATCAAGCCCCTATCAGGCATTGACTTTATTCATCGTTGGTCCATTTCTGGATGTGTTATTGACGAACCAAAATGTTTTTGCTTTCAATTACACACCTAATGTTCTGGTAAGCAACAAAATTGTGAAAACGTTTGTTCTTAATTTATGTTGCACTTTCCATGATTTCTTATATTTATTTGTCATGTTATAGGTTTTCATTGTGCTGTCTTGTCTGATATCTGTTTCAGTCAACTTCAACACATTTCTTGTAATTGGAAAGACATCACCTGTTACTTATCAAGTATTGGGTCATTTAAAAACTTGCCTAAATGCAAAGCATATTGCAAAGCATGGCAGTAGTTTTTATCTTGCCTTTTTCTTGTTCAACCAAATCAAAAGTTCTTGCTAAATGCAAGTAAGGAGCAGGTTCTCCATCTCTCCAACATGCTGCAAGGAAATCTCATTCGTGATACATATTCCAGAGATCTGATAAATAAATGATGAAGAAACAATACAAACCATGATCCACAGGAGAGTACTTTTCAATTGGTAATGATATATTAGTCACACTTGTGTCATCTGTTGAAGTTCCATGTACAAATAAGAAGACAAGTTCTTTGTTTCCTGACAGGAAGTGCTGTACACCTTGTGCATGTTGTATGTTTATGTTTATATCATAAATTTGCTGTACACCTTGTGCATGTTTTATGTTTATATCATAAATTTGCCAATCTGCCATGGATCAGGTTTATTGTTACCCTGCTCCCTTTTATATTTTTATATATGATATGATATATCATAGGAAATGTTTATATCATAAATAACTACATTTTTTTGTATATATATATCTATCTGATTAATGTTATTTTGTAGCCAAAATTTTCTTACGCCAATGTTGTTAATGGATGGGTGGATAAATCGGTCTCTAAGAAATGGAGGGACTACAAGAGCTTCCTAAAAGGAAATTACTATGTGCCAGAGAGGACCGAGGCTGAGAATACGAGGGTGGTTCCCGTAGGTGTGATACCACAAGATTGGCAATTTCTTGTCAATTTTTGGAGAAGTGAAACGGAAAAGGTATATACTAACGCAACTTCCGTCCTTTTGTATTTTATTGATGATATATTTTTATTGATGTTGCGAATTATAATTATTAACAGAGAAAGACTGACATCGGCATAACAAGTCGAAAGATGTTGAAACTGAGGCACACTACTGGGAGCGCCAGCTTTGCGGTAGTTCGAGATGAGCTGGTAAACTACGCTTCAAATTTTTTTGGAAGTCTTTTTATTATAGTTATATACAAGTCATGAAAACTCTTAAGATTAATTATGGGATGGAACTTGCCTTTTCTCAATCTGTACTATAAGCTTTTTTGATGGTTCTTCTTTAACGAAATTCAAGAGTGATATATTTAAGGTAACAAACACTCGTGCAGCTGACCAATAGACAATTACTCTTCATTAACGAAGCATATGATGCCTATGATATTTACTAGATTTTTAGTATAGGAATGAAAAAGTGTCCAAGAAGGAAGCTAGAATTTGCTGTAACTTGCCTTACAGATTGGATAGTAACTACTTACGACTCACAATCTATCAAACTCATAAGAAAACACCACCACTGAGTGAATGTTGATCGCTATATTTCTTTGCAATTTTTTTATAATTTAAATTTGGATCACATCAGCTTCCATAAAAAAATGGATGAAACAGAAAGATATATCCTTTTCGTTGACCTCAAGGTCCTGTTCACCATCGTCTCTTTCTAAAAGAGTTAATTTTGTTTATCTTTTTGTTAGGATCGGGAGAAAAACAACAGAGATAAATTTGAGAAGAAAACAACACAAATATTATTTCTCAATCTCAAAAGATTTACAAAAAAAACTCTCAATACTTTATAAGCTCTCTGTGGCTATCAATCTCTATTTTTCTCTTCAGTTGAGTGTATCTTCAAATGAAGAAAATAGTGAGAATTTATAGGAGGGGAAGAGACACCATGCTTTCGAAGAGACACCATGCTTTCGAAGAGACACCATGCTTCGGAAAAGACACCATGCTTCGGAAGAGACACCATGCTTGCACCAAACGTTGTCATGCATCAGCATGCACCAAACGTTGCATGCATGAGTGCATGCTCTTTTGTGGCGGGACCTACAATTCTCCCCTCACGCCACATCTGCACCAATCGTCATCTCTCATCCATTCCAGTTATGTCTCTGCATAACTCTAGTTTCTCCCGAGACATAATCTTTGTCAACATGTCTGCTGGATTCTCCTTCGTGTGGATCTTCATCAGTTTCAACAATTGTTGATCCATCACCTCGTGTATCCAGTGATAGCGAATATCAATATGTTTTGTTCGGGAATGGTACATTGAATTCTTGCTCAAATTCAGAGCACTCTGACTGTCACAATGTACCTTGTAGTCATTCTGCTTGATCCCGAGTTCTTGTAGAAATCGCTTTAACCACAACATCTCCTTGCCAGCTTCAGCGGCAGCAATGTACTCTGCTTCTGTCGTAGATAGTGCAACGCACTTCTGCAACCTTGACTGCCATGACACAGCTCCCCCTGAGAATCCACTTAACAGCCTCCCAATGCTCATTTCCTGGATTGGAGAGAAATCTGCTTGCCACACCCACTGCATGTGCAATATCCGGCCTCGTACACACCATTGCATACATCAGACTTCCAACCGCTGAAGAATAAGGCACAACTTCTATTTCCTCGATCTCTTTCCTGGATGAGGGACACGAACTCCTGCTCAACTTGAAATGATTAGCCAGTGGGATGCTAACTGGCTTGGCACCCTCCATGTTGAATCGCTTGATCACCCGTTCAACATATTTCTCTTGAGATAACCACAATCTTCGGGCCTTTCTGTCTCGAGAGATGTTCATACCTAAAATCTGCTGAGCTGGCCCAAGGTCCTTCATATCAAAGACCTTAGAGAGTTCTATCTTCAGCTGTCTGATCTTCACTGCATCTTGTCCGCCGACCAACATGTCATCGACATATAGTAACAGTGCAATGAAATTTCCATCAGGGGACCTTTGAATGTAGACGCATTGATCTGCAGCAGTCCTCTTGTAGCCTTGACTCACCATGAATGAATCAAACTTCTTGTACCATTGCCTTGGTGCTTGCTTGAGGCCATACAAACTCTTCTTCAGCTTACATACGAGATTCTCTTTCCCTGGAACCTCGTATCCCTCTGGCTGCTCCATGTAAATTTCTTCATGCAGATCACCGTGAAGAAATGCAGTCTTCACATCCATTTGTTCAAGCTCCAAGTCTAGACTAGCTGCTAATCCAAGCATGACTCGGATTGAAGTCATCTTTACAACTGGAGAAAAAATCTCACCAAAATCGATGCCTTTCTTCTGAAGGAATCCTTTGACCACTAGCCGAGCTTTGTGCTTCACCACCTTTCCGCTGCCATCTTTCTTGAGCTTGAATACCCACTTGTTCTTTAGTGCCTTCTTCCCTCCTGGAAGCTTAACCAAATCGTAGGTTTGGTTCTTCTCTAAAGAGTCCATCTCATCCCGCATAGCGTGCAACCAGTTGTCTTTGTCTGGATGAGACAATGCTTCCTGAAAATTCTCTGACTCCTCTTCATCAGTAAGAAGAATGTACTCTGATTCTGGATATTTAGTAGACGGAATATGGCCTCTTTCAGATCTACGTAGCTGAGGCTCACTCGTCTCAGGCGGTGTATCATTATCTTGTACTGGTTCTGCAGCTGTGAAAGGTTGCGGCTCCCCAGGCTCATCAATCCCTTCTTCCTCCTCCTCTGGTTCTGCTTCTAGTTCTTGATCAGACACAACATCATCTGCGACAGCTTGTACTGGTACTGTATCTGGAACAAAGTCCTGAGTACTGACAGGACTTTCAGCAATTGTAGGCTTTTCAGTGTCCCCATATGTCTGATTTTCATGGAACACCACATCTCTACTTCTGATGGGCTTCTTCGTCTTTAGATCCCATAGCCCGTATCCAAACTCCTCGTCTCCATAGCCTATGAAAATGCATGGAGTGGTTCTCGCATCGAGCTTCTGCCTGAGCTCCTTTGAGACATGTGCATAAGCCAGACATCCAAATGTCCTCAGGTGAGAGTAGGAGGGGTTTTTGCCGGTCCATTTCTTCTCCGGGATGTTAAAATTCAGCGGGACTGATGGAGAACGATTGATCAAGTAGCAGGCGGTGCGAACAGCTTCTCCCCAAAATGGCTTTGGCAGCTTTGCTGTGCTGAGCATACTTCTGACTCTTTCCATGATTGTTCGGTTCATTCTTTCTGCTACCCCATTGTGTTGCGGGGTACGTGGAACCGTCTTCTCGTGCCGAATGCCCTGACTCTTGCAATAGGCATCAAAACTCCTGGATGTATACTCGCCTCCGTTATCTGAGCGAAGGCACTTCAGCTTCTTCCCCGTTTCACGCTCTACCATGGCATGAAATGATTTGAAGATTTCCAAGACCTGATCTTTTGTCTTCAGAAAATACACCCACACCTTCCGAGAAGCATCATCAATAAATGTCAGAAAGTATTTGTTACCGCCTAGCGACTCCACCTCCATGGGACCGCAAACATCAGAATGTATCAGACTGAGCAACTCTGATCTCCTTGTTGAAGAGAAACTAAAAGAGACTCTTCGCTGCTTGCCAAATAAACAGCTGCTGCAAGGTTGAAGCTCTGCATTCTTGGTAATGGAGATAAGATTTTCCTTCATCAAAGTTGATAAACCTTTCTCACTCATGTGACCGAGTCTCTGGTGCCACAGTTTCTGCGAAGCTTCATGTTCAACAATATTGAGACTCTCCACATTGATCTTCACATGAGTCTTGTACAAAGTGCTACAGAGATGTCCACGAGCGATCACCATTACACCTTTCAGCATCCTCCACGAGCCTTTGCAAAAACGGTTATCATAGCCCTTTTCATCTAGGGCTCTCACCGAAAGAAGATTTTGTCGAAGTTCAGGTACATGGCGAACATCCTGCAGTGTGATTGTGCACCCGGCATCAGTCTGCATCCGAACGTCACCAATTCCGACAATCTTAGCAAAGCTAGAATTGCCCATCCTCACCGAGCCAAAGTCTCCAGCTTTGTACGTCGTGAAGATGTCCTTTCGAGGAGTGGCATGGCAAGATGCTGCAGTATCTACCACCCATTCTACGCCCTGATTCGACACATGGAGGCATGTCTCATCCTCATGAGAGCAAAGAGCCACATCTTCTAGTACTGTGACTTGTGCATCTCCTTCCTTCTTTGGTTGTGACCTTCCCTGACCGCCTTGCTTTTGTAACTTCCAACAATTTCTTTTCATGTGGCCTGGTTTGCCACAGTAATGACAGTTGTATGCAGGCCTCCTCCCATCACTTGATTTGCCTCTCAATCTGCCTCTGCTTTGGCTCCTGCCTCTCCACCTGCCTCGATCTTCCTCTCGCTGTCTCCCACGGACTTCTGTGACGCAGGCTTGTGCTTCTGTGCCAACGTCCTTTCTCCGAGCTTCCTCATTGAATAGGGCATCCTTAACCATAGACATGGTAAGATTGCCAGTCGAAGCCGAGTTGCTGAGGGAGACCACCAATGTCTCCCAACTGTCTGGAAGAGAGCTGAGAAGTAGAAGTGCCTGTAACTCATCTTCAAGTGGTAACTCCACTGAAGATAGCTGATTCACCAGGCTCTGAAACTCGCTGGTGTGTTCTGCTACAGAAGTTCCTCCCTGTAGCTTCAGGTTCACCAACCGTCTCATCAGCAAGGCCTTATTTTGAGCTGTCTTGGCCTGGTACATATCCGCCAGCTTCTTCCAAAGGGCAAAAGCATCCGTTTCCTGGGCAACATGATGGAAGACACTGTGATCGATCCACTGTCGAATCTGACCGATCGTTTTCCTGTTCATCTTCTTCCAGTCCGCCTCATTGGTAGCTTCAGGTCTTTCTCCCTTCTCCTCAATAGGATCAAAGAGATCTTTACAACTTAGGAGATCTTCCATCCGAGGTCTCCAAAGTGTGTAGTTGGTGGCAGAAAGCTTGATCATGGCTCCAAATGATGATGATGATATTGATTCCTCCATCGACATCTTGATCTGCAAAGGCTTTTGGCACTCAACAACTCAACCTGGCTCTGATACCACTTGTTAGGATCGGGAGAAAAACAACAGAGATAAATTTGAGAAGAAAACAATACAAATATTATTTCTCAATCTCAAAAGATTTACAAAAAAAACTCTCAATACTTTATAAGCTCTCTGTGGCTATCAATCTCTATTTTTCTCTTCAGTTGAGTGTATCTTCAAATGAAGAAAATAGCGAGAATTTATAGAAGGGAAAGAGACACCATGCTTCGGAAAAGACACCATGCTTGCACCAAACGTTGTCATGCATCAGCATGCACCAAACGTTGCATGCATGAGTGCATGCTCTTTTGTGGCGGGACCTACACTTTTAGTATTTCTTTTTGTTTTTAGAATATACAGAGGATTTTCTTTGTAGGGAGACGCAAGTGAGTATCCATATATACGATTAACTTTCATGGAAGATATTTTTTGTGATAAAATACATATAAGATATTAAATGTTTATGAGTACTATATAAAGCAATAATCTGAATAAAAATACGTTGCACATGTCAGTAACTAGTAGACATTCATGACTTATCTCAAATACCTTCATGAACACTACGAAATACATATCCGAATACACAAATTTATGTCGAGGCAATTCCATAAGATTCTTTTTAGATAATTAGCTGATAAAATGGTTCTAGATAGTTGTTGACTGCAAGTGAAATATTTCTTTACGTGATGCTATGATTTGAACATTAAATGAGTCACAGTCTCACATGTGTCATATGTTGCCTCCTTTTATTCTCGATTTTGTCTAGCCTTGCAGATTAGATTTCAACTACTTACTGCTTGCAACCCATCAAACTTCAAAGAAAACACCTCATTGTGTTAATTCTTAAATTGCAACTTTTTTTTATAATATTAAATTTGGATCACATCATTTTCCGTAAACATAGATATATCCATTTCATTCACCTCAAGGTCCTACTCACAAAGGTCTGTGTCTAAGGGAGTTAATTTTGTTTTTCCTTTTTGTCTTTGTTTGTATTTCTAGAATAACAGGGGATTGCCACTGTAAGGAGACACAGGTGAGTATATATATATATATGATAAATCATTAATTTTGAATTAAGAATTTGAAAGTAGCATAATCTAGATCATATATTATCTTTACTTGAATATTATCCACTTCCTAACATGGCATATATACATACATATGTGTTAGTCATTAAGTCCAACAAAAGGGTGGCTCAATCTGCTGTAACTGAAGATGTCAGTTATTAAGTATCACAAAATCACTATTTCAAATGATAACAGTCTGTGTAAAGAAGTGACAATATTATTAAGTGTGCTGATATCTTTATCTTGAACTAAATGAACTGGTCGTAATCAGCGAACAACCTATCTTTATTTATAGACCTATGTATGAATTATTGGATGGTTTGGATCCTTCAAACTAGTTCATTTAGTGTTCATAAATCATTAACATACTAACATAAGCATGAAAAGTACGAATTTAGTTTAACTTGATTCATGAATCAGAAGACCCCAAACCATGGAAATTCTTATTTACAAACAGGTATCATAAAGCATATATCAAGATCAACAGTGTCCATCACTGATTTGGATGCCCATTGAGACAACTGACCATAAGGATTTATAACACTAATCAATACACACACAAAGACACAAATATATTATTAAGGAAATGCATGCAAAAGAAATGAAAAATATAGTATAATAAAATCTTTAGGAACTTTCTAGAAAAAATAAATTGAAAACATTTTATTATAAGAGAATAGGGATAATAAATTTCGATTTTATGACTAAGACATCCAATTCATTTTATTTGAAGTAATTTATTATAGTTCTAAATACTAAACTTGTATATAGGAAGCATCAAATGAGGGAGAAAAGATCGGTGATGTAGATTTTTTTGAAACTACCCATACGGGTAAGGATGGAAAATTTAGAGATGACGTGGCAACCGACATTGTGGTAAATAAAAAGCTTTCAAATTAATTTCAAATTGGTATTTAATCTTTACAATAAAATAATTTTGAAAATTAAATTTGTCTTTGTTATCTTTTGTAGAAAGATGCCAAAAAGAAGATTGAGGAAATGTCATCTTCTTCTTCCGCCAATCCATTGACGCTACAGTGTCAAGTTCTCTCCGAATTGAGGGGACACGAGCGTCCCGGTCATGTGCGTGGGATGAGGCTAGGACCAATACCCACCAGTGTCTTCGGTTCTCGTACATGTTCTTCCACTGGGGCCGGGCCTACACAGGACGATATTGATCAGCTGAAGGCAATAGTGGCACGTTTGGAGGCTGCAATGGTTCAAATGGCGACGTTAGTCCGACAACAGTCACAAGGAATTCCAACTCAAGCACCGGTTAGTATTCTACAACTAAATACCCACTTTTAACTAATTTAAATTAAATAAGAGTCACGTTAGTATGTGTATGTGTATGTGTTGCCTCTCATATCCATTACTTTACTGAAATATTTATGTTTTTTCTACAGGGCCAGCGTATTCCATCGGTTTCCAGTCACGCACATACACTAGGGCAAAATAATGATGGAATTGGAAGCAACAGCAGGCCACACGAGGAGACTCCCCTGCTTTAGTTTGTCGAATTTGGATTTTTTTTTAAATGTTTTGTAGGAATTATATCTATGTTTTTTAATAATAAAGTGTTGTACAACATATACATTTGATACTCGTTATATGACAGTTTATATGTGTTACATATTTTGTTTTCTATTGAGTTGTTTTTTTTGATGTGTGAATTTTGGTTCTTGATTATGATATTATTATTGATTTACCTAATTTGCATTTAAATTTAATATGATTACATGTATTTGTAATATGCAATTAATTACTGGTTTTTTCAATTGAAAATTTTATAATAAAATGTCAACAAAAAAAAACCTACCTATCGCGGCGTTTCCCAAGAAATGCCGCGATAGATACTATAGCTTTTGAGTACCCTCTATCGCGATGCTGGACAAGCGCCATAGTAGGGTACCAATGCTAGCTTTTAATCGTGGTGTAGTCCCGGTGCTTGCAAAAAGTGCATCTATAGCTCTATTTTTTTAAAACGAAACGTTCCTGTAACAGCAGTTTGGCAATGCCGTTATAGGTGGACACCCTATAGCGGCGACGTCCGTAAATGCCGGGATAGCCTATATTGCTGTAACAATGCACATTCTAACGGTGCTTTTAGCGGCGATTTCAAAAGCGCCATTATGAACTATAACTGTGCCAAAAAAATGCCGCTATAGCCTTGTAAAAGCGCCGCTATAGCTTGTGCGGTTTGTAGTGCAACTCTCATGATTCGGGCTTGTTATTGGAGTACGCCCCCTATGAGAGGAGGAACACCTTGATCCCTGTCTAGGAGAGTGACTTCTCTGGTTTTCTTGACGTTCTGAGCAGGAGCCTCAATTTGGGCGCACCTCTCGTCCAAGAGGATTCGTAGATCAGTTCCTTGTTGTCGGGCGCAAATGATTTGGTAGAGATTTCTAGATCCCGGCGGGCCTCGTAAGGCCATTGAATCAGTTGACGCATTATGGACTGAGACACGGTCGTACAGAAGATGTTGTTCTTTATGGCTTTGTTGAGCCCCCCTCCTCCCTCCTCTAGTGCCTCTCCGTAGGAGCTTGACCAGACTGTCGGGGCGACTGTTGAGGAGGAATAGGACCTTCCATAGGATGAGCTAGTTGATGAAGAGAGTTGGTGCAACGGCTTGAGGCCTCCGCTCTGCCTCTTAGTCTTGGTGGCATAGCGGGATTGAGACACGGTCGTACAGAGGATGTTGTTCTTGACAGCTTTGTTGAGAGCCCCTCCAGTGCCTCTCCGTTGAAAGGAGCTTGACTAGGCTGTTGGGGTGACTTCTGAGGAGGAATAGGACCTTCCATAGGATGAGCTGGTTGACGAAGAGAGTTGGTGCAATGGCTTGAAGCCGCCTCTCTGGCTCTTAGTCTTGGTGGTATGGCAGTAAGTTTGATTTGTGTAGTTTTCCACAGATGGTGCCAATATGTTGCTGCCTATTTTGGTGTGGGTGCAAACAGATAGTGAGTTAATATTTGATGGAAACTACTAAAAATATGACCTTTGATCGTTGCCGTGAAATGTGGTTATAGATCCTGAGAGTGGATCTGGATTATTGATTGAACACCGTGATATGAATCTGACGGTTCCTGATGTGGTCGATGGACCTGCAAGAAGCTTGAAACACTGACGTTGGCCTCAGCGATAGTCCCTCTGACGCTCAAGTTAGAACTAAAGAGAGAAAGAGAGTTTGAGATAGAAATTGTTGATCACCTTCTGACTGAGGAGGGGGGAAGGTATTTATAGGCTGAGAAACAATACAAAAGATTAATATGAATCAATTAGATCGACTATGAATTCCTTATCTCCAATTCACATCTCCCCCTCAAGAGATAAGCTCTCTTGTTTAGGAATAAGAGATTTGACTAACAACCTTCATGGGCTGGGTCTCTCTTAGTGGACCTAATCTGTCACTTTTTATGGGCTTCAAAGCGGCTCATATCTTTTAGAGGTGAAGTAGGGTTGGCAAATGGGTCTAACGGGCCGGGTCCGGTCGAACCCGCCTGGGTTGGAACCCAACTTGGGCGGGTTCGGGTAGGGTTGTTAGGTTAATCGGGTCGGGCCAGGCCGGGTCAATAACTCTAATTCACGACCCACCCAACCAGTGAACCTTTTCGGGTCCAACCCGGGTCGGATCGGGTCGGGTCGCGGGTTGGCCCGTCTAATATATATATATATATATATATATATATATATATATATATATATATATATATATATTACTTAAACAAAAAATGTAATGTAATTTTAATAATAAACAAAAAATGTAATAATAATAATAAGATTGAAAGACTGAAATTGCCAATTTTTTTTTATATATTATTAATATGATTTCAACTTATACAAGTTTCACAATTTGTAATAAGAAATAAAAATTTTCTACAAATTTGTTTTATACAATAATAGATTTCTTAGATACAATTTCAATTTTCTTTAATTTTCCTAATTTTAAATAACAAACAAAGATTTTATACAATTTTTTATACATTTACAATTGTCTTCAATTTGTTTGTCATCAATTTGTTTTTGTTGTTGTTGGTCTTGAATTCTTCATTTTGGTTGCTATTGTTGTTGTTGTTGTTGTTGTTGTTGTTTTTCCGGCGAGGTGCTCCTACTTGTGGAATTGTTGAACGCTTTTCCTTGAGTCCTATCTTCTGCTTTCAGCCAGTCTTCTGTGCAGACGAGGATCTCCAATGATTGGGGCTTCAAGCGATTCCTGTAATCAGTTAAAACCTTGCCACTTGTAGAAAATGCACTTTCTGAAATAACTGTAGAGACAGGAGGAGTTAGTAGGTCTTTAGCCATATATTTAAGAATACTATAAGTGTGTTCATGGTCTTTCCACCATTGTAAAAGTAAAAGACTCAGAATCTTGTTGATTATACCAATGTAATTCATTTGGTTGATTAGTCCTAGATTTTTTTGATTGAATTTGTGTAAGTAAATTAAATGTTCTATCATCTAATTTACTCTTACCTTTACCTTTAGAAATAGCAGAAAAAGCACTAACTAAAGAAGTTGTACTACTAGATGCAAAACTTCTATCATAATAATCATACAAGTCATTTAAAGTCGATTCAAATTTAACTAAAAATATTGCGCAATCAATTTCAGATTCATCTGGCCCAAATAAAGCAAAAATATTTCAATCAAACTCTTCGTACCTTCTAATTCGATATGAGGATTCATCACAGTAGCAACACAATATAACATAGGAGGAGGATTAAAGACTTCAAAAATTTTACATATGCAGGTTTCATAATATGACCAATAAAAGTATCATCGATCATTTCTTTGAAAGTTCGCATCATAGTAACTATTGAAATAAAAATGATACTAGAAGTAGATTCATAAGATTTTGAAAATTTAAAAGTTGCGGTTTTAAAAGGTTATAAAAATTTCAACAAAGATTCGGCATAATACCAATGTTGGGGAGACATTTCAAAATTCGACATATTTTTTACAATACAAAAATTATTTATACATTCTTTATATTCAGTAGCAACTTGTAGCAAATCAAAAATAGAGTTCCATCGGTGTTTAACATCCTTTGAAAATTTTCTAAAATGTACAATTTTAAACCTATACCAAGCTTTCCATTCTTGAAATATGGTGCCACTTAATACAATAAAATGTACACAATTCCTAATGTTAACTATATATGGTTCGGCTATTTTTAATGCATCTTGAACAAACAAATTTAAAATATGGCATACACATCTAACATGAAAAGTATTGTCAGATGGAGGGTTTAATACGGTTTTTAAAATACTAATTGATGAATTGTTGTTAGATGCATTATCAAAAGTTATACACATAATTTTATCATGAATATGAAAAATATTACAAATTTCTAAAATACGGTTTGCAATTTCATTACCACTATGGGGATAGGGTAACGCGGCAAGTGATATGATCCTTTTTTGAAGAATCCAATCACTGTCGATCCAATGACAGATCATTTCCATCATTGGAATATTGTTGCAACTCGTCCAACAATCAAAAGTTAAAGAAACTCTACAAGTTAAACTCCATAAAATTGCAATCAAAGCTTTCATCATTTCATTGTACATTTTAAAACAATCCGATTTGCAAGTATTCTTAGGAATTCTTTTAAAATGGGGGTTTAAAGCGGTTTGATTAAAAATTTCTAAGTCCCTACTCTCGGGATAGGAAAATGGTAACTCTTCCTTGATTACTAATTAGGCCATTTCCCGACGAACAAGTTCCGGATCATAAGAATGGTTATCAACTATATCGGTCCTAGGATGGATTTTTTGTTGGCCGGGTAGGTCAACAAGAAGTTCTTCATGCACATCTTGGATGTGTCGTCTAATTGTACCAGTGCCCTCACTCCTCTTCCATTTGTATGGCTTCGAACATGTTTTACAAACTTTTAATCCTACATCCGGTACATTTTCGTCCGGAATATAATCATAAAATTTGTGTCAATCACTACTTTTTCCTCTAGTTTTCCTACTACTAGTCCCTTGTGTTGTTTCAGTTGCTTATGTTTATGGTTCTTCTTCTAATTCTATGTCTCCTACAAACTCATCGTGTGTACCAATGTGTTGGGTCATTGGATTAGGGTACTTTTCAGCGGGTTCATTTTGTGGGACAATTGGAGGCCTACGGAAAGTGCCGATGGAATCTTGTCCATTTTGGCTACGACCGCTACCTAGTGATCTAGACATGTTGATATATGTAGTGTATGTGAAAAAATTAAATACAATGTGGGGGCGATAAGTTACAAAAATGAATCTAGAAAACTAGAGGGTTGTGAGAGAGAAGATAAAAAAACCAACAAACAAATATGATACAAAAAATTATAACTACAAAATAAATAAAAATAAACAAGCAGGTTGTGAAATTTTGATACCGTTCACTGCGGATAGTCGTATATAAAATGAGAGTGAAAATAAGAATAGAAATAGAAATAGAAGTCCGGAATTGAAGACTTGAAGATAGCTTCTTTGTTTGATCACTTGGAGGAGTAGAAGACTTGAAGACGTAGTTGAATGTTGAATTCGATACGATCAGAATTTGTCGTTTGATCGTTTATATTTTGCTACCGTCTTTATTCAATTGTTCACAAAAATTGAAATGAATTGAGTAATAATAGTAGAGAGAGTAAGAGAGTATGGTGTGAATTTGTAGTGTGGGTTCTAGGGGTATTTATAGGGGAAATTTTTTTTAAAAACCCAAAAAAAACAAAAAAAAAAACAAAAAAACAAAAATCAACGGCTAAAAGAGCCGTTAACGCTCTCGGTAAGGGGTTAGGCCCGTTGGACCCACGGGTCGAACGGTTCGCAACCCCCGGGTCGACCCGCGGGTTCGCGGGCGGGTCGAGAACTGTTCATCTGGGTTATCGGGCCGGTTTCAACGGGTTGAATTCGCTATTTTGAGGAGCCGAGTCGACCCGTTTACATTAACGGGTTCGACCCGAACCCGAACCGGTCACTCACGGGCCGGATTAGGCGGGCGGGTCGCGGGTCTACCTGGCCCGTTTGCCATCCCTAGACCCAAACCTGTTAAAGAGCGCCGTTATGATTGATCTACCTGTAGAAGTTTTGAGATCTGTGCTGAAATTGTACGGCCTTGATTTACTGCGATTTTTACCATTATCACTCGACACACAATCTTAAAATTCTTTTGAGCAAACGAGAAGTACAAGTGTACAACACCATAATTTACATCTTCATTATTATGGCCCAAATAGTTTCGAAGCCAGTCAGCGAGAAGGAAAAAAAGGTTTTGGAAGCCGGTTTCATCCAAATATATGGAATCAACCTACATAGCCAACATACATATGTTTATTATTGTAAAAGGGATGCCCTCTCTTAGCACACGAACATCCAACGTTCTTGTAAAATATACGTAACATATGAAAAGGTATATATGCCAGGATATATGATAATCATTTTGAAGAAGGAAGTTTGCATTCAGAGGTATTTCCATGATCATTTTACCAATTAAAGCTCATGGACTCAAAGTGCAAATTACGAGCTTGAGATGAAGAAGAACAAATCGCTGCAACCTCACGACGCAACGAACTGGGGCCACTAGCCATCACCCCCACACTGGATCCCTCAATCTGCATTATCATCCCTGCAACTCAATCATATGTAATCCCATTATTTACTCCTAAATTAATTTTCATTTCAACAAATAATAAAGAAAATCTTTCCAAAAAAAAGGGAAACAAATAATAAAGGAAAATATACTTTGACAGAAAATAAGTATGGTCTTATTTTTCCTTGTTTTGGGTTATAAAAGTCAATATTCTATTTTGGTTTGATTATGTTTCGTTAAAAACTTATTAGTAAAATAGCGTAGAACTGCTCATTCTCCATAAAAAATATATAAGAAAGACATGAGGGATAAAAATTTGAACCTTAATTTACATTGATCTTTTAATTAGCTTTTTAAAATACATTTTTATTCCTGTATTTACATGAAGTAATTAAATAGATTTTTTGAAAGAAAATATCTCCAATTTGTTAGCATGCATGTTTCAATCAAAATGTTCAACTTACTTTTTTCAAAAGTCCAGTAAATCCAATTTAAACAAAACAACAGTGAACAAATAATATTCTAATGATAACTTTTTCCAAAAAAAAATGAAGTGGTTTATATATTATTCTTTTCAACACAGAAATTGATAGCTGCAAAAAGTTCAGATTATCTCAAAGCAAATTCCTTCCTAGATGTAAATCAAATGTATATATATAGTATGCTATCTCACTCTTTAGGTCAGGCCTGGTGCCATAATGAAACGTTGTAGCCTGCGCAAGTGTTTCATGTGGTACACTCTCCAGCTCGCGGTCGCCATTGTAAAACCAAGATCCTGGAGAACTCCTAGGAGTCAATTCATCCAAAACCTGAACGCGGTTGTCCTCCATTTGGCTCTCCTTCCTGTTCCACAACACAGCGCCACCAGCCACAAAAGCAATGCATCCACATATAAACAACATGTTCAATAGCGCACTTGAAGTCACTGAGTAGCTCTCGCCTTTGCTCTGAATCGGATATATATAATAACGAGTGAGAACACCAATTAGTACAAGGAATGCAACGAAGGATGATGAGATTATTGCGCCGAGCCAGAGCCAACTGTTGGTGCCTAGGACTGGAGATATGGGAAGGTCAGAAGGGTTGGGCATGAACCAAATTGTTCGTACTGATTTGTGGGCATCGGAATTGGGAGGTTCTTTTTCTCGTGTGACAAAGGCTTCGATTCTTAGGTTTAGTCTGGAGAAATTCGGCGTGAGGGTGGAGATGGGGAGGAGGAGATCGAGCATGGTAAGGTCCGAGGAAGTCTTGAAAGAGCAGATGAGGAGTATGGTTGGGTTACTGGTTGGAGAGTCGACAATAGAGGTACGGTAGATTAGTTCGCGGATTATGGAGATGAATGGAGTAATTCCGCTGCCACCACTTACCAATACAATATTGTCATGCCTGTGAGTATGAGCATAACCTTGGTGACGAAGGGTTTTTCTTATCTCTATATATAAGAATAAGAATCATGTAAGATGTCATGTCATTACCTTAAGAAGTTTATGGAAGCATGGCCATAGGGACCTTCGATTGAAACATCAAGTCGATCAAGAGAAGACCGATTAAGCGTCTGAAACAATTTCTGAGTCCAGCTTCCTTCTTTCTTGATGATAACACTAAGCTTATCAGCCTCCAAGCTGCTGCTAGAACTCACTGTGTATGGATGCCATTGAAGCCATGAAACGCCTGGGACATTAATGAACACACTACTCATCGGAGTGTAACTAAACCCTGCAATAGAATCAGACCAAATGTAAGCAAAATTTAGAAAGCACTTTTTTTTTTTTTCTTCTTCTGAAAATTGTTAAATGCATTAGTGAGTCACCTGGGCTCTTGGAGAAGTTGAGTTCCATAGCTTCGGAAGGCAGTAGGCGAGCAGAGACCAATCTGACCTTTCTGCGAGACTGCAAGAAGCGTAAGTAGCGGTCGACAACGAAGAGGTAGACCCCGGGCAGAATTGTACAGAAGGAGGAGATACCGACATGGAGCAAGAAGAATATAAGGAATACAATGTAGAGCTGGTGGGAGTAGAAGAAAAGCTCGAATGTTTTGCGCCTGATGCGAGGGAAGGTAGTCAGCCAAATGATCAGACCAGCGAGCAAAGCTATCTCGCCTGGGACATTCGCAACATGATGTGTACCCCACTCTAGCATCTGAAAGCAAAGAAGTATCCCTCTTCATGCATATAAATTGCTCGAGAAAACTTGGCAGAAAAATTACAGATGAAATTTGTTTTATGCCCCTCAATTAACCGACATCTGATTACTTGCTTTTGTGGTGTATTTAAACAAAAATATTATGGTTAGTTGGTTGGTATCTTATACTGTAGACATCGGATTAAATATCTAGACTAGTATATATAGAGAGCTATACACTGCTTTAAGTACTATTAGACTTTAGGCCCAATAACCCTCAACCGATATCTATTCAAGGAAAATGTGCAGAGTACGTATTACCCATTACCCTTTGGAATATAAATACAAAATAGTATTCTCGTATATATATACTAGATCTGCCTGTTAGCACGTGCCTACGGCATGTCTTCGGAACGATACAACATATGAAAAGCCTTGTAAAAAATAAACAACAATTATGTAGCTCAAGTTTAAATAGTATGACAATAATTTGTTGTAAATAAAAGTCTATGTTTCCATTAGTATATGTTGAAAGATAATTATAAATAGGGGTATAAAATTCAACTTCTTAAAATTTTGAGGGTGGAAAATAATAAAATTTAACTGTTGAGAAGATATTTGCTATTTTAAATGTAACATAGCAATAAAAACCATAAAAATCTAAAAATATAAAAATCTGAAATCTGAAATCCGAAAATCTAAATTTATGAGTAAATAGAAAGAGAGTGGGGGAGCGAGAGAGGGAGAGACAAAGAGAGAGAGATGAAAAAGTGAAGGGAGAAGAGAGAGAGACAATAATAAAGTAATGAGTTTTTTTAGTTTTGGGGGAGGTATGTTTTGGGAGGGTGAATCAGAATCATTAATTTTGTTTCAATTGAAAGGGAACCACTTGATAGCTTTTTTTTCAAATTGTCTTTTTCAAATTGTCTAGTGTTTTATTATATATATATATATATATATATATATATATATATAAAGAGAGAGAGAGAGAGGCGAGCCTCATATATAGAGTATGAGGAAATCTTCCTCATACAAAGTGATTATAATCACTTGATGGGGCCCTTATTCGTCATATAAATATGAGAAAATTTGACAAACCTATAATCTGAAAGTTCTTGTTTTGATACCTCACTTTGTTTAAGAAACCTATAATCTGAAAGTTCTTGTTTTGACACCTCACTTTATTTAACAAAACTATAATGTGAAGGTTCTTATTTTGACACCTCGCTTTGTATGAGAAAATTTGCTCATACAAATATAAGGCTCACTTTTCTTTTATATATATATATATATATATATATATATATATATATATATATATATATATATATATATATATATATCCAACACCTTTTACCTCTTACACTTTAAACCTCTCATGTTATTTGCAGCAAAAAAGGAAAATCATTTTCATATGGAATAGAGATGTCAAACTAATTAAATATATTTTTGAAGAAAACTTCGGTTGCGTTTGGTTTGTTGTTTTGAAAATAGTTTTCTGAAAAAAGTTTTCTGAAAATGAAAGTGTAAAAGATGTTTGGTAATAATTTTTTATTAAAACAGTTTTTTGAAAATGAGAGTATAATGTATGTATAGGTTTGGTTGTATGTATATATTGTATACAGTATATATACTCTGATATATACATGTTGTATACATATACATACATACTGATATATAATAATATAAAATATTTTATTATAATAAACATATTTAATAATATACAAATATATAATAATATATAATAATTATAATCATATATATGTAATATTAATATATTCAAATTATATATTAAACAATTTATTATAATAATAATAAATTATATAATAATATATAATAGCAATATAAAATAATAATAATATATATTATAATAATAATAGATAATTATAAAGTATATATAAAATAGTATATATGAAATAATAGTATATATAAAATAGTATATATAAAATAATAATATAATATAATATATATATATAAATAATATAATATAATAATAGTATATATAATAATAATATAATATAATAATATATATATATATAATAGTATATATAAAATACTATATATAAAATAATAATACTTATAATAATAATATATTATAATATAACAATAGTATATATAAGATAGTATATATAAAATAATAATATATTATAATAATTGTATGTTATATAATAATATGAAATAATTTGTTATAATAAACATATTTCATTATATACGCATATATAATAACATATAATAATTATAATAATATGTACGTAATAATAATCTATTATAATTATATATTAAACAATTTATTACAATAATAATAAATTATATAATAATATATATAATAATATATATAATAATATATAATAGTAATATTTAATAATAATAATATATATTACAATAATAATATATATTATAATAATAATAGATGATTATAATAGTATATATAAAATAGTAGATATGAAAAAATAATATATATTATAATAATAGTGTGTGTGTGTGTGTGTGTGTCTATATATATATATATATATATATATATATATATATATATATATATATATATATATATATAATAATAATAATAATAATAATAATAATAATAAAATAGTTTATATATAATAATAATAATAATTATAATAATAATAATATATTATAAATATATATATAACAATATATTATAATAATAGTATATTATATAATAATATTTGATAGTAATATATTATTTATTAATATATATGATAATATATAATAGTAATATATATAATAATAATTTATATAATAATAATATAATATAATAATAGTATATATAAAATAGTATACATAAAATAATAATATATATAATAATAATATAATATAATAATAGTATATATAAAATAGTATCAATAAAATAATAATACATCTAATAATAATATATATAATAATAATATATAGAATAATAATATATTAATAATAATAGTATACATAAAATAGTATATATAAAATAATAATATAATATAATAATTGTATATTATATAATAATATAAAATAATTTATTTTAATAAACATATTTAATTATACACTTATATATAAAAACATATAATAATTACAATAATATGTATGTAACAATAATATATTATAATAATATATTAAATAATTTAATATAATAATAATAATAAATTATATAATAAATTATATAATAATACATATAATAGTAATATATAATAATAATAATAGAATATTATAATAATAATAGAATATAATAGTATATATAAAATAGTATATGTGAAATAATAATATATATATATATATATATATATATATATATATATAGAGAGAGAGAGAGAGAGAGAGAGAGAGAGAGAGAGAGAGAGAGAGGATGTGAAAAAATAGAAAATAGTTGAAGTGGAGTTTTGTGAAAACTATTTTCACAAAACAAGCTAACCAAACGGGTTTTGGGGTTTTGGGAAACAAAAAAAAGAAAAAAACAACAAACCAAACAGACCCGAATTTGTATAGAGATGTCAAACTATACATAATTTTGGAGTAGACTTTTTCCTTTTGCAAAGAGATGTTAAAGCGGTTGGATGTATAAGTATATTCTCAGTATAATAAGATAATATTGTGTATATTATTCTATGGGGCAACACAGGTTTACACGTGTTATGTATTAATTATTGGAACGGGTTGATTGGGCTAAAAGCCCAGTACCCTAAATCCAGTCTAATCTCTTTATAAGCTGGTCTAGAGATAGTGCTCTGTGATATTCCAATACTGATAAGCAGGGTATAATATCTTAAGCGGCTAGAGATTAATCCTAACCTTAATTTCCCCAAATCAGTATTAACAATCTTAAGATATTACCCTTCTACCTCAGCCGCCGCTGTCTCCGACCTGGGTCGCCGCTGCCATCAACGATCACAACCCCGATCGTTGACGACGTCTGAAGAATCGCCGTCACCGATCGCGACCACAGCCGCAGTCGTCGTCGCGGTTCCAATCGCCGTCGTCAACGCGAATCAACTTCGCTGTCAACTTCGCAGATCCCGAACGGAGTCGTTGTCGCGATCCCGTCACGATCGTCGCCGCCGTTCTAGAGCGCCGTTCGTCGTGTTGATCTGGTCGTCTTCCTCAAAGCTTCGATTGCTGTTTGAGTTTGGGGGATTGCACCGCAGATCGTAGGTGGAGTGGGTCTCTCTCATCGATTGAACATTGCTGTTGCTGGTGCTGTTTGGGGCTTTTGATTGGATCAGATTGGGTTCTATTCTTCCTCTTGACTGACTGGTGTGTGCTCTTCAGATTTGGTCCTATCTAAACTCAGTTATTTTCTCCTTACTAAATTACATAAGTAGAAATTATTCAGAAAAGAACTCTATTGTTTGAAATCTATTGTTTATTTCTTTGCGACGAAAAAACATAATCGTCCGTACGAGGTTTCTAAATTAGAGGATTCAGAAGAGCTGAATTTAATAGTTGGAAAGGGAAAAATTCAGTGTGGATGTAATTGCTGGAGATAGTGCGAGCAATGGGGATGATGTTTGGACTAGATCCAAATATGTTTGAACTGGATCAGATCTAAAATTTAAGATAAGTTCTTTACCTGCATATATATTTGAATTATACTATTTATATGTTGCTAAGTGCTGAAGTTTAAAATCGTGTTGATCATTGGTTAATTAAATACAAGTTTGAATAATTGTTTTGGCTATGTGCTAAGGATCAAATATCCATTTTGATGAATTAAAATTATAGATTTTGACTGTAAATTTGTATCTCCAATTAAATTATTGTTAGAATAAAAGTGCTAATAATTTGTTTAATTGGCTAATTTTAACAATTGATGATGTAGGAACTTCAAAGTTACTTATAAATTGGATGTATTGGAGATGATGGATATGCATCACGGTTGAATAAGTCTGCACTACGCAGGTTTCTCCATCGAATTTGGAAAATATTTTTAACTTGAAGTGTGGGTATGATCTACTCTAATCTTTCTAAGTATTTTCATGTGATGAATGTGTTAACGTTTTGTGCGTTTGATCATATGATTGAGAGTTTTAAATCATAGTTGTTCTCGCTTTGAAAACTAGCATGTTTAGGGTTGTTAAGTGTTTTATCATACTATGTGTATAGATATTTTGACAAATCCATTATCTGCAGTTTTTGTGAGATTATATATATTTGCTTCTCTCACTAAAATAAATAAATGATGCATAAGATCTGTAACAAATGTCCGTAACTTAGATTAAGAGCATTTTGTAATACAGTATATGACTCCATTAGTTACGTTTTGTTTTTTCTCGTTCATTGTACTGTGTGTGCAAAATTGAATTATAAAATATTGGTCACTATCTCGTTTAGCGTTTCGAAGATGATGAAGAACGAATAAAGGAAAATATAGCTCAATTTGTTTGAACAAGTGGACATTGTTAGAATCACTAGAAAAAGCAAACAATTTTGTAAAATGTAATAGAATAATTTTGTATTAACTCTTATAATGTGTATATATTGTCAATCGCATGTATAAGCTGAGTTTAACAAATGAGACAATTAATAATAATAGTTCTAATTGTGTTTTTGAATAATAGCATATTTGGCTAAGATTTGAGAACTATATATTCAATTTGTTTGTGAGGAAATGTGATCTAATTATCAAAACTGTAGGAAAAATGGAGTTAAAAGCTATTGAGTCAAAAGCTTTTAACATTCAAGTTGTTTTGAAATTTAGAATCACTATGAACTATATATTAAATTGTTTGTTCTTGTTAAAACTCATAACTCTGCTAAATGACACTCCATTAAATATGACAAATATGAAATTTATGCTCAGATTATGATCACTAGAAAATCATTCAGTATGGTCTCTAGGAGCAAACAACTACTTGAATAAATACATTCTGATATTTGTGATCTCAATAGCTTTGCAACTAGATGAGACAATTATTGGTCAGAAGTATTTAATCGCTTTTGTAGATGATTAATATAAGTCTGTCATATATATGAAGAATAAAGCACTTATTATTCTTAAGGAATTAAAAATTATAGTTGAATGCTAAAAATCAAGGGTTCAGATTTGATAGAGGTGGTGAATATGTTTAACAACTTTAGAGAAGTTTGCATTGGGCATAATCTCTACTGGACTCTACTTACAACAATCAAACAGTATTGATAAAAGTTAGAATCAAACTCTTAGTAAAATGTTGAATTCTATATTATTGACTGTTGTTTGATGTTGTATTGTTAATCATATCTCTAAATGTATTACTACACTCTAAATTGAATACACCTTGTAGATCAAGGCATGAAAACACAAATAGTTTTGTTAAAGTAAGATTTTGTGTTGTGATACTTATGTTAGAATACATAACCCTAGAAGGCCTAAAGTAGGACCTACAACAGATATTTGTGTGTGTTTAGAAAGTGCAGAATGTAGTTCGGTGGACAGATGTTGGTTCTATCTAATTTGTGTTAGAAGAATCTAGACTTGCAGAGTTCTTTGAGGATGTGTTCATCAA
This sequence comes from Hemerocallis citrina, assembly GCA_017893485.1. Lineage (NCBI taxonomy): Eukaryota > Viridiplantae > Streptophyta > Magnoliopsida > Asparagales > Asphodelaceae > Hemerocallis > Hemerocallis citrina. Next base: position 288,291,718 of record CM030361.1, read on the forward strand.
AGATAAATGTATGAAATAATTTAGTCATACAGACAGGCTCAATGATTCACAGTTGGAATCAAGAACTAGTCTTACTGACACTTAAAAACCTGAATGACAAATAAGCTAAGAAGAGTTTTAGTAGACAATGAGATGATTGTGTCATACAATAATACTTCAATTTAGTTGATCTGCCGAAAGATGCTAAAACTATAGTAAGTAAGTGGGATTTTGTAGAAGAAACTTAATTTTGATTATTCAGTAGCAATTTTAATGCTTTTTAGTAGCTAACAGATTGACTGAAAAAATGGAGTAGATTTATTTGATGTCTACTCACATGTTTGTCATATTGCTACAATAAGTATTCTTCTTACTCTTACATCTACTGAAAATTTTGTCATTCATAAAAGATATTTAAAAGTTTTGTACTTGATATTTTGTACTGAACAGTTTTGTACTGAAAATTTTTGGACTAATATGTTTAGTGAACAAGATTTACAATTTAGTAAAATCATTGTATGCTTTGAAACATGTAATATAGTTATCGTATAAATAATTTGACAAATTTCTCAAAGAGCCTAGTATATGAATCAAGTAATTCAGATCAGTGCCTTTAACTTTGTGGTGTGTCAAATATAATGTCTATTATTTACTTGGTTTTATTGACATGCTTGTTGATTGGAAGTGACATCTCTATTATAAATAGAGTTAAATTGTGTTATCCAAATAAATTTAGCTTGAAACACCTAAGTATTGTGGTCACCATATTATGTATAAGGGTGAGTTTTGGTTGGTAAGGGATAACCCTTAGTCAAACTCGATAAATCAATAATGTGTTTTAAAAGTGGGGATATAGTGATTGAAAGTGTGTTTTGAAGTACCTTATGATTATGATAAAAGGTTGACACCTTATGATGGTGCAACTATGAGACAGGTAGATCATTCTAAAAGAATTGAAAGTCTCGTGTATACAAAGATTCTGCACTAGAATAGACATAGCCTTTGAGGTAGGTATGATCTGCAGACTCACTAATAATTTCATACACACTTGAGTGCCCTTAAGAGGCTAATGAGATACTTGAGTGCTACTCAAGAGTTTGCTTTGTGCTACTCAAAGTTTTGTGAAAGTCGACAACTCGTGGATATGTGTTCACACTAGTAGGAGCAGAAAAATTATGGAGGTTAATAGACAAACAAGTGTTGCGTTCTCATCCAAGAAATCAGACCTCTATGTGTTATCCTCTGTAGGGGAAGAGGCTGAGTGGATTGAATGACTTATTGCTAATCATCCATTTGAGAAGTTTAATGTAAATTCTCTATTCTGTTATGCGACTATCAAGCTATAATGCACTGTAGCTCATAACTCACTCTATAATAGTAAGAGGGGTATATTAAGGCTGAAAGAAGCCTAGTTGAACTTTCTCATAGATTAAGTGCAATTGCGACAAGTATGGCTAATGCTCTTGCTAAGAGACTTGAAAATGATCTAATTATCAAATCTGTAGGGGAAATAGAGTTAAAAGCTATTTAGTCAAAAACTTTAACATCCAAATTGTTTTGAAATTTAGAATCCAATTGGAGCCATAGAGTAGTTCAAACTGAAGCATCAATTTTAGGCAGTTGACATGCTTTAGATAATTTGAAAAGTTCTATGTAAATTCTGTTAATATATAATTTCATTCCAATTTTGATGATGCTATATATTTTCATAATTTACTTAGAATCATCTCATTATTGCAAAAGAAAGCATGAAAACTTGTCGATGTGTTTCCGATGTTTAGAATGGTTGTTATATCATTCCAATTCTGATGATATAACTCTTTTATGGATTCATGTTTCATTCCAATTTTGATGATTCAGAATTAACCATAATTGATTTGACTATTCTATCATTCCAATATGAAACATAGTATAGTTCTTGTGTAGAAACTATAATAGTTCTTGTTCTTTATTTTATTAAAGAAACTTGATTGTGATGCTTGCGATACATTTTGCTAAGCTATCGTTGAATTGTAATACGTTCTTTAGTAGAACCAGATACTTTATGAAATTTGCTAGAATTCTTAGAGATATGTCTCTTGATATTCTTGTTTTCAATAAACTAGCAAAGATGGAGGAATTAAATCTGTCAACATAGATTTCAGAATAATGATTTGGTCAAAATGGAGGAGTAAACATAAAGCAGTTTGCAAGGATATAGTTTTGGTTTATTTATCGAAAGAATAAATTTGTCACTTGCTTGATAAAACTTCTATTGTGTTTAAGACTCTTGTGTTCATGAGCTTAAAACTCATATTTTGTTCTTGAAGTTTATTTGCTTTGGTTGATTTTGAAACTATGACAGTTTCTCTAGTTGGTTTAGTCATTGTGAACTATTCTGTTTTGATATGGTTTTAGAACTATTTGATTATTTTGGTTTAGTCATATTTGAACTATTCAAGTTATAATTGATTTAGTCTATTATCCATGTTCTTTATGACTCAACAATGTTTGAATTTTGTGATCCAATATTATAACATTGCTTAGCCTAATATATTGAGAATATAGGAGGAGATTGTTGGATGTATAAGTATATTCTCAGTGAAATAGGATAATATTGTGTATATTATTCTATGGGGCAACACGGGTTTACACGTGTTATGTATTAATTATTGGAACGGGTTGAGTGGGCTAAAAGCCCAGTACCCTAAACCCAGTCTAATCTCTTTATAAGCTGGTCTAGAGATAGTGCTCTGTGATATTCCAATACTGATAAGCAGGATATAATATCTTAAGCGGCTAGAGATTAACCCTAACCCTAATTTCCCCAAATCAGTATTAACAAAAGCAAATCAATTTGTTGATATGAATTATATGAAGAAAAGTGATAAGGTATAATGGAAATCTCTCCCTAAATTCCTATCTTGGCAATTAGTATATTTTGATATGTCATTACCTCTAACGCATTGTTCGTGGCAATCCAGACAATGACGTAGCACAGGCCATGTACGGTGAAGAAAATCATAACGATGTGGCCAAGCCATACATGATATTTGATGCTAGCTTCTGAGGTGAGGCCGACAAGAGGGAGAAGAGAAGATGCTCGGGTAACAGGAAAGAAGAGGAAAGCAAAACACATATTTCCAACCAGACCAAACCGTAGACCTGCGGTTTTCATCCGTTTTTGCCATCTGCATTGTTTAAGTACGAGAGACGTTTTATAATTTTCACCAAATTGTTAATTTATGCTTGAGAAGGAGAAGGAGGAAATTTCACAAATTAGGTCTTACACTATCATTCCACCTTGCTTTGCAGACTCTACAGTTATGGTGGCGAAGGAGTTGTTTATATACACAGACAAAGCCCAGATAATTAAAGCTAGAAACTTCAACCAAAATGCGAGTTCCATTGCAGTGATGATGCCCATCGGTCCCTTTACAATGACCGGCTTGTTCCATGCATTCAGTTGATGACTAAATTTACCACTGCAATAATCAAATTAAAATACGTGTATCAAGTATCAAATATCTAAGTTTTTCCGGCATGGAGCCAATACAGCTGTTGCGTTCTCGTATATCTTTCATCGTTATGAAGAATTATTGTTTTAGTGCCATTTTAGTTACATATATGTAAGACATTTGACTGAGATTCATCTGGTTATCTCAACTAAAATGTTGACTTGAGATCGGATGTCCATATTTCAGTCCTATTTAATCTTACCTTTTACTTCATTATCTTCGGATCCTAACTCCAACTTGTATCTAAAAATTAAATCGCTATGAAGCTTGTAGCTAAATGCACACATAAAAGATAACTTCACTCCTTTTGTTTCAGATAAAGATATAAATTGAAATTTACATACCTCTGCCTCCATTTAGTTTAGATATTCAAATGCTTCTCAAATTAATATAATTTTGCCTCTATATGGAGCTGAGGTTCAATAGGAAATTATATTTCTTAACCCAAAAAAAATATTAAACTTTATATATAAAACCCGTCAATGAATCAATTAGTTAATAGAACATCGGCCTACAATATAATTTGGAAAAAAGAGAAGTAGATATTTGCATCTAAAACCAATTTTGTTTGTAAAGAAATTATCAAAGCCTCCTAAAATTTATGGAGCCGAGGTTCAATAGACAATTATATTTCTGAAGGCAAAAATGAATAAAACTTTATATATAAAATCCGTCAGTGAATCAATTAGTTAATAGAACATCCTACAATATAATTTGGGGGGGAAAAAAAAGAAGTAGATATTTGCATCTAAAACCAAATTTGTTTGTAAAGAAATTATTAAAACCTCCTAAAATTTATTTAAATTGTTTTTCTTTTTGAAAGATCACCTATTAGTGGTGCATAGCCAACTAGCGTCGGATTGGAGACTAGCTATGAGATTATGGGTACAGTGTTATGGACCTAAACTATGAAGCAAACACCATTTTTCAACCCTGTATAGAGTTGAAACCCTAGTTCTTTTTCAACCCTAGTTTTTCCCTCCCACTTCACAAAAGCTTCCACGGAAAATGAAAAAAGGGAGTCATATATATGGACACTACATACAATTCAAAGTCTTGTCTGCTCTTCACCAAGTGCAGATAAACGCATCCAACAACCGAAATGAAAAGCACAGGGAAAGTGAATATTAATATGTTCATCCCTGCATAAAGCATAAAATATGCATCATATATCATAAAATTTTAAATTTTAACCATTAACGTTAAGGTAAATATTTCTAAACTAATGCATGCATCGACCAATCCCTATGGACATGAACATATCAACCATTTAATTAATTGTTCGAAATTTTTGGTTATGGGAAAGAAAAAAAATGATTCGTAAATAGAATTATAATACCATCCTATTACATTAAAGAGAGAACTATTAAAACCTTGTTTTCCAAAATAAGTGGAGTATGTCTCCATTGTGAGCTTCATAGACCATTTTTTCCGGTAGGTGTTTGTCGGCCTCATCACCCAAAGCATCATCCATCCCAAAAACACAAGGGCAAGCAACAACTTGACGGCTCTCAGTACCATTTTTGAATAAGAAGAAGAAGAAGAAGAAGAAGAAGAAGAAGAAGGCCCTTTCATGTTTACAATGTTCTGCTTATTGCATCCAATGATGAACTAGTTGGAGAGGTTGTCCATTTATAGAAAGTAGAAGCATGCAAGTATCATATTTTTAAAATTCATAAAATCACATTCGATGTCATGAGAGTAGCTAGAGATGCATACCAATACAAATATATCCAATCCGGTCCGGATCAAATGTGAAATGGATGTCGATTTGGATTCATATCCATTTTTTCTGGATTCAGGTACGAATTTGAATCATCAATTTTTTTTTTTTTTTATCGGAAACAAATATTCAAAAATATTCAAAAATATTCAAATGTATATCGCAATGTTCATTAATTTCCTAAAATCTATTTGCGGGCTTGTAGCTCATTGGTTTTCGAAAGTGAGCTATTTAGTGGAATGACCCACTTTTTCATTTTATTTGGTCAAATGATCTAGTTTGAAAACTATTTAGCTAAACGACCTAGTTACTGTTTGAATTTTTACAATATACTTTCTATAATAATTTCTATAGGATGTATGACATTTCTTAAAATTCTAAAAGTTTTTGGATTTTAAGATAATTTCTGTTTTTATTATTAAATTTTGTTTTCTATTCTATAGCTTATAAATTATAGATTAATTTATGAAAATTATGTAAAAATTACTTACTTTAACTTGGCTCTAATACCACTTGTGTGCGTAGGGCGTGTCGTGAAAACGAACTTGTGTGCGTAGCGCGTATCGTAAAATCACCTGAAAAATAGAAACCTGAAAAAGAAAAAAGAGTATCAAAAACTTTAAATTTTTAAAGATGATAGTTTTCTGTAAAATAATATTCTTCGAAATAATGTATATTGTCTATTTCAAAAAAGAAGTAAGGAATGTCATCTTCAAGTTCTCTCATATATTCTAATTCTGTCTCAGAGCTTTCACTATAACTATCATATGGGGTTCTTCGAATTCTTCCATATGTCTCTTTTCTTCTCCAATGTGTTTATTTTCTTCAAGAAATTGTTTGTATGTTGTAGGGCTCCAGACATAACTATTAAATACACCATTTTCATAAAATAACAAAGATCTTTCATTGTAAGTTAGATAATCAATTATTTCGACATTTATATTACTAGTTTCTCCAGGATTTATTTGGTTTATTGTAATAATTATTACTCGTTGTATACTGAAAAAGAATAATTTAAATTCATACTAATCTTTCATACTTGTTACTCTATAAGGATAATAAATATAAAAAACTAGCATTCTATCACTTCCTTGATAGTTGAGCATTAATCCAAAAATCTCTGAGGCAATACCGAAATTATTACTATCCATTAGTTCTACTGAACAACAATAACTATAAAATTAGGAGTAGAGAGAGATTTCTAAGGATACCCTAAAATCAAAACAAAAAGGCCCATCATGCTTCCGACCAAGTTAAACTTCTTTGAGTTGCTATGTACCAGTTACTACCAATGGATAAAATACCGCTCGTATGCACCCCAATTTCAGTGCTCCTTTTACGTTCCTCTTATCTCAGAATTACTATGCTCTCAAAAGAGCTTCATCCAAGAGATATGTCTGAAATAACTAATAGCACTTCAATACAGACAACCACAACCTAGCTCATTTCCTGCTACTAGGTGTATGGTCTAACTTTAGAAGATTACAAATGAGTCTTTTTGCAAGATACTTGAGGCAGAGCCTTACAAAACTCTCCCTAAATAAGAAAATTTAGTTTCTCATACCTTATTTAGTAACAGATCTTGTAGCAGAACCCATGGAAAGATAATTTTATTTCTCCCAAACCCCTTATAGACTTTCTTACAAAATTATATAAAATTTCTTTTTCCTTAGATTTTCTGCCTCTCTCCTTTACCCCGCCTCCCCTTTTATAGAAGAAGGGATGGCTTTACACCAGATATAATTATTGTTCTTCTTACATCATTGCTTACATCATAGATGAATAATTGAGCTAATTACTTCACTGCTTACGTTGGAAACATCTTCACGTGCTTCACATCAGAAACAGCTCTTCGTCAGCCTTCTCTTGTTCTTTTCTGCAATAGTCACATGAATGTTGGGGTTCCATCCTCATCAATCTACAGTAGTGGACAGCTGTCTCTTCTGTCATTGTCATGTCATCTTTATCCAGAATTCGATACCAGCTGTCAAAGACTTCTTTCTTTGACTGTGATTGTTTAATTTTTGCTATGGTGTAGTTCATTAATTTTTGTAGGTCAGGACTATCATAGATCCATATGTTACCATATCTGTTTTATATGTCCTTCAGTTCACAATATATTGTTCTAAATCCCGTAACTCTTCTTTCTGGGATTATTTTTTAAATTCTTTGTTGTTATATGGTATAATACTGGTTGCTCCAAACAGGATTTGTGTAGTCGTCCCTATCTTTATAATATGTTCAGCTGGTAGTTCTTCATCATCTTCAAGGAATTCTGGAATAGCTGAAAATACACGGACATATATTTTGGATGCCTTTGTGAGACCAAAATAACTTTTAGCAGCTTTATATACTTCTTTTGGTAACTGGCTGATTCTTCACATTCTCGATGTCACGCCCCGCTTCCCAAAATAAGGAATACGAGTACATAATGTAGACCCAGCGAATGATGTAAATATCATCCATAAGCTGTACCAGACTAACTCAGTAATAAAAACAACAAAGTACAACCACCGAGGAAAAATAACCATATGAATCAAAGATAAAATTCCAATAATAAATGAAATAATCCAACAATATAAATTTCCAACATCTGGGATCAAAACAAACTACGGGTCATAAAGCCCAAAATAGCGTACAAGTCATATAAATATTCAAGAAATAAAATTAACAACAAGTAAAACTAAGCAGCAGAGACTGGATCTATCTTTAGAAACGTTGCTCACCAATTCCTTCAGGAATAGATCCTTCAGCACCTGTAAAATCTTGATCTAAAAAAAGAGATAAAAGAGTGCTCTTAGAGCAAGTCATGGGCGGCAAGTAGAGAAAACAAAGGATAAATGATAGCATGAATATTAAAGAATAAGGACATGGTCAAAGATAAAGAACAAAGCAAAGAGCAGGCAATAATATCAAAGGTCTACAGTAAATCACGCATGTAATGAGTGATGTCAGGATCAAGCAGAAAATGCAGGTTATTAAGTATTTTATTAATCTATCTAGTGCACGTATTACTGCGTCCCATTCCACAGCTTCGGTGCAAACACACAGTGTACGCTTTAGACTAATGGTGAGCCCTCGGTCCGTGTACTCGGCCTAGTAATCAATATTTCATGTTCAGGAACAGTAGATTATTAGGGTATTTTTAGGGATCAAGAATTTGGATTTTGGGGTTGAGATTATGTGGGTTCTGGGTATCGATTTTGGCTCCAAAAAAAGAAAAATGAATATAATGAGACGAGACGAACACAAAAGAGAACAAATCAGACTCAAAATAGAAAGAGCAAAATTGCAAAGAGAACAGAATTCAACCAAAAGAACACAGATTGATCAAGAGAGAACAAAAAACCTTAGAAAAGATAAAATACACTATGACAAATGAATCCAAATACAATAATCAAAAGAAAACGAATTACAACAAAATCTGAAAATATGGCTTACACTCGAGATGGATAAATACAGTGGATAAGTCCTCTTTCGAATAATACCCTCACTGTTTTTGGATTTGCTCCTGATAGTATGATCGCTTTGTTCATATGTTGTTGAGAAATAATTTTGATAAATTGGTTGACCTGAGTGGTCTGGCATAATTTCTCAATATATTGTAAAAATAAATCATTCTTGGTGTATTTTGGAGGATCTGAGAGTAAACTCTCTTTGTAGGTAGTAGGTTGTATGGATGTGGAGTCTTGTGTGGCTATTTTTGTGATCCCACTTGTATTTTGTGAGTTAATGGGTTCACTCCCTTCACTCATTTTGCAATACGCTCTGTATTTATATGTTGGTAAAATATACTTTGAAGACCACATATTTGCAGCTGTAGTTGGTTAAATGCTCCTTTTAGTTGCTTCACTGTCTTCTTTAGGTAGACTATATCCTGTTCTATATGCTGCACTCCATTTTCCATCCTGTAAAAACAAAATTGTTAGCTTCTTGACAAGAAATTTGCTAGGATGTTATCTTTTCCTTTTATATTTTCTATTGAGAAGTCATAATGTGCTAACTCCATTTGCCATCTTATCAACCTTTTATTTGCTATAGTTGGGTCTATTATCTTGTTAATCCAACTCTTTGCTTGTGTATTTTCTATTCTTACTGTGAATTTTGTATGTATTATGAATAACTCAAACTTTTTTATAGATTTTAAGATTGCTAGTAGTTCTTTTTTATTTATGTGGTAATTTTGTTGGGTCTGTGTGAACGATCCACTAGTATATCTGGCTAGTCTTTCTTCCTCTTCTTCTATTTCAATGAATTTTAATACTGCTCCCCAATTATTTTCACATTATCACGGGATGAATTCTAGAATTTGTCCGTGACAACATGCATCTGTTTCTATTATCCATGAACATTCTTTAGCAGGTAATCTTAGCTTATGTAATTCTGAAGTTTGTTGTTTTAATATTTTAAGTATTTCTTCATCATCTCGGGTCCATTCCCATTTCTTAACTTTTTCAGTTTTTGTTGTAACCAATTTGTTTTTGCTGTAACCATGTTTGATTTAGTAACCCTATTATAGATTATACTTCTCTTTTTTCTTTTTGGACATTAGGAAATGTCTTTATTTTTTCTGCTATATGTGTCAGTAATTCTATTCCTTCGTGTGATAATTTTGTTCCTAAGAATTCTATCTCAGTTTTGAATAATTCCATCTTCTTTTTTGATAGTATAATACCTGTATTTTTCACTATTTCTATGAATTTTAGTAGATGTTCTTTATGTTGTTCCTCATTTTCGGATCCTATTAGAATATCATCTACATATACTAATATGAAATTGTTATATTTTTCAATAATTTTATCCATATATTCTTAAAATATTCCTGAGCTGTTTTTATAACCGAATGGTAATACATTCCATTCATAAAATCCTTGAGGTGTGCTAAATGCTGTTAAAGGTTTTGAATCTTCTGTTAGTTTTACATGCTAAAATCCTGATTTATAATCAAAATTTGAATATATTTTTCTTGTTCTTACTGTGTTAAGTAGTATTTGCATGTCTGGTAGTGGGTATCCAAACCTTTTAGTATTTTTATTAGTTCCTTATAATTTACTACCATTCGAGATTTACCTCTTTTTTTCTTCTGAATACTTTCTTACTATGAATGCTGGTGATGAATGTGGCCTTTATGATTTTCTTATGTAATTATTTTCCATTAATTCTTTTATATGTATTTTGAACTCTTCTAGATCTGTGGGAGTATGTCTTATAGGTTTAATTTTTATTATTTTTTTCTTATCTATTAACTCTATGTGTGCTGTGGGTTTACTTATGTCCCATTTTGCTAAGGGGTCTTCTCCGCACAGATCTTCTAATTATTTTTGTAAAATTTCTTTTGTACTTATTTCTTGGACTTGTTGTATTCTAATTTTGTTTGGTAAATAATGATATTCACCACGCTTGGTTGAAGAAACTCTGATGTGTGGTAGGTCGGTTCTAGAATAAGGTTGGATTATTCTAATTGCTATTGTTTGGTGTTGACAAGGTGTCGTAAAGACAACCGATTTATGTGATATGATTATAGGATAGTATTGTTGGAAAAAGTCATTTACTAAGAGCACATCATTATTTATATCATCAAACTGGTATATTATTGGTAATCTTAGTATGTAACTTCGTATTTGTACATTAACATTTTGTTGATACTTATCAAGTATGATAGTTTGTCCAGTTAATCTAGTTATTGCTTTTTTATTATATCCACCTTGTTTCCATTTTGGTAGTATATTTTCGCGGCATAGGTCAGTGCCTGCTCCGGTGTCTATTAGACTATGGTAGTTTCTTGATTTGTATCCTTCGTAAAAAAATTCTGTTAATAGATATAATGTGTTCACTACAAGAAATTTGACATATACCAACGGACACCTGTAGTGACGGTCACTAAAACCGTGGGTATAGGCGTCATATACCTACAGACGTGCAATGAACTGTGGGTATAGGTATCCTATAGCTTTAGAGTTTTTAATCCGTAACTATAAGTTTTACTGACGGGTACAACACTGTGGGTATAGTCCTCCCACTAAAAAAATTGAAGTTAACACTAAAACAAATTTCCTATCCCCAACCCCATCGAAATTTTCATTTCCCTCAACCCCATCTAAATTTTCATTTCCCCTCTCTGAACTCTTTCTTCCCGCTCACGAACCCCAACCCCAATCGCCGTCGTAGACCGCCGTCCCACGTCGCCGTGACCCCCGTGCACCCCGTCGTCGTTCCCCCGACCGTCCTAACCCCCGCGTCTCTCACAAACCCTAGCCCCGACCACCATGGGCCCACGTCGCAGTCGCCATTGCCGTTCCTGCCCCATCATAGGCCTACGTCGCAGTCGCCGTTGCCGTTCCCGCCCCATCACAGAGATCATCAGCATCATCTTCCTCTCTCTCTGAAACCCTAGGTATGAATTTGAGATATTGATAATAGGTTAATTTGTGAATTTGTGAATCTGAGAATTTGGGATTGTGAAAAGAATAATTTGGGTTTGTGGAATTGGGGAAAAATTATGGTTTCTTTGCTGGCATATGCAGTGGCTAGTCGTGAGAAACGCCTTCTTCAATTTGGAACAGATTAGAACAACGATTAGTCTAGCAAAACAGGAGGATGTTTCCGTCTCTATGGATTATTTGATTATTAGTAACAAATCATTTGATTATTTGATTATTAGTAACAAATCTTTTGATTATTAGTAACAAATCTTTTGATTGTTGTTACCGCTGATTTCGGTGTGGGGGTAAACAGATAGAATTTGTGAGTCCGGGAAACACCTGAACGATTGACTCAGCCTTCTTGCTCCTGGCACAACCTGCAAGGAAGTGCGAAACACCGGGGTTGATTCCGGCGACGCACCCTCCGACGCTCTTGTCAGTAATCAGGAAAAGATTAAGAAAGAGCTTAAGTGGTGAAAAAGTGATTAACCTGGTCATGATGGTGGGTAGGAGGTATTTATAGTCGCCCAGAGAGAGATTAGGGGCTTGATTCCCTGTATAACTGTCAGGAGCAAAATCCTCACAATCTGTTAAGGAAAGTTGATCCCCTAGTCCCCGGTGAGAGCAAATCAGGCATGCTGATTTGGTCAAATCATGGATCCTGATTTGTCTCCTGCTGATATGGGTCCGTCTCGGGTCGGGACCCGAACCCAATAGGAGTGGGTCCATTGGCGGGTGGTTGGTCCTGTGAGAAGGAGACCCAATACCCGTTTTGGACCTATCTGCATGTGAAATTGCCTTTTTACCCCCGTGCTTCAAGATTCGTGCTCGATCAGGACGGTCTCGATTTAACCCCATTTTTAGCCATATCACGAGCCCCCCACTCCTAAAGACTGAGCATGATCAAACTTTGGGGAGTAGATCAACTGTTTTAGTGGCTAGTGGAGTTGTGTCGGAGTCCAGATGTGGGATCTTGAATCTAGAAAGGGGGTAGTGAGGGAGTTTTTGAGGTTGTTTGCTGTTCTCAGGCCATACTGAGTATTTGGTGGCTCTTATCTATTTTCTTCGGACTATTTATTTAATTTTGCGATGTGTTCACTAATCGTTCGGGGGCCTTAACAGTATACTCTGGGCAATAATTGTTCGTTCAGGGGCTCGGAAATGTACTCCCGAATTTTTGATTATTTTCCAGAATTTTTAGTTAATTTTCCCGAATTTTTAGCGATTTTTTCACAATTTTTAAACAAATAAAACGATTTAAATAGATAAAAAACGATTTAAATACCGATTAATGGCGTAGCTCGATCTGAGCCGTCGATCGTGGATGGGGGTGAACTTCGGAAAGATCTGACGGCTGTTACCGCTCGGCAGCGTTTTTCTCCGTTTACGAGCTCGGAAAGGCGCCTGCTCGGCTGCCGACCGGAGGCAGGGGGTTCGGCAGGTCGAGCGACGTGGCGCTGTCTGAGCAGTCGGATGTTGGGCACGCATCTCGAGACGGGCACAGTTCCCAAGAAAACGCTATCTTGTCTTTTAGCGCACGTGGCGCAATCTGGGCTGTTCATCATTGGGAGCGCGAATTTCTGAGGAATCCAGCGGTCTGCGTAGCTCGGTGTCTTTTTTTCTCCATTTACCAGCTCGGGAAGGCACTTGCTCGGCTGCCGTCCGAAGACAGGCGGAGCATGCAGGCCGAGCGACGTGGCGCCATCTGAGCTGTTGGATGAGGGCACGTATCTCGAGACGGGCGCAGTTCCCAAGAAAACACTATCTTGTCTTTTAGTGCTCTCGGCAAAATCTGGGCCGTCTGATTGAGATCAGACGCGAAAGTTGAGGGGAAAGTGAGTTTTCCCCGTTTACCAGCTCGGGAAGGGACTTGCTCGGCGGCCGACCGAGGGCCTGTGGTTTTCGGCAATCTGAGATGGCTCTGTTCCCAATGGTATTAATGGCGCTTCGTGGCTTGCGTGGCGTTTCAACTTCCCAATGTCATTAAGGATAATTCCTTTAATTAATGCGTGGCGTTTCAACTTCCGAGGGCCATAATGGCGGGTTCTTGGAGGCAGGCTATAAGTACTCCACTCCCTTTGCCATTTCAGTCGCAATCAACATTGGGTTTTAGACCTCGGAGGCATCTGCCTTGGGTAGCTTCTCTCTTGAGTTCCGGGGAGGTGGTCGCTCTTCTGCCTGGTTTTCCCTTTGTTCCTGACGGCCCCAAAGTGGATGTCAGGAGCGAGGGGGAACGAGGTAGTAGTGGTGACGACCGTAGTCCGAACCCGAGGGATGAGTTACTTCAGAAGGACGGGTGGTCGCTCTCTTGCCTTCTTCTTCTCCCGTTCCGGACGGTCCCTAAGTGGATGTCAGGAGCGGGGGAGAATAAGGCAAGAGTGGTGACGACCATAGTCCGGACCCGAAAGATGGGCTGTCTCGGGAGGACGGGTGGTCGCCCTGTTGTCTTGTTCTTCTCCCGTTCCTCACTGCTCCGAAGGGGGTGTCGGGAGCGGGAGGCAATAAGACAGTAGGGCCGACGACCATAGTCCGGACTCGGGGTGTGGTCTCCTGCGGAAGGACGGGTCGTCGTTCTCTCACCAAGATCTTCTGCCTTCTTCGGTTGCTCCGAAGTGAGTGTCGAAGTAGGCGGAGGTCTTGGTGGGAGAGTGACGACCCATGTCTGATGTCGATCTCCGGGCCATCCGAGTCCGTTTGTTGCAACTGTGAAGGCACCGCTGTCAGAGTCCTCTGACGAACTGAGCCTTCCAGTTGCAACCAACTAGCTCGGAATGGTGCGTTTCTCCTGACGTCTGAGTGTTGATGGGCCCTCTCCCGTCTCTGTCTTCCTTCCGGGCTGATAGCTTCTGGGATGTCAGCCCGGAGGAGTTAGAGATGGGGGATGCGCCGATCTATTTCTGACCGGGGCCCGTGGATCGGTGGGATACCAGCCGAGACACGGGACCTGGGGGGCGCTCGCCGAGGGTGGCGCCTTAAAACTTTAAACCAAAATTTTTCTGGTTCCTTTAGACATAGGTGGGACGTCCGGGGGTTCAGTCGTCCGAGCGACGTGGCGCACCTCGAGCCGTTGGATGGTGGCGCGCATCTCGAGACGGGCGCAGCTCCCAAGAAAACACTATCTTGTCTTTTAGTGCTCTTGGCGAGATCCGGGCCGTCTGATGGAGATCAGGCGCGAAAGTTGAGGGGAAAGTGAATTTTCCCCGTTTACATGCTCGGGAAGGCGGTTGCTCGGACTCCGACCGGGCCCTATTGCCGGCATGTTCGGATTGCTTGTAGCTCGGATTCAGATTTGCTGGGGCCGAGCCAGCTGACTTGGTGAAGGGGACAATGGTGATGGGCCTTCGCGACGTTTCGGGGGCAGCCCAAGAGACGCAAACTTTCGATTGGAAGTCCAAGGGACGTCCCAATTTTACTATAAATCTTCACCCCCCCTAAGGCCAAGTTTCACTTTTCATTTTTACTCTCTCTCTTCAGTTTTTACTCCGCTTCGAACTTTTTAGCTCTCTGGTGGTGTTGCTAGCTGTCGCGGCAGCGTTCCTATTTCCGGCGAACTTTCCGACCGCACCTGTCACTTCAAGGTCAGTCTCTTTCCCTTCTCTTTATAGAATGGTTAAGATTACACTCTCGGATGAGACCCCCGCCTCGGAGCAAGCTGTTGGCCGAGGGGATAAAGAGAAGGAGGTAGTGGGGCCGAGTGATCGGAGTGTCGTTCGGCCAGACAAGGAGGGAGAAGTGGCCGAGCCCCCTAAAGAGGTCGCCGCCGTGTCCCGGGAAGGTAAGGCCGTAATCACGATAGTGGAGACGCCGAAGAGAGCGGGGGCGTTTGGTCGGCAGCCCATCGCCGTGTCGAGTGTGGGAGGAGTCAGGGATTACGACGAGGGTACCTTGGAAAGGGTCACTCAAGGTACGGCAAAACTGGTGGAGGAGAACGAGCCTAGGGAGCTGTCCGAGGTTGACCACAAGATTTCGACTCTCACCGAGGCCGATCTTCGGATGATCCGAGAGGGCTTCCGGATCCCGCTTGAGTATGTACTGCTCCTTCCGGGGCCGGGATTCCGAGCCAACACAAAGTCCTCGTCGGACACATGTGTCTTTCCGGTCGACTCTCTCATTGCCGGGCTCCGCTTTCCCCTCCACCCGTTCGTGGTCGAAGTCTTCGTCTGGTACGGTTTGAGTCCCGCCCAACTGATGCCGAACACGTGGAGGCATGTTGTGGCGTTCCTCCTCCGCTGCCAAGAGATCGACGCCAAGCCGACTATGTTCCTCTTCCGGAGTCTCTTCCGTCCTTGCCAGCCGAGGCGGGACGAGCAGAGGTTTTTCCTTTCACCTCGGACGGGAGTTAAGTTGATCGAGAACCCGGACTCGATCAAACATTGGAAGGATAAATACTTCCTCGTCCGAAATCTGACGCCGTGGGTGATACCGACAGTTTGGGCGAAGGATGGCCTGCCCAAGCGCACAAAGAAGGACGCACCACTGAATGCCGAGGAGACCGAGGCCCAGAGGAGGCTCCTTGCCCTACCGGCGCTCAGCTGGAAGGATATAACCGAAGAGCATCTGTTCCGTGGGGGTCTCAGTCCGATCGACCCTCGTATGCTTCTGGTATTTATACTCCTTGTTTAAAGTTTATGGAAATTTTCCTAAGTTTTTTCATTCGGCTTTTGCAGAGACGATGAAGTACGATTACAAGGCTCTGGTGGCGAAGGGCAGAGCAGATCAGGAGAAGAAGAAGAGGCCGTCGGCAGCGCCTCAGGACAGCCGGGCCTCGAAGAAGCCCGCGATCGTGAAGGCTGACGACCAACCGAAGGTCGCGGTCCTCAAGGGGGGGGAGGTCGAGGTCCTTGCCTCTCCGACGAAGGTCGTCGTCCCCGAGCAGGGGGTGGTCGCTTCCTCCGACCCTCTTGCCTCGGATGCCCCTGCTCAGACCCCAAAGGCGGATGCCCCCGGTTCGTCGAGCAGCGTGTTCGGGGCGAAGGATGCGATGTCCCTCCCCATTCCGCCCCTTACTGCCGAAGCTCAGAAGATCTTGACAGAGCGTCACAAGGAGATCTTCGTCCCCGACTGGCAGGTGATGAACGTCGATGGATTTTTGGGCGACGGGAACATCTGCATGGAGGCGGTGAGGCACCTGCCGACTCCGAAGGATCGAGCGACCCTGGAGGCAGGGATGGCAGGGGACGCTGTGATGCAGATTGCCCGGAGCACCATGTCGGTAAGTATGCCGAGCTCTCCCCTATCCAAATTTCTTTCTTAGAATCCTTCTAAGTTCTTGGACTCGGATTTTAACGTGTTGTCCTCTTCCAGATCCTCTGCCACTTCAACTTCCTGGTCGAGGAGATGGCGAAGAAGGATCAGGAGAAGGAGAAGGAGAGGGCGGAGCGCGTCAAGGTCGCGCAGAAGCTTGATTCCGAGCTTCTTCTTTCGACGAAGAGGGCCACCGAAGTGGAGGGGCTGGAGAAGCAGCTGGCCGATGCCGTTCAGCTGTCGAAGGACACGGCGGCCAAGCTTGAGACCTCGGAGAAGGAGGCGGCCGAGCTGAAGGATTCGGCGGCCAAGCTCGAGGCGTCGGTGAAGGAGGCTGCCGACCTGAGGGAGGAGCTGGCCACGGCACGGTCGGAGGCGGAGGACGCTCGGAAGAGGGCCGAGAAGATCAAGGCCAAACACCTCAAGAAGGTGAAGAGGGTGAAGAAAGCCGTGCAGGAGGAGGCCGCGGCGCACATGATCCAGAACATGCTGGACGCCTACGGCCGTGCCCTGACCCACGTAGCCTCGAGGAACCCGGGCTTCGACACGTCCTCCTATAATTTTTACGACCTCGTGGAAGGGGAGGAGGTAGTCCCCGAGGAGTTGGTCGGCCCCGAGGGGGAGACGGAACCCGTCGAGGATCCGTGGAAGGCCGCGGCCGAGGAGGAGAAGGAGGATGACTCCGAGGAGGAGAGCTTGAGCGAAGGTGGAGACGGAGGCGGGGGCGAGAACAAGGACGAGGGGTCGACGGACCCGAACAACAAAAAGGTCGACCCCTGACTCGGTTGTCTTCTTTTCTCTTTATTTTCTTTTTTGTAAGCCTAACTGCGGACTGGCCACCGCTGTTGTAGAACTCTTTGGATTTTGAATGAAAAACTGTTTTGTTTGGCCAAAATTTGCTCAAGTGTTGAGTTCCGGACTTAGTGTTTGTTTTGGTGTTAATTTCTCCAAGTGTTGGGCCTCGGATTTATCTATGCATTTCAGGTGAGATTCGGTCCGATCACGGAGGTTGAATACCTCCGGAAGGAGCTGGCGAAAACAAAGGACGAGCTCTCTCGGGTCCGGTACAGACGATTTCTCCTGCTCGGCAGGCTGGAGGATACGAAGGCAGCCCTGCGGAGGTACGGTCGCGAGCTGTACCAATATCGGAAGCGCTCGTCAGCCTCCGATCCCGAAGGCGAAGTCGAGGACCTCCGTATAGCTCTTGCCGCGGCCGAACAGAAGAATGACGACCTTTTGGCCGAGGCCCAATACTTGGAGCTAACGGAAAAAGAGCGCTCGGCGGAGAGAGAGAAGTTGACTTCCGAACTGGAGAAAGCGTCAACCGAATGCAAGAGGCTATCGGCTGAAGTCGACAAGCTCAAAAGGATCACAATAGATAGGGGGATTGAAGTCACTCATTACCGACGGCTCGCGACTGATAATGCCAATGTCTCGGGCTCGTTGACGACCCCTCGACAGAAGAAGCTGGCGAAGGATGACGTCTTGAGGGATAGGATTATCGAACTGGAGGAAGAGATTGCGTCGCTCAAGCCTGTACCGGTCAGGGCTAACGTTCGCAGCACTTCGTGCACCCGCGAAGAAATCGAGAGGGGGATCACGTTTCACGAACTTGCGATGCGCTCGCCGGTGACCAGGTGGAGTCCAGCCGATGCTCAAAGTAGTGCGGCCGCCTCGTCGAGCGGGGCCTCGGCCGGCGTCGCAGTTAGAGCTAGTAGCGAAGGGGGATCGCGCTTCGTTGGTTTAGGGTCGGGTTCGGAGGGTAGACCTCGCCGTCCTCGTGTTTCCCTAAACCGAAGCATTCCCCTTCCGAAGAGGCCCTGATCCTGTCGTCTTACGTTTTTGTTGATTGTTGTAATAGACCTGATTATGGGGTCGGTTCGGCTGTCTGTAACACTGTTATGTCTGAATGCCTCTTTTTTGAAAAATTTCCAAGTGTTAGACATCGGCATTGTATTGAAATTGTGCTCTTCGTTTTCCCTTCCTTTCAGCTCGAAGTGACGATCCATGGCTCGGGCCCTGAACGTTCGAATGATGACTCCGGATCCGAGGCCACCTCTGGGACGGTTGTTCTGAGCCCTAGGAGTGTCGATCTGAAGTTACGCCAAGCCGAGAGTGAGTGGACCCACCTTTCGTCCGTCCTCAGTCTCCGGGAAGCCGAGATCCAACGTTTGGAGAATAGGATCGTCGAGCTGAGCCCCGTAGGAGAGGATGAAGACTCGCAAACCGCGTTCAGCAACGCCCTTCGGGTCAAGTGCATTCGGCACAACCAGTCGAAGATTATTGCCGAGCGGGATGACTTGCTTTCGGAGATGGGGCACTTGCAGGCTGTGATGGCGAAGCTCAGGGGGGAGACAGAGGAACTGTCAGCCGAGGAAGACGAACAGTTTGGTGAGGATGTTTTTATATGAGAGACAAGTGTAGTAGGTCGGGAGTTGTATGTTTTGTTTGCCAGCATTTTGTAATAGAATGCTTTGTATCATGCGCCGACCATTAATAAAAGTCTTCTTCATTGTTTTGCATATGCGTTTTTGTTTATGACCATGTCGGTCGCGCCGAGACCTTTGAACCGAGCGTGTTCGTTTAATCCGAACGGGTCTCCATTAGTTCGGTACTTTGTCGTTTAGCGCTCTGACATGATACGGTACAAATCCCTAGGAGGCTCTGTAACCAAGAAAGTGCTATTTTGTCGTTTAGAGCAGGTGGCGAGATCTGAGCGGTTGAACGTGGATGCGAATCTCAAGGCGGCTCGGTTCCCAAGAAAACGTTATCTTGTCGTTTTGCGCATGTGGCATGATCTGAGCCGTCTGATCGAGATCACGCACGAAAGTTGAGGGGAAAGTGATTTTTCCCCGTTTACCAGCTCGGGAAGGCACTTGCTCGGTGACCTACCGAAGGCGCAGGGCTTCGGACCTCGGCTATTAGGTAGGAGAGTTCGGATCACGTGGCCGAACGTAACTCCAGCATCGATGCTGAGGCCCGGGATCATCTCTGTAGCCCGACAGTGGTAGGAGCAATTTCCGAACGGCGATCTACCCCTGACTCGTCCAGAGACGAGCCAAGGCGGCAAAGTCGAGCCGAGTGTTGGACTCCGAACCATCGGTATAGTTCAACGGCTGTGGGAGCAATTCCGAACGGCGATCTACCCCTGGTTCGTCCGGAGACGAGCCGAGGAGGTAAAGTCGAGCCGAGTGTTGGACTCCGAACCATCGGTATAGTTCAACGGCTGTGGGAGCAATTCCGAACGGCGATCTACCCCTGGTTCATCCGGAGACGAGCCGAGGAGGTAAAGTCGAGCCGAGTGTTGGACTCCGAACCATCGGTATAGTTCAACGGCTGTGGGAGCAATTCCGAACGGCGATCTACCCCTGGTTCGTCCGGAGACGAGCCGAGGAGGTAAAGTCGAACCGAGTGTTGGACTCCGAACCATCGGTATAGTTCAACGGCTGTGGGAGCAATTCCGAACGGCGATCTACCCCTGGTTCGTCCGGAGACGAGCCGAGGAGGTAAAGTCGAGCCGAGTGTTGGACTCCGAACCATCGGTATAGTTCAACGGCTGCGGGAGCAATTCCGAACGGCGATCTACCCCTGGTTCGTCCGGAGACGAGCCGAGGAGGTAAAGTCGAGCCGAGTGTTGGACTCCGAACCATCGGTATAGTTCAACAGTTGTAGGAGCAGTTCAGAACGGCGGTCTTCCTCTGTTCCGTCCTGAGACGGAGCGTAGGAATGAGGCCGAGCTGAACGTGGACTCCGAACCATTGGTTGAGATCACAATATAAAAGGCAGGTGATAGGAGAGGAGAAAGACATGCAGATTCACGAACATAATAGAGCTTTCTTTATTGATTTTTGACGGCGAACCGTTTTACATAATACAACTTATGAAAAAATGGGTTACAAGTCGGAGGATCGGAATGGCTCGATACTCCTTGTTACCTAGAGTGGCGTCGGAACGCTCTCTTGGTATTTTAGGAGGTGGTCGGCATTCCAGGTCCTCGGAAGCTCTCTGCCTTCCATGTCTTCGAGACGGTATGCCCCAGGCCGAATAACTTTCGAGATCCAGTACGGCCCTTCCCAGTTCGGAGCCAGCTTGCCCTTCTGACTAGGGAAGGATATGGCTAACTTTCTCAAGACCAAATCTCCTTGCTCAAGTTTGGCGGGTCGGACCTTCTTGTTGTACGCTAGTTCAACCCTTCTTCGGTAAGTCTGCTGCCGGATTGACGCTCTTTCCCTCAGCTCGTCTATGACATCTAAGTTTGCCCTGAGGTTCCTGGCGTTCTGTTCTTCGTCGAAAGCTATAAGCCAGGGGGAGGGTATTCCGACCTCGAGAGGTATCACGGCCTCGGACCCATAGGTGAGATTGAAAGGGGATTCGCCAGTGGGGGTCCGCTTGCTCGTGCGGTAGTTCCACAACACATTAGGGAGTTGGTCGACCCACAAACCTTTGGAACACTTGTCCAATCTTTTCTTGATTCCTGCGAGGATCTGCTTATTAGCATTCTCGGCCTGCCCGTTCGACTGGGGATGTGAGACGGACGAGAAGCGCTGCTGAATGACGAGGTCTTCGCATAGGGCTCGGAATGCTGTGCCAGTGAACTGAGTCCCGTTGTCCGTCACGAGGACGCGGGTGACACCAAATCTGCATATGATGCTCTTCCAGAAGAACTGCACCACTTTGTTTTCGGTTATGGTGGCGAGAGGTTCGGCCTCGACCCACTTGGAGAAGTAGTCGATGGCTACGACCAAGAATTTGAACTGACCCGGAGCTGGGGGGAAGGGCCCTAGTAAGTCCATCCCCCACATTGCGAAGGGGATGGGACTTGATAGGGAGGCGAGGTTGGCCTGAGGGAGTCGTCGGATGTTAGAGTGTCTTTGACAGGAACTGCATTGCCGAACGTGTCGCTCGGCGTCTTGGAGAAGGGTCGGCCAGAAGTACCCATAATTCAAAGCTTTTCGAGCCAAGGATCTGGATCCGGAGTGTGCCCCTCCGATGCCTTCATGAAGCTCCTGTAGGGCATATTCGGCCTGATCCGGAGAGAGGCACCTTAGGTACGGCCGGCCGTCTACTTGGGAAAAAGAGCGTTTGTACAGGATGTCTTCGATCAGGACATAGCGCTCGGCTCGAGTTCTGACTCGGCGAGCTTCTTTGGGATCTGAAGGCAGAACTCCGTCCCTTAGAAATTCCACCAGTGGCTTCATCCAGTTGTCTTGCAGCATGACCTGCAATGACTCCGCCGAGCCTGGCGCCTCGTCTTCGATGCTCGGCTTAGTGAGGACTTCGATTAGTACGGTCTGCTCGAGGCCTTGTAAGGAGGACGAGGCCAACTTGGAAAGTGCATCGGCCTGTGAGTTTTCCTCCCGAGGGACCCGTTGGATGATTGCTTCTTCGAACCGACCCATGAGATCCCGGACCTTGGCGAGGTACTTCGCCATTCGCTCGTCCCGGGCTTCATATTCGCCCAAGACCTGGTTCACGACCAGTTGGGAATCACTGTGAATCCGGAGACGATGCGCCCCAGCGCTTCGCGCGAGTCCGAGACCTGCTATGAGCGCCTCGTACTCTACCTCGTTGTTCGAGGCCTTGAAGCTCATGCGGATCGCGTACTGGAGGACGAAGTTGTCAGGGCCATTCAGGATGATGCCGGCGCCGCTTCCTTCATTACAAGAGGATCCGTCCACGAAGACTGTCCAAATGGGCGGCCCTTTCGGGACCTGGCCGACCTCTGGGATAGTGGACTCGACGATGAAGTCGGCGAGGGCCTGTGCCTTAATTGCGGTCCGAGGCTGATAAGAGATGTCATGCTGGCTCAGCTCTATGGACCACTTCATCAGCCGGCCCGAGGTCTCGGGCTTGTAGAGGATTTGCTTGAGGGGTTGGTCGGTAAGGACAACGACTGAGTGGGATTGGAAGTACGGCCGAAGCTTTCTCACCGCCATGATCAGGGCGTAGGCTATCTTTTCTATCCTCGGATAGCGGAGCTCGGCGTCCTGGAGCACCTTGCTCACGTAGTAGATAGGCCTCTGGGCCCTGTCTTCTTCTCTCACCAAGACGGCACTTAGGGTCTGCTCGGAAGCAGCTAAGTAGAGGAAAAGTGTCTCGCCCGGGACAGGTTTGCTGAGAAGAGGGGGGTTCACCAAATAGGCCTTCAGCTGGTCGAATGATTCTTGTTGCGGCTGGCCCCATTCAAAGCCTTTAGCCCCCCGGAGCGCTTTGAAGAAGGGGAGGCACTTCTCCCCGGACTTCGATAGGAACCGGCCGATAGCGGCGAGCCGACCGGTGAGCTTCTGTACCTCCTTGATGTTCCGAGGCGGGGCCATGTCTAATATGGCCTTAATCTTCTCGAGATTAGCTTCGATTCCTCGTTGACTTACCATGAATCCGAGGAATTTTCCCGAAGAGACTCCGAACGCACACTTGTTCGGGTTCAGGCGCATGCTGTGCTTCCTCAACACGCCGAAAGCCTCCTGGAGGTCGGCTACATGATCGGTGCCGCGGATGCTTTTGACGAGCATGTCATCAACGTACACCTCCATGTTTCGGCCGATCTGGTTTTGGAAGACCTTGTTGACGAGGCGCTGGTTGGTGGCGCCCGCGTTCTTCAAGCCGAACGGCATGACCCGATAGCAGTAGAGGCCTTGGTCGGTGATGAAGGAGGTCTTCGGAATGTCCGGAGGGAACATTCGGATCTGATTGTACCCCGAGAAGGCATCCATGAAGCTGAGGAGCTCATGTCCCGAGGTGGCGTCGATAAGGGTGTCGATGTTTGGGAGAGGGAAGGGATCCTTCGGACACGCCTTGTTCAGGTCGGTGAAGTCAATGCATATCCTCCACGAGCCATTGGACTTCCTGACCATTACCACATTCGACAGCCACTCGGGGTAATTCACCTTTTGTATGAACTTGGCCTTCAGCAGCTTATCGACTTCTTCCTTGATTGCCTGCTGTCGCTCGGGGGCGAACTTTCGCCTCTTCTGCTGAACCGGTTTGGACCCCGGTTCGACGCTGAGGCGATGGACGAGCAGTTCCTCGGAGATGCCGGGCATGTCCGCGGCCGACCATGCAAATAAGTCTCGGTTACCTCGGATGCATTGGATCAGGTCTGAACATAGGGCGCTCGGCAAGGATTTGCTGATGAGGAACTTCCGGCTCGGATCTTCGTCCGAGAAGGGCACTTCTTCTAGCTCGTCCGCGGGCTCGGACGTTGGGCGAGCCTTCGGCTCGGGAATCTCCAGCGTCTCGAGCGAGAGCACTGGTCCCCCGGTGGAAGTCATGTAGCACTTCCGGGCTGTTTCTTGGCTTCCCCTGACTTCCCCAACTCCCGACCGAGTGGGGAACTTCATTTTCAAATGGTATGCCGAGGGGACAGCCTCCAGGGCAGCTAGGCCGGGGCGGCCTAGGATGACATTATAGGCTGCGGGGACGTCGACGACCATGAAGTCCATCGGCTCGGTCCGGGTAGTAGGGGTGCTTCCCGCATTAACGTCTAGGGTTATCACCCCTTCGACGGTTACCGGGACCCCCGTGAACCCGTGGAGGGTATAACCGGCCGGCTTGAGACGGTCCCGGGACAGCTGCAAGCCTCGGAAGGCCGAGAGGAAAAGGATATTGACCGAACTCCCGTTGTCCACCAAAATCCTCTGCACCTTGAAGTTGGCCATGCGGAGGTCGATGACGAGGGCATCGCAGTGTGGGGTTCGGACTCCTTCGAGGTCAGCATCGGAGAAAGACACAGGGACGCCGAGACCTTTGGGAGGAGGAGCACTGTGAACCGAGTTGACCTCTCGGATGAAGGCCTTCCGGGAAGTATTAGAGGAGCCTCCCATGGGGCCCCCGTGGATCAGGTGCAGGACCCGTTCTTCCTCGAACCCGGGCGACTCTTCGCGACGCTCGGAACGCTTGTTAGCCCCCCGAGGCGGAGAAATGTTGCGGTCCACCCGGTCATTCGCCTTCACGAACTTGGCCAACTGCCCCCTCCGGATGAGGGCCTCAATTTCGTCTCTCAAAGCCCGGCAGTCGTTCGTGTCGTGCCCGTGGTCTCGGTGGTAACGACACCACTTATCTTTGTTCCTCCTCTTTGCCGGTGTAAACATCTTCGGAGCCGGAGGGATGACTCCCTCCTTCTCCACTTCCATTAGGATGGTGGAGACGTTGGTGGTGAGGGGAGTGAACTTCTCGAACCTGGGGGGAGGGCGGCGCTGGCCGCCGTTGTCCTTCAGCGCCTTCTTGGCCCCTTCTTCCTCCGCTGCCTTCCTCTTCGAGCCAGAGGAGGGCCCCCCGAAGTTCGGGAGGGACTCAGCCTCCTCGGCTCGGATGTATTTCTCGCACCTCAGAAGGAGGTCGGCGAAGTTGGTAGGCGGCTTCTTTGCTAAGGACGAGCGGAGGTTGGAGTTGAGGACGTTCGACTGGAACGCCACTGTCGCCACGGACTGGTCTAGGGAGGCGATCGACCTGACTTCTGCGGTGAACCTCTTCACGTAGTCCCGCAGCTTCTCTCCCCTTTCCTGCCGGAGGTTCAGAAGGGACAGACTCGTCTTCTCGGCTCGTCGGCTACTCACAAAGTGAGTTATGAACAGTGTCTCAAACTGCTCGAATGAGAAGATGGAGGAGGAGGCAAGCCTGGAATACCATTCCCGAGCCGAACCCCGCAGGGTGGCCGGGAAGGTCCTGCAGAGTATGGCGTCGGAGACTTGGTGGATCAGCATCAGGGTTTTAAAACTCTCGACGTGATCTACTGGATCGGACTCGCCTGAGTACGTTTCAAACTGCGGAGGTTTGAAACCTCTCGGTATGCGAGCTTCCATGATTGTCCGAGAGAAGGGCGGTCTGCTCGGGCGAACAGTCCCTGCTCTGGACTCTTCTTCTCGGTCCATGCGGACAATGCGCCTCTCCACCTCATGGAGGCGGCGGTTGAAGGCATCGTCTCCTCGTCGATAACCGTACGACCCTTCGGACTCTTCCTCATAAGAGGGTGAGCGTGGACTTCGGCGCCGGTAGTCCTCGGATCGGCGGGGACTGTACTGTTGCTGGCGACTGGGAGCCTGGAGAGGACTTCGTGACCGGCGGTGAGGGCTGGGAATCCGAGGTGGTGTTGGGATCCTCGGGGGATTTTGGTTGTTGGCACGGGCATTCAGGGCCTGGAGTACAGTCTCCTGAAACAGGAGGAACTCGGCACGGCTGATAGGTACCTCACGGTCCCTCGGACGACGCCGATCCTCGGGGGAGCGAGGCCTCCTCCTTTGATGTTCGGGAGATGCCGCTCGACCTCTCCGATCCGGAGATCTCCGCCTGTCTCGGCGATGAGGTGACCGCTCACCCTGACGCTGGCGGGAGGCTCCCGCTCGGGCCCTCCTCTCATCAAGGTGCGTGCGGAGGTCGTCCTCCTTCTGGCGGTTCTGGAGCGTGAAGCGGAGGTCGGGGTTATGGGAGGCCATCGAGTCCGAGGACCCGTTGCGGACCGAGACATGGTCCTGGAGGGGCTGCTTCATCTTCTGGCCGTTGAGTCCGGCGGGACCATTATTGGGTTGTTGTTGAGGATGAGGAGGCTGGACCTGTTGGGCCGGCGGAGGAAGCCCAGACTGGGGAATTGGATTGACGGGGGTATCCTCCGTAGGGTCGGCGGGGTTGGCCACCCGGTTGGACCCTCTGGATCTGTTCTTCTTCGGAGGCATGGCGATAGAAGACGAGGAAGAAGGAGCTGAGGGCGTTCGTGCGGTGCGTTTCCCACAGACGGCGCCAATCTGTTACCGCTGATTTCGGTGTGGGGGTAAACAGATAGAATTTGTGAGTCCGGGAAACACCTGAACGATTGACTCAGCCTTCTTGCTCCTGGCACAACCTGCAAGGAAGTGCGAAACACCGGGGTTGATTCCGGCGACGCACCCTCCGACGCTCTTGTCAGTAATCAGGAAAAGATTAAGAAAGAGCTTAAGTGGTGAAAAAGTGATTAACCTGGTCATGATGGTGGGTAGGAGGTATTTATAGTCGCCCAGAGAGAGATTAGGGGCTTGATTCCCTGTATAACTGTCAGGAGCAAAATCCTCACAATCTGTTAAGGAAAGTTGATCCCCTAGTCCCCGGTGAGAGCAAATCAGGCATGCTGATTTGGTCAAATCATGGATCCTGATTTGTCTCCTGCTGATATGGGTCCGTCTCGGGTCGGGACCCGAACCCAATAGGAGTGGGTCCATTGGCGGGTGGTTGGTCCTGTGAGAAGGAGACCCAATACCCGTTTTGGACCTATCTGCATGTGAAATTGCCTTTTTACCCCCGTGCTTCAAGATTCGTGCTCGATCAGGACGGTCTCGATTTAACCCCATTTTTAGCCATATCAATTGTCATTTCTCTTTTAGAGATGCAAGGGTTATGTGGGATCAGAAGACTGGCCGTTCTAGAGGATTTGGCTTTGTTGCTTTTCGCAATCAAGAGGTACATTGAATCATTTGATTGTATGTGATCTAACTTAAATGCACTGGAATTGAGACATTTTTCTTCTTCTTTTTTATCATACATTGTTTTAATATTTGCAGGATGCCCAAAGTGCCATCAATGATCTAACAGGTGTGTTTCTACTTCTTGTTGATATTTTACAATTGTTGTTTGGCTCATTGTTAGGTTAAGCATTATGCATCAATGATTCTGGCTTCTACATTTATCTATTCATGTGAATTTTGCACTTTGGACACTCAACCCAACTGGACCTACCCGCACCTTTCTGCTTGTTCAAAATACTTTTTTGTTTCTTCTTCTTTTACTAGTTCTTTTGATGTTGGCAAATTTGAGTTTATATGCACAATTTGTTCCATCCAGGTAAGTGGCTAGGAAGTCGTCAAATTCGGTGCAACTGGGCAACAAAGGGAGCTGGTCTCAATGAGGACAAACAGACCTCTGATTCTAAAAGTATGGCAGGCCTAGCAAATGGTTCAAATGGTGAGTGCATCTTTGAAGTGATGATTGAATTTGTTTTAGATGCCATTGTCTCGTTGACAGTTAGTACTTGGAGAATTAGAATTATCTTTAGATGGTATGTGGTTTTATTACCAACGAAAGTATATTGGTACTTTTCATATTACAATGATACAGGATTCATGACCAAGGAAATTTTATTAAACATGATATATTTATGAACTAGCCAACCAGTTTCACATTTTAAAGCAGTTATCTCATTTGCATGGTTTTCATGTAGTACCCTCTCTGACTACAGCAATGTTATGTTACCATGCATGTCATTTCTTTGGGTCTTTCTATAAGATGAATTTAAAGTGGTAATGATGAATGTTGGTAATATGATCATGCTCTTCTGCATGTAGGACGGGCATATAAGGGTTTTCAAGTGACCAAGTTTGGAAATCATTCTTAATCAACCTGATGCTCATACTACAGTGAAGGATCTGGATTTCAGGTTGGTGAATGTTGCATCCGTGTGTGTTTAAATAACGAGCTCTTTCAAGTTATATTTATACATTAGTTGCATTCTTTCTGAAGTAGAGTTTTTTGCCTGTTTCATTGTCGATTCATTTTTTGTCTTGGTCTCTCACTCAACTTTTGACACATTTTGCAGCGCTGATGCAAGGTATCTTGTATCTTTGGGTAGTCCTGGCCCTAGGGTCTGGGATCTTAATTCAACAACCACTGTAGCCAATATAAAAAGAGAAGATGTGAGCACTTTATCTCACGACTAATTATTTGCCACAGTTCTCAAGTATTTGAGGTCCCAAATAATATGCAATTCCAGGGTGAAATTTTTGGCTTTTGCAGGTTCTGTCAGAGCACCACTGGAAATCAATTGTTATATATGACTGCAATGCAGGGTAAAATTCCTGAAGTGTTATGTTTCACTCTCCTTTTTTTTCCTTCTTTTTTAATGTTCTCATTTTTTCATACTATATTTGTAGGTGATTATGGAAAAATTATCTCTTGGAATGTCAACTCATGGGAAAGGTAAAAGAATTTTAATAAAAAATGAGAAACACAGACACGCACGCACACGCACATCATTGAGCACTACACTAAAAAATTGAGCTTGAGTGAAGAGTGTCTGTGATAGTATCTTTTCTGGTCTACTACCTCACTGATTTTCTCACATACCATAACTTCTTATTATTATTATATTTCGTCATCACGTTTTACCCATTTAGCTTATTTCTGATCTCTATACAAATGGTTCTCCTTGAGGCTAAAACATAGATTAAAGAGAAACGTTTAATTGAGGCTTCCATAAGATTTATCATGAATAGAAGTTGCAACCAAGTTTGCTATTCAGAGGCCTTGGTTGATACTTGATAATGAGCATTAGTTCCCTAATATAGTAATCTTTGCATTAGGGCAGTTAGTATTAAGAAATTAGCTAGGAGTTTGAAATGGGAAGTGAAACAAGTTTTTGATGACTCATTGCTTGAAGCGGCGCGCTTTGCAAGCCAATAGGTATTTGGAAGGACTTATATGTTTTGTTTTTTTTAGTATAGAAGGGTTAACATGTGAATTGAGGTTTTTGAAATTTTTGTCATTTTTCCTCTAGTGTTTCCTTTAAGCCATTTCTATGCAAGTTAACATTGGAAGTATTTCTGAGAAGATATCTAATGTCCTATGGTTTTTCGCTCCTTGTTGATAGTCCTCTTCTAACTTGTATTATGTCATCACAGGGAAAGAATCTTTGACTTGAATTATGTCATCACAGGGTGATGCTAAATCATATTTAGTTTGCAAGAAGAAGATGTCAACATCTCCTGAAATGCTTTGTAGCTTGTGTCCTTCACCATTTAAGCAATTTCTTGAGATTGTTGTCAAAATGAAATTTGATGAAGAGCCAAATTATGCTAAGCTAATATCATTTTTTGATGGGTTAATCGGACCTAATCCGGGTATTAGGCCAATCAATATTGATGGTGCACAAAAGGTAATATGTACCTTCATATGGTCTGGATTCTGGAACGTATAAAATTTGTTGTAATCTCTAGTAGAACTTTGCACTGACAGCAGATTCTGTCAGGTTGGCCAAAAGTGAGTTAGGTTGATTGTTGATGATGATGATGATGATGGCCAGTTGAGGAAGAAGCTTTGGGGGGGAGTTCCTGCTACTCAGTGGATTTCTGTGTATAATGCGAGAATACCTATGAAACAGAGGTAATTCTTGTGGTTAGTATTAGCTATAAAACATGCTCAGAGAAAAAAGATGCAGTTTGTCTGGATTCATGAGTATAGTCACTGCATAATTAGCTGTAGCATACCTTCTTGTGCAGATGCACATGCTAAAAATTAACTGATTGCATGTTAATAATTCTTAGGTGGGTATACTATCATGTAGTGTTTAGAGTTTGATTTTTGAATGCTTGGATTCTTTCCCTCGTGAGTGTGAATTAAAAAGGTTTCGAAGATTTTAGATATAGGAAGAAAAGAAGGTATTAACTTTGCTTGTAACTTTGCTTGTCTGTTGCAAGTAATCTATTTTTTTTGATATTGTACTTAACTCAAACTGATGATGCAGTCCTCTTCTCGACTAGTCTCTCCTCTTAGTACTATCTGGCAACGACCACATTTGGTAGGCATCACTCCCATTATTTGAATGTGTGATAACGAAAAAGAATATTGACTATTTGTTGATGACCAAAGTTAGATCTTTTTGCTTTGTTTTGTTTGCGAAGGGCTCTCAACAAGCAAGAAATGACTGAACTCGCTCAAAATGCAGCCGAGCTTGTGTTTGCCGACGATGAAGTGAAGAAGGTTGTAAAGGAGATTTGCAGGATGCTAAAGGAAGATTACTGCAAAGAGAATCAAGATCTGGTTGCCGTAAAATAAGAAAATTGTTAGTGTCGTATCTCAAGTGAGGAGTCAATTGAATGTTATCTTATAATGCCATTGAATATGTTAATCGTAGTTTAAAGTATTGATTCCCATGTCTACACACATGAATTCAATTGTGTATTTGGTTATTAACTATTTTGTAATTTGACATCTTTGTAATACTTCATTAATATTTAATATGATTGAAGTTTAATTTTATTTAATTTTGTTTCATAAACACATTTATCTATTTTATTGTGTATTTTGTTTATAATTGGATTAATATTATAAATTAAAATATTAAATTATCATAAGCGTAATTAATAAGAAAAAATTGTGTATAGAGTGATGAGTATATATTCAAATAATTGGATGCAAAAATCATCGCTAAAACCTATAGCAATGGAGTTTCAACCGTGGGTATAGGAAAGCAAAGGGTGTCTTTAAAACCTATACCAACGGATACGAAACCGTGGGTATAACACCGAGGTTTTGTCCAACGGGTGAAAAAATCGTCGCTATAGGCTATAGTGACGGCATTTTGCCGTGGGTATAGCTAATTAAAAACGACGGAAAAATATGTCCGTTGGTATAGGTTTTACGGGCTATACCTACGGTTTTTCGCCTTTTACCCACGGATTTTTGCTGTCACTATATGTCAAATTTCTTGTAGTGGTTTTTTGTTGCTCTTAATGGATTTATTTATCTAATATTCTATTTATTATCATACTTTCATTGTTTACTGTTATTGTGATTTTTTCTTCTTGAATTGAGTAAGGTTGTACTGATGTAAGGAAGTCAGTTCCTAATAGCATTTCATTAACATGGTGTTCTGGGTCTACGTGTAAGTGTAATAACATTTCCTTTATACCATGGATCCTCAGTGGTAGTATAATTTTATGTACAATTGAATGTCTATTATTGTAATAGTCTAGATAGTAATATGAATTTTCTAATGTTATTAATTTAGTGGTTTTTACATTTGTTTGTTTAATATGTGAATTAGTAGCTCCTGTATCTACTAAGGCTATTTGTTATTCTATTTCCCATTGTCATAATATTCTATTTCTATTTTAAATTGGTTATTGTTTTGGTGTTCTAATGTATTTATTATTGGTATTAATTCCAATGCTTATTGTTTATTTCTTATTGATATTGATCTCTTTCCGAACATTCTTTGTGGTGCTTTTCCTTTTGCAGTTTCTTTTGCTTTATTAAAGTCGAATTCTATATAATTTGATATAGTCATTTCAGGATTTTCTCTATTTGGTTTGTATCTTATAATTTCACTGAATAGTGGCTCTATTTTAAAATTATCTGTATTTCTATTTTTTACTTCGTGTTTGCTAGTGAAAGCATAAATATTTCTTATTTGTATACTCATAACTTTGCTTTTTTCTATCATTTCTATTCCTGATAACCTATGATACATGACTAGACTTCTGTCTTAAAGCACAGGCCCTCGCCGACTTCATCGTAGAGTCCACCATCCCTGAAGTCAGCCACGTCCCGAATGGACCCCCCATTTGGACAGTCTTCGTGGACGGCTCCTCCTGTAACGAAAGAAGCGGCGCCGGTATCATCCTGAACGGCCCTGACGACTTCGTCCTTCAGTACGCGATCCGTATGAACTTCAAGGCCTCGAACAATGAGGCAGAGTACGAGGCACTCATTGCTGGTCTCGGACTTGCACGAAGTGCTGGGGCGCAGCGCCTCCGAATCCACAGCGATTCCCAGCTTATCGTGAACCAAGTCTTGGGCGAGTACGAGGCCCGAGACGAGCGGATGGCGAAGTACCTCGCTAAGGTCCAGGCCCTCATGAGCCGGTTCGAAGAGGCGCTCATTCAACGAGTTCCTCGTGAGGAGAATTCGCAGGCCGATGCCCTCTCCAAGTTAGCCTCATCCTCCCTACAAGGTCTTGAACAGACCGTTTTGATCGAGGTCCTCTCTAGGCCGAGCATAGAAAACGAGACATCCGGCTCGGTGGAGTCGTTGCCGGTCATATTGCAAGATAATTGGATGAAGCCGTTAGTGGAATTCTTGAGGGATGGGGTCTTGCCCGAGGATCCCAAAGAAGCACGCCGAGTCAGAACCCGGGCCGAGCGTATGTCTTGATCGAGGGTATGTTATACAAATGCTCCTTCTCTCAAATAGACGGCCGACCATACCTAAGGTGCCTCTCTCCATAACAGGCCGACTATGCCCTACAAGAGCTCCACGAAGGCATCGGCGGGGCACATTCAGGATCCAGGTCCTTGGCCCAGAAAGCTTTGAATTATGGATACTTCTGGCCGACCCTCCTTCAAGACGCCGAGCGACACGTTCGGCAATGTAACTCTTGTTAGAGACACTCCAGCATCCGTCGCCTCCCCCAAGCCAACCTTGCCTCCCTATCAAGTCCTATCCCCTTCGCAATGTGGGGGATGGATTTACTAGGGCCTTTCCCTCCGGGTCCGGGTCAGTTCAAGTTCTTGGTCGTAGCCATCGACTACTTCTCGAAGTGGGTCGAGGCCGAACCCCTCGCCACTATAACCGAGAACAAGGTGCTACAATTCTTCTGGAAGAACATCATCTGCAGATTCGGCGTCCCCCGTGTCCTCGTGACGGACAACGGGACTCAGTTCACTGGCGCAGCATTCCGAGCTCTGTGCGACGACCTTGCCATCCAGCAGCGCTTCTCGTCCGTCTCCCACCCTCAGTCGAACGGACAAGCAGAAAACGCTAATCGGCAGATCCTCACAGGCATCAAGAAAAGGCTGGACAAAAGTTCCAAAGGCTTATGGGTCGACCAACTCCCCAACGTCCTATGGAACTACCGCACGAGCAAGCGGACCCCCACAGGCGAGTTCCCTTTCAACCTCACCTATGGGTCCGAGGCCGTGATACCCCTCGAGGTCGGAATACCTTCCCCTCGGCTCGCAGCCTACGACGAGGAACAGAACGCCAGGGACCTTAGGGCAGACTTAGATCTGATAGATGAGCTGAGGGAAAGAGCGTCGATTCGGCAGCAAAATTACCGAAGAAGTGTCGAGTTGGCATACAACAAGAAGGTCCGACCCACCAACCTTAAGCAAGGGGATTTAGTCTTGAGAAAACTGGCCATATCCTTTCCCAATCAGAAGAGCAAGCTGGCTCCGAACTGGGAAGGGCCATACAAGATCACGAGGGTAGTTCGTCCCGGAGCATATCGTCTTGAAGATTTAGAGGGCAGAGAGATTCCGATGACCTGGAATGCCGACCACCTCCTAAAATACCAAGAAAGCGCCCCGGCGCCACTCTAAGTATCATAGGATATCGAGCCATTCCTCTCCTCTGACTTGTAACCTATTTTCATAAATTGTAATATGTAAAACGGTTCGCCGTCGATTATCAATAAAGAAAGCTCTTTCATACTTATGAATTTGCATGCTTCTCTCCGCTCTTATCATCTGCTTTTTAATTTTGATTTCAACCAATGGTTCGGAGTCCATGTCCGGTTCGACTTCACCTCCTCGGTTCGTCCCCAGACGAGCAAGAGGTAGACCATCGTTCGGAACTGCTCCCACAACCGTTGAACTACACCGATGGTTCGGAGTCCAACACTCGGCTCGACTTTACCTCCTCGGCTCGCCCCCGGACGAGCCAGAGGTAGACCGTTGTCCGGAACTGCTCCCACAACCTTTGAACTACACCGATGGTTCGGAGTCCAACACTCGGCTCGACTTTACCTCCTCAGCTTGCCCCCGGACGAGCCAGAGGTAGATCGCCGTTCGGAATTGCTCCCACAACCGTTGAACTACACCGATGGTTCGGAGTCCAACACTCGACTCGACTTTACCTCCTCGGCTCGCCCCCGAACGAGCCAGAGGTAGATCGCCGTTCGGAATTGCTCCTACAACCGTTGAACTACACCGATGGTTCGGAGTCCATGTCCGGTTCGACTTCACCTCCTCGGCTCGTCCCCGGACGAGCCAGAGGTAGACCATCGTTCGGAACTGCTCCCACAACCGTTGAACTACACCAATGGTTCGGAGTCCAACACTCGGCTCGACTTTACCTCCTCGGCTCGCCCCCGGACGAGCCAGAGGTAGATCGCCGTTCGGAATTGCTCCCACAACCGTTGAACTACACCGATGGTTCGGAGTCCAACACTCGGCTCGACTTTACCTCCTCGGCTCGCCCTCGGACGAGCCAGAGGTAGATCGCCGTTCGGAATTGCTCCCACAACCGTTGAACTACACCGATGGTTCGGAGTCCAACACTCGGCTTGACTTTACCTCCTCGGCTCGCCCCCGGATGAGCCAGAGGTAGACGCCGCTCTCGGCACTTCGACGAGCGCGACTTCGTCCCCCCTGAGGTCACCTCGGCATCAGCTTCACTGTCCGAGCCGTTGGGATCGGTGTATTGGTCTGACACCACGAGCTGAAAAGAAGGGAAAATGAATAGCAAGATTTCAATACACTTCCAAGGCACAACACTTGAAGAATTTTCCAACCAAACTTTCAAACTCATATTCAGATGTAATAGCTCCACATACAACAAGACCGACTCTACTACAAAGTTTTGCGACAATCAGAAAGAACATAAAACGACATGATCAGGGCCTCTTCGGAAGGGGAACGCTTCGGTTTAAGGAAACGCGATGACGACGAGGCCTGCCTTCCGAACTCGATCCTAAACCAACGAAACGTGACCCCCCTTCGCTACTGACCCTAATTGTGGCGCCGACCGAGGCACCGCTCGACGAGACGGCCGCACTACTCTGGGCGTCTGCGGGGCTCCGCCTAGCCACAGGCAAACGTGTCGCGAGTTCGTAAAAGGAAATCCCTCTCTCGCTCTCTTCGCGAGTGCACGATGTACTGCGGACGTTGGCCCTCTCCGACAGAGGCTTCAGTGACGCGACCTATTCCTCCAGTTCAATGATTCTGTCTCTCAAAGCGTCGTCCTTCGCCAACTTCTTCAAACGAAAAGGCCTTGACGAGCCCGAGACGTTGACGCTATCGGTTGCGAGCCGTCGGAAGTGGGTGACCTCGATCCCCCTATCTATCGTGATCCTTCTGAGCCTGTCGACCTCGGCCAACAACCTCTTACGCTCGGTCGACGCCTTCTCCAGCTCGGAGGCGAGTTTTTCTTCCGCCGACGAGCGTTCTCTATCCACTAACTCCAAGTGTCGGATCTCGGCCAAAAGCTCGTCATTCTTCTGCTCGGCGACGGTAAGCTCTCTACGAAGCCGTTCGACCTCACCTTCGGGACAAGGAGCTTGGGGTTGCTTCCGCAGTTTCCACAACTCGCGACAATACTTACGCACAGCTGCCTTCGTCTCCTCCAGCCTCAAGAGCATGAGAAACCACCTCTGTCGGCTATTCGAGAGCTCACCCTTCATTTTGGTCAGCTCCTTATGAAGGTGTGCAACCTCCGTAATCGGACCGAACCTTACCTGAAAATCAGAGATAAATCCGAGACCCAACACTTGGAGAATTCTACGCCAAATCACACACAAAATCCGAGACTCAACACTTGGATAAAATTTTGGCCAAACAAACTGTTTTCATTCAAAACCGAGAAGAAAGTTTACAAGAGCGGTGGCCAGTCCGCAGTTAGGCTTACAAAAAGAAACAAAACAACGAAAGACTAAAAGAGACAACCGAGTCAGGGGTCGACCTTTTGGTCGTTCGGGTCCGTCGACCCCCCCGGCCTTGTCCTCGCCGTCGCCCTCGTCTTCGTCTTCACTCCCGCTCTCCTCCTCGGAGTCGTCTTCCTCTTCACCCTCGGCCTCGGTCTCTCCTGGGCCTTCGACGCCTTCCGTCTCTCCCTCGGGGTCGAGCATCCCCTCGGGAACCTCCTCCTCCCCTTCCACGGGGTCATAAAAACGGTAGGAAGACGTGTCGAAGCCCGGGTTCCTGGCGGCCACGTGGAGCAAGGCTCGACCGTAGGCGTCCTCCATGTTCTGGAGCATGTGTTGCGCGACCTCCTCCTGCACATCCTTCTTCACCTTCTTCACCTTCCTCCGGTGTTTGGCCATGATCTTCTCGGCTCTCTTCCGAGCCCTCTCTGCTTCCGACCGAGCATTGGCCAGCTCCTCCTTCAGCTCGGCAACCTCCTTCTCCGAGGCCTCAAGTTTGGTTGCCGCGTCCTTCAACAGCTGAATGGCGTCGGCCAGCTACTTCTCCAACCCTGCCACTTCGGCACCCTTCTTTGCCGAGTGGAGCTGCTCGGCATCAAGCAGCTTCGTGGCCTTGACACGCTCCACCCTCTCCCGCTCATGCTCCTGTTCCTTGTTCGCGAACTCCTCGAGCAGGAAATTGAAGTGGCAGAGGGTCTGAAAGGAGAACAGCACATTAGAAACCGAACCCAAGAACTTAGAAAAGTCTCAGAAAAAATTTGGATGAGGAAGAGCTCGGCCTACTTACCGACATGGTGTTCCGAGCAATCTGCATTGCGGCATCCCCTGCTAGCCCGGCCTTCAGGGTCGCTCGATCCTTTGGGGTCGGCAGGTGCCTCACCGCTTCCATGCAGATATTGCCGTCGCCCAAGAAGCCGTCGACATTCATCACCTGCCAGTCAGGGACGAAGATCTGCTTATGACGCTCGGTCAAGATCTTCTCCGCCTCGACAGTGAGGGGCGGAACTTGGAGGGACAGCACCTCCTTCACGCCGAACCGGGAGCATCTCCCTTCGAGGTCGGTGTTGGCGCGCCTGAAGCAGGAGGGTTGGGGACCATGACCTCCCCCTGCTCGGAACCAGCCTCCGACGCAACAACCTTTGGCTGGTCGGGCACCTTCGCGATCGAAGGTATCTTCGAGGCTCGGCCGCCCTGAGGCCCCGTTGAAGGCCTCTTCTTCTTCGTCTCCTGCTCCGCCGCCCTGGCCTTCGCCATCAGAGCCTTATAGTCCATCTTCATCGTCTCTGCACAAGCCGAATGTAAAAACTTAGAAAAATTTTCATGAACTTTAAACAAAGAGTATAAATACCAGAAGCGTACTAGGGTCGATCGGACTGAGACCCCCTCGGAACAGATCCTCCTCGGTAATATCTTTCCAGCTTAGCACTGGCAGGGCAAGGAGCTTCTTGTGGACCTCTGTCTCCTCGTCACTCAGCACCGGCTCCTTCTTGGCTCGCTTAGGC
Organism: Hemerocallis citrina; assembly: GCA_017893485.1. Taxonomy (NCBI): domain Eukaryota; kingdom Viridiplantae; phylum Streptophyta; class Magnoliopsida; order Asparagales; family Asphodelaceae; genus Hemerocallis; species Hemerocallis citrina. Next base: position 288,329,463 of record CM030361.1, read on the forward strand.
AGGCCATCCTTCGCCCAAACTATCGGTATCACCCACGGCGCGGGGGCTCGGACGATGAAATACTTCTCCTTCCAATGTTTGATCGAGTCCGGATTCTCGATAAACTTCACGCCCGTTCGTGGCGAAAGATAGAACCTTTGTTCGTTTCGGCTTGGCTGGCAAGGTCGGTAGAGGCTCCGAAAGAGAAACATACTCGGCTCGGCACCAACCTCTTGGCACCGGAGGACGAATGCCATGACGTGCCTCCATGTGTTCGGCATCAGCTGGGCAGGGCTCAAACCGTACCAGTTCAAGACATCAACAACGAACGGATGGAGGGGAAAACGGAGTCCGACGATGAGGGAGTCGACCAGAAAGACGCACACATCTGACGAAGACTTCGTATTGGCTCGGAAACCCGGCCCGGGGAGGAGCAGCCCGTAGTCGGCAGGGATCCGAAATCCCTTTCGGATCAAATGAAGATCGGCCTCCGTAAGCGAGGAGATGGTATGGTCCACCTCGGACAGCTCTCTCGGTTCATTCTCCTCCACCGACTTGGCCGTCCCTTGGGTCACCTTCTCCAAGACATCCTCGGCGTAGTCCCGAACGCCTCCCACGCTCGACAGAGCAATGGGCTGCCGACCGAATGCCCCCGCCATCTTCGGGTTCTCGACGATTGTGACCACCGCCTTACCCTTGTGAGACGCCGCCGCGACCTCCTGGGGTAGTTCGGCTACTTCACCCTCTCTGTCCGGCCGAACGATGCCCTGATCGGTCGGCTCCATTACCTCTTTCCCTTTACCCGCACGGCCTACGGATTGTTCCGAGGCGGGGGTCTCATCCGTAATCTTAACCATTTTCTAAAGAGAAGGGAGAGAGACTGACCTCGAAGTGACAGCTTCGGTCGGAAAGTTCACCGGAGACAAGGAACGCCTCGCCGCGACAGCTAGCGCCACCACCAAGGAGCTGAAAAATTCAAGGGTGAAAGTAAAAACTGGAGAGAGAGAGCAAAAGTGAATAATGAAACTTGGGTTAAGGGGGGGTGAAGATTTATAGTAAAAATGGAACGTCTTGGACTTCCAAACGAAAGAGCGCGACTCTTGGGCTCCTCTTGAAACATCGCGAAGGCCCAACACAACTCTGTCTTCACCAAGTCAACTGGCTCGGCACAAGGGAATCCAAATCCGAACTACACCCGATCCGAGTTTGCTCGCAAGGAGTCCGGTCGGCCGCCGAGCAGGTGCCATTCCGAGGCTGCAAACGGGGAAAGCTCACTTTCTCCTCAACTTTTGCGTAAGATCTCGATCAGACGGCTCAGATCATGCCAGCGACGCTAAACGACAAGATAGCATTTTCTTGGGAACTGAGCCCGCCTCGAGATTCTCCGCAACATCTAACGGCTAAGATCGTGCCACGTCGCTCGGATGATCGTACCCTCGGGCGTCCCAAGTCTATCTGAAGGAGCCAGAAAAAAATTTTGGATTCAAAGTTTTAAGGCACCGCCCTCGGCGAGCCCCCCAGGCCCCTGGTTTCGGTCGGTGTTCCGCCGACCCACGGGGCCCGGTCAAAAGCAGATCGGCACACCCCCCATCTCTAACTCCTTCGGGCTGACAACCATCGGGAGCCGTTGGCCCGGAAGGAAGACAGAGATGGGAAGAGACCCATCATTCCGAAGCTGCTGCAGTCCCTCGGACACGAACATGGGTCGTCACCTCTTCTACTGTGATCTTCCCCGACCCTGACACCCGCATCGGAGGCCGTCAGAATCGGGAGAAGACCACAGTGGAAGAACGACCACCCGTCCTACCGAGACAAAAGTCGTCCCCTGGTTCCGGACTAGGGTCATCACCTCTTCTACCATGACCTTTCCCGACCCTGACACCCACGTTGGAGCACTCAGAATCGGGTGAAGATCATGGTGGAAGAACGACCACCCGTCCTACCGAGACAGATCGCCCCTTCGGATTTGGACTTCGGCAGTCAACCCTTCTGCCAAGATATCCCTGACCCTGACACCTCCACCCGGGCCGTCAGAGTCAGGAGAAGACCTTGGCGGAAGAGCAACTCCCCGTCCTTCCGAAACACACGGTCCCTCGGATCCGGACTTCGTTGGTCTACCCTTCGGCCCAAACCTCCCCTGACCCTGACACCTCCACCCGGGCCGTCAGAGTCAGGAGAAGATTTGGGCGGAAGAACGGCCACCAGTCCTTCCGAAATGAACCCCTCCGTTGGATCCGGACTAGGGTCATCACCCCTTCTACCATGACCACCCCCGATCTTGACACCCCCATCGGGCCAGTCAAAATCGGGTGATGATCATGGTGGAAGGGTGACCACCCATCCTTCCGAACGAACTCACCCCTCGGATTCGGACATGGATCATCACCTCTTCCACCATGATCTCCGCCGACCCTGACACCCACTGCGGAGCAGCCAGAGTAGGCAGAAGATCTTGGTGGAAGAACGACCACCCGTCCTTCCGAAGTAGCTCACCCCTCGGCTTCGGACATGGATCATCACCTCTTCCACCATGATCTCCCCCGACCCTAACACCCACATTGGAGCAGTCACAGTCAGGAGAAGACCATGGTGGAAGAATGACCACCCGTCCTTCCGAAGTAACTCATCCCTCGGGTCCGAGTTACGGTCGTCACCACTACTGCCTCATTCTTCCCCGACCCTGACATCCACTTTGGGGCCGTCAGGAGCGGGAGAAGAACCAGGCAAAAGAGCAACCATCCCTTCGGACCTCGAAAGAGAAGTTACCCAAGGCAAATACCTCCGAGGTCTGAAACTCTACATTGTTGCGATTGAAATGACAAAGGAAGTGGGGTACTTATAAGCTCTCCTCCAAGATCTGGCCATTATGACCCTCGGAAGTTGAAACGCCACGCATTAATTGAAGGAATCATCCTTAATGACCTAGGGAAGGTGGAACGCCGCACAAACCCCGGGGCACCATTAATGCCCTTGGGAACAGGATCATCTCGAAACTCTTTACGCTGGGTCGCCCGGACCGCCGAAGCCCCATGCCTTCGGTCGACTGCCGAGCAAGTGCCTTTCCGACCCTGCAAACGGAGAAAACTCACTTTCTCCTCAACTTTCGTGCATGATCTCGATCAGACGGCCCAGATCTTGCCGAGGACACTAAACAACAAGATAGTGTTTTCTTGAAGAATGTGCCCGTCTTGAGATGCGCGTCGTCATCCAATGGCTCAGATTGCGCCACGTCGCTCGACCTGCCGAGACCCCACGCCTTCGGTCGGCTACCGAGCAAGTGCCTTTCCGACCCTGCAAACGGAGAAAACTCACTTTCTCCTCAACTTTCGTGCATGATCTCGATCAGACGGCCCAGATCTTGCCGAGGACACTAAACGACAAGATAGTGTTTTCTTGAGAAACGTGCCCGTCTTGAGATGCGCGTCGACATCCAATAGCTCAGATTGCGCCACGTCGCTCGACCTGCCGAGACCCCATGCCTTCAGTCGGCTGCCGAGCAAGTGCCTTTCCGAGCTCGCAAACGGAGAAAAAAGTATCCGAGCGATAACTACCGTTGGATCTCTCAGAAATTCGTGCTTCTAATGATGAACGGCCCAGATTGCGCCACATGCGCTAAAAGACAAGATAGCATTTTCTTGGGATTCACACCATCATCCGACGGCTCAGATTGCACCACGCTGCTCGGCCTGCCTAGCCCCTATCCCTCCGGTCGGCGGCCGAGCAAGTGCCTTTCCGAGCTCGCAAACGGAGAAAAAAGCTTCCGAGCGATAACAGCCGATGGGTCTCTCAGAAATTCGTGCGCGTCGATGATCAACGGCTCAGATCAAGCCACGTCATAAATCGGTATTAATCGTTTTTTATTTATTTAAATCGTTTTATTTATTTAAAAATTGCGAAAAATTTGCTAAAAATTCGGGAAAATTAATTAAAAATTCTAGAAAATAATTAGAAATTCGGGGGTATATTTTTGAGCCTCTGAACGAACAATTATTGCCTAGAATGTACTGCTAAAGCCCCAGAACAATTAGTAAACACGTCGCGAAATTAAATAAATAGTCCGAAAGAATAAATAAAAGCCGTCGAATACTCGATATGGCTAGAGAACAGCACATGTCATCAAAAAATCACCTCACTACCCCCTTCGAGATTCAAACTCCTCCATTCAGACTCCGATACAACTCCACTAGCCACCAAAACAGTCAAACTACTCCTTAAAGGCTGATCACACTCAGTCTTTAGGAGTGGGGGGCTCGTGATATGGCTAAAAATGGGGTTAAATTGGAACCATCCAGATTGGGCGCGAATCTTGAACCTCGGGGGTAAAATGGTAATTTCACATACAAGCGGATCCAAAGCGGGTACTGGATCTCCTTCGCACAAGACCCAACAACCCATAAACGGATCCACACCGATTGGGCACGGGTCCCGACCCGAGGCGAGCCCAGATCAACAAGAGACAAATCAGGGCCACTGATCTGACCAAGTCAACGGGCCTGATTTACTCTCACCGGGAATCAGGGATTAGTTTCCTAAACAGACTGTGAGGATTTTTCTCCTAGCAGTTACACAGGGAATCAAGCCTCTAATCACTCCCCTGGCGACTATAAATACCTCCCCTCTGCCACTGTGACCAGGTTAATCACTCTTTTTCCACCTTAAGCTCTTTCTTTAATCACCATTGGTTACTGACAAGAGCGTCGGAGGGTGCGTCGCCGGAATCAACTCCGGTGTCTCGCACTTCCTTGCAGGTTGCGGAAGGAGTAAGAAGGTTTGGACCAGCTGTTCAGGTTTTCTCGAACTCACAAATCTTATCTGTTTACCCCCACACCGAAATCAGCGGTAACAGTGGCTAATAGGTCAACTTCTGAAATCAGTCTAAAATGAATTCGATGTTATACTCGACTGGTTTTCAGAGAACCAAGACTTAGAGAATATGAATGCTTCTTAGAATGCTTGTTCTTTTCAAAAACAAAAGCTTGAAACTTAAAAAATGCTTGGAACCTTTACCAAGTGATTTTACACTTTATTTATAGAGTTAGACTCACTGGACGTTGAGAAACAGTTGCACCAACTGTCAACCAACGAAAATGAATGTTTTGAATTTGAAAAACAAGTTTTAAAAACAAAAAACTATCGAAACGGCTTGAACAGTCGACTGGGTTACCATAATAAGTCGACTGATCAGAGCTTGTATGAGTTCAGACAGTTTCGTACTAAGACAGTCGAATGGTTCCGAAGAGCGGTCGACTGGTACTCAACAGCTAATCTTATTCAAGCTTGTTTCAACCTTTTAACTTATGTAAAACACTTAATTATTAAAAGATATGTGTGAGTGTGATAAGGCTATTACAACATTTCTAAGACTCAAAGAATGTAAATTACAATTGTTACAAGACACTTAATACAAAACATTTTGAAGCACTAGTCTTGTCTTGAACTTGAGTTTTTGACTTGAGCTTGAGCCATTGTCTTTATGTCTTGATGCTTGCTTGATCAAATGTGACTTGAACTTAGGTCTTTGTAGTTTGATCAATTCTTTTGAAAGCTTCATTGGATCAACTTTGCCTTTGTGTATTGCACCATGGTATTTGTCTTTAATGCATTCTGCAATATATATAGGTGGTAGCACAACTTTGCATTGTGTTATAGTCATCAAAACCAAGAATCAACATTCTCCCCCTTTTTGATGATGACAACACAATAGCTTACAATAATAATAATAATTAAAAAAATCCCCCCCCCCTAACTAATGTAAAACATACACAAGTTAAAAATATGCACAAAACAAACACATATCCTTTTCTCCTCAAAACACAACTTTCATATCATTTTCTCCTTAAAACAAACACAACTTTTCTCCCTCTTTGTCATCAACAAAAAAGAAGGAAAGAGACAATATCATAATGGAAAGCATTGCATAAAGAACAAACAAATTGCAAAAAACATAACAAATTTAGACAAAGAAAATTGAAGTATATGGTTTCAAGTACCGCATAAAAGAAAAATACATAAAACATAAAAAAAAAATTACAACAAAAGATAAAAAATACATCAAATCAGTCTTCGTCCTCAACATCAGCACCTTGGGAGGCAGGAGGAGAAGGTGGAAATTAGTGGGTGAACAAGTGGGTTAGGTGAGCAAGACTGGCCTCAAGAGTATCTTGACAATCCATGAGATAGTTGACAGAATGATAAAGACTCTCAGGATCGGAAAAAAACAGCTCTAGGATGAGATGAACTAGAGGCAGAGGACCTATGACCTGAAGTGGTTAAAGGAATAGGAGGTACATTCCTTCGAGGAGACCTAGGAAGAAAGAGAAGAATCTTCATACGAGCTAAACTCGCACGATCAAAAGACTCATAATGAGTGACAACACTAGACTCAGAAGTAAGATCAACTTCATAGAACACTACAACACTAATCGTCTTTACCGGCATTTTTTTGCACATTTACCGGCATTTTAAACGCCGCCGTAGATACCACCGGTGCAAGTGTCGCTGAATCGTGCATCGCTATATCTTCGGGACATTCACCGGCATTTTTTACGAATGCCGGTAAAGAGTAAATATACACCGGCGGTCGAAAAACGCCGCCGAATGGGTGCTCCCGTTTGGGGTTCCGGTTCCAGCCACCACCTACACCGGCATTTTAAAAAATGCCGGTGTAGGCCTTACCGGCGTTTTAAACAAGCTACCCCGGTGCTTGTAAAAACGCCGGGGTAGATATATATTTTTTTAAAAAAAATAATTATGAAAAAAAGGGCCTTCAGCACTAAAATATGAATGAAGCAAAACCAATTGCAAAACCAATTCTAAAAATCTCATAATAGTATAATATCATCAAATTGTAATCTCATAATGAAACATAATAATGTGATCTCATTCACATTCATTACCAAAATATGGAGTTCAAAATATTGAGTTACAAAGAGTGAAAAAGAATATTTTCACTATCAAATTCAGGCAAGCAAGATACTAACTGAGATGAAACTTATACTTTTATAATACTCATGAGATAACTATCAATTGAAACCACAACATAAGTTCAAACAGGATTATTTCATCACTAGTCACTCCTCTGTAAATCATAGTATGCAACTTCAGTTACATAATCCATCTCATCATCACTTAAAACCAATGAGAAAGAACAATCTCATTTTCAAAACCAAGCAACAAGCATACATGAACATTAGAAACTGATACTCATATAGACATCATGATATAATTGCATATAAAGTTTAGATAAAAAAAATTTCCATCACCAGTCACTCCTCAAAAAATCAGAGTGTGCAACTTCAGATACATGATCTATCTCATCTCCAAATTCAGACAAAAAAGCAACTCGTATGTGCTGCACTAACCTGAAGCATGAGTTTCAAATCATACAATCCAGTAAGATACAAAAATCAATAACCTGAAGTAGTTTGCCTTCACTGCAAGAAAGATAAAGCTGGTTTATTAGATGAGGAAAATCATACAATCCAGTAAAACAATCTAATAACATACATTGACTATGCCCAAAAGTTTGAGATAGAAGCGTAACTCATAAGAAAGAGAGTAGCTCATGTTCATCATCTATTTCTCTCTATTTGTCAAGTATAAGAAACGTAACTCATGAGAAAGAGAGTAGCTCATGGGTAAGGTCCCTTTTCCCACCGAATAAGTTACTTGCAATCCTACAAAGCAATTGACATTTCTCACATTGTGAATCAATGTTTTTTGATAACTACATACGGAAATAATGTAAACCATAATGAACCACATACAGAAACTCCTAAGGGAAATAATGTAAACATCAATTTTGTGTCTTACTCACCATACAATCTTTTCCTACGGGAAAAAATTATTGTCTTAGTAGCTTGAAGGATGCTATAAGTATACCATGGAGAGTGCATAAAAACTTGACTCCTTGCCTATATGCATCATTTGCACTTGTCAAGTATGTTCCGTCTCTTTCCTATAATATGAAAGCCCAAACATAGGGTGTTCCAAAAACAAACAAACAAACAACACTCAAGACGTTAAGTTCACTTTGTGCTAGTATACAAAGCTCAAATGATCTCAAGATGCGGTAACCACAAGTATCTAACTCCAGTCCAACCTAACCTAGTCGGTCTCTTACATTCACTCACAACTTCACTTTGTGCTAGTATACAAAGCTCAAATGATCTATTCTCTTTTCGTTTCAATTAGACACTGTCTACATTTGCACACCTCCATCTTAACTAATCAAACTATACATCCAAACATCCCCATAGACTACAACAAACCATCTAAATGAAGAAAGCTAATAGATTTTCCATAAACATCTTTCAACTAAAAAGCACATACAAAATCAAGAATCAACAATGCACAAATACCTACATGCTAAGAAGCTCTCCCATCTCCCATCAACAATGCTAAGAAGCACATACAAAATCAAGAATCAACAATGCACAAACCCCTCCCATCTCCCAACCATCTCCTCGAAATCGTCTGGTAACCCCAAATCCCTCCGAACCCTAAACACCGCTCTCATCGGCACCCTCCCCTCCCACCTCATCATCGCCACCCTCCTCACCCTCTCCATTGCCTCCCCCTCCACAGCGTAGCAGGCTCCTCCTTCACAATCTCCAACGCCGCTGAAGTCAGCCCTAGGGTTGAGGAAGAATTGGAGGATGGGGAAACAGTGAAGATGTGGGGGTATGTATGCACGAAGTGGGGGGCCCCCTTGGTGAGGCGGAGGTGGTGGAGGGTGGGGCCGGGAGCGAGAAGGGAGAGGGGGAGGAAGCGAGAGGGGAAGGATGAATGAATTGGGGGATTGATTACTGAATTGGGGATCGATGGGGTAAATTTATTCCCAACGTCTACACCGACGTTTTAACCGAAAGCGCCGGTGTAGGATATACCAACACCGGTGGTTTCCAAAAAATGCCGCCGTATGTTACGGTAATTTTTTAGGCATTACATTCACCGGCGTTTATATAAAAAAATGCCGGCGTATATTATCCTACGGCGGCGTTCGTTATAAAATGCCGGTGTATATCGTTCAGATTATCAGCCCCTTTCAAGGTCCGACTCTACCCCAGCGCGAGATACAAAATGCCGGGGAATAAATGCCGCTGTAGCTTGTTTATTTTGTAGTGGAAGTTGAAAACATGAGTAAGTATGGCACCATAAGGAAGGAAAGAAGTATGAGCCTCATGGAGACGATTGAAAATGACTCAACTCCAATTTATTTGGATGTTGCCAAAAATGGCATACACCGCTTGTTGCAATTCAAAAGAGAATTGGTTGTAGCTACCCGTTTTAGGGATAATGTTATACGACAAAATTCTTACAACAAGTTTAGCAAGCGTTGTAATTGACTTGTTTTTCATTGGGGGACCGTGATTTGGCAAGTAGATTTTTGAAAGAATAGAGTTGTCATCCATTAGAATTTTCCCTAAATCTAACCCTTCATATGGAATACCCAAAATAGTTCCCAATTTTTCAGGAGTTAACCTCATACGAATATTTTTTACCATAGTAGTAAGAAATATTTCGTTACCATCCTCGGAAGTGGCAACTCTCATATTTGTATAAAACAAATATATAAGTTGTGGATAGTAATAAGGTTGATTAATAAGGGAAAGCAAATCAAATAACCCACATTGTTCAAACAATGGGGCTAAGGGAAACCTATTTAAATCAAGAAAATTGACAAATCTCCTCGGAAAGATAGCAATCTGATATATGAGAAAGAATTTCTCAACAAGGTTGGGGTTCCTAAGATATTGAAGGTAATTGCTAGAAGATTGACCTTCCTCAACATTAGAACCACGAGCTCTCTTTGGAGGCATGATTCAACTCTAGAAAATTTAAAAGGAAAGATGTCAAGAAATTATACCCAACAACGAAGAAAGAAAGAGAAGCACAAAGCTTCAACCAACTCGAAAATAGACTTCGGCAAGTGAAATGTACTCGAAATCTGAACACAATCTTCAAATTTTTGAGCACCAAAGCACTGAAATCGCCAACAGAAGGTAGCAGTCGACTTCTTCTTCTTTTTGAGAGAGAGAGAGTGTGAAAAAGAGAAAAGTGAAAGAAGAGGGGTAAAAACTAGGGTTTTACTTAGAATAGAGGGCTGTGATCAAGACTGGAGTTAATCAAAGGATAGGATCAGCCAACGGGTAAGAAAGGGTAAAGAGAGATGCCTCAAAAAGTGCGTCATTTCGAATCAGAGAGACAGACTGATGTCGCTGTAACGCCACGAATCCCAAATACACTGAATTCGAGATGTTCTACAGGATCTTTTCGCTTCCTTTAGTACAATTTTACAAGGAAATTTAAACTTTTCACTTTACATCAGAGTTTACATCAATATTACACTTTACATTTGCACAGCAGAAGTAAAATTTACAATAATTAAATAAATGTACAACAACATGGTATAATCTTTGAGCATCCATTCCTCTTTAACCTTTAACATGTCATTTACCTGCATATAAGACTGTGGGTACGTCAGTTTATTCAACCGACGAACATTATACACGGCCATCCTCTCTATGCCGGAAATAGTATAACTCAATTTTCCATATTTAACAAACACAAACTTGTCACATTTCAAACTAAAGGGACTACCCTATGGATGTCGTGTTGTGATTGTGCACTTAATCCTTAATGCATTTATTTATGTTACATGACACTAATGCGCACTTGTTCGGATTCTATGCATCCCATACTACATAGGTCCGAGGGCAAGCCCTTATTCGTTCTTCATCTTTGTAGGGTTCAATCCCTCGTTATGACTTAATCTACTACTGTAACTACGGTAGTGTCTTAGATGTCCTATGATCTACGAGCCCATGTCCAGGCAGCCTGGAGGGGAATCCCACGCACTGACACGACGCATCGAGTAGGCAACCTATGGACAATTCAGCCTCCGCCATGAAACAATGGCACCACCCATAGCCACTGGAACATCCCACGAGCGTCGCCACCGGGACGATAATTCTGGAGTAGCGCCCACGCCATGTCTTGACGCATCAAGCAGGCAGCCTGTGGATCGCTCTCACACCGCTAATTCGATGGCCCCCATACTCGTGTTTTTCTTCTACTTTCATCACGTCTCCACTATGTACTAATCCTTAGTTTTATATCAAAAACCATGAACAAAAATCAAATCTCTAGAGTTAGCCTCTCCACTAAACCGGACTTATTCATTCAATTCAACATGACCAACCTTGGTCTATTTTCATTTCATTTCATTTCATTTCCAAATGTCGGGGGAGACTTAGCTACTCTTTTATTTCAATTTTCAATTCACAATTTCCAATGAGCATTTCCAACTCATAAATTCCCCATGTTGAGTTCTCATACTCACATGTATATTCTCTTTTCAATTCATGATTTCTAATTTGTTCAAAAAGTCTATAACTGTACATGAATTTCATGCACTTTATCAATTATCACATCATATCAAATTTCACATTACTAACAAATATACATACTTCATATTGTTCCACATTATTCTCAAATGAGAATAAATTGCATTATGTCACACAACAAAGTTTCTTTTTGCCAAATCAACTTCTAATTCTTCATTTCACTTATTCTTTTAAGTTATAATTTCACATAAATAAACATATAGAACCATAGTTCTATTTATGTATTTCATCTCCAAATCATAGTTAATTTCATTCAAATAATCCCCAAATCATTTTTATAAAGTCCTTACATTTTTAAGAGAATAACCATATTTTTTTCATAATTTTTGGACACTTAAAAACCCAAAAAAAAATATTTTTTTCGCTCTTGCCGATAGCAAGAATCGAACCCAACACCCCAGGGAAACAACCGAAAGCCACAACCAACAGGCCAATTGCCGCTGGCGATATAAGGAGGAGACAGAGAGTATTTATTACTCTCTGTCGCTGATTCTAATGTTTTTAAAAAAAATGTAAACAAGAGTATGCCACAGGGGTTCGAACCAGTCACCCCAGAGAACATAGCCTCACACAGTGACCACTTGAGCTACATGCTCAGGTTGTCACAGTACAACTTAAAATCTTTTTGAATCAATTGCCACTGTTGTTAAAAACGTCTCGATATTCAATTAATCTTTGTTTCATATTGCTTTTATAGAAGTTACTGAAAAATTCCAGATTGACTTTCCCTCACATGATTTTCATACCAGTATGCATAAAATAATTTTTATACTAATAAAAATATATTTTTTCACACAATTCAATGAATTTTAAATTATAACTACTATATTTCTCATTTCTTAGCAATTGGCCTTCTAATCTTTTTATCCACAATTTTCACATTAATTTTCTGTCATTAATCTTTTATTCAACATACAAATCTATATTTGAGTTTATCCATTCCCACATTAATTCAAAAAGATCTCTTCAACACATAAAATAGCATTAACAAAGTACTAACTTTTACATATAATTTGTGATGGTAATAAATGTATTTTCTTCCATTAATCTATGATCATAATCAATTACACATGCAACTTATAATTTTAACGATAGAATTACATACTATTTCCATGTCAACAATTCAATCAATTAGGGATCATTTTCCAAATTTAATGTGCATCTTTATTAATCATATTCATGCTTCATTGTTCAATATAATACTAGCATATTCCTAACTAGAAATAAAGAGAATTAACCCACAACTCAAATTAATAACAAAACCACATACAAGTTAATCATAACAATCCGATCCATTCATATACTAACTTCCCAATTAAAGTGTATTCTTATTAATATTTTTCATGCATCATTTTGATAATTAAATTTAGCATGGATCCCTATATTAGAAATAGGAAAAGTTACCCACCTTGTATGGAGAGAACAAACAAAATTAGCAACAAAAATTCCTTTGCGACGAGATGCACCTCCTCCTAGATGATGCGCGCACAAGCTCCAGGCCACCAAAAAAAACCGAGAGCTCTCTCCTTGGTTGATGCCGGCCTTCTTCTCCTTGTTTGAATGCAACACAATCCCACACAATTCTCTCAATCTTTTTAACTCACAACTTACTACTAAATAATGCTATTAGACTATAGGTTTGGAAGGATATAGTTTGCATAAGAATACTAGCCATGGGAGGGGGTATTTATACTAGAAATCAAATAGAATGGAGGGCTAGGATTAACTAGTTGGTTGTAGGATGGAAGGCCAAGATGAAAGTAGGAGTTATAAAAACTACCCACAACCAAATAACCACCATGCCATGACTACCACTCAAATTTTGAGTTTCCCTCCCAAAAGATGCAATCCGGCCTCCATGGAGAAGTGCATATTGCACGTGTACGTGTAGTGCACGTGCATGCAACTAGGCCTAAAAATTGTACATTTTAATTTTGTATAAAAATAAAATAGTTTTAAAATTGTCTTCTACATGACAAGTTTAAATAAAAAATATAGGTTAATCCATGGGCTTTAGTTTTGGGCCAAAATAGTTATTTTAAAATAAAATAAATAAATTACATTTTGGGCTTTTTAAGAAAAAGACTTTAAAATAAGGCTTTCTATTTATTTAAAGAAAGGCTTTTGTATAAAATAGTTTGAAAACACATATCTAAATATTTATACACATCACAATAAAATACTTATAAGATTTAATTCAACCGAAATATTGCACGTGCACACTACGTGCAAAAAAATAAAATAATTTTTCATTAATTGAAAAATCAGGGCATTACTACACTCCCTCCTTAGAATAGTTCCGTCCCCGGAACTACAGTCAAGAGCGAGAAAACAAACATACAACACACACACAAGAACAAAAAGATACAAAAAAGTACAATCAAGCAAAAAGCTCAGGATAGTCCTTCAACATCCTCTCCTCAGACTCCCAAGTAGCCTCTTCAACCAAATGGTTTCTCCAGACTACCTTGACCATCGGTATCGTCTTATTCCTCAAGACTTTTTCTCGACGATCAACAATCTCAACAGGAGACTCGATGTAATTCAGGTCCAACTGCAAACCTTCCGGCACTTCAGGCAAATGATGACTCGGATCTGGAATATAACCTGTCAGAATAGACACATGAAAGACATTGTGCACCTGAGATAAATCTTCCGTTAATTCGAGCCGGTAAGCAATTTTTCTGATCCTTTTCAATATCTTATACGAGCCTATAAACCTCGGGGCTAACTTCCTGCCTTTGCCAAATCGAACCACACCTTTACTGGGTGATACCTTCAGAAAGACGAAGTCACCAACCTCAAACTCAAGGTCCCTTCTCCGGTTGTCTGCATAGCTTTTCTGCCTGCTCTGAGCTTCCACCAACCTTTTCCTGATCAGAACAATCTTCTCAGAAGTTTGCTGTACAAGCTCAGGACCAAACAACTGACGCTCCCCAACTTCAAACCAACAAACAGGTGTCCTGCACTTCCTGCCATACAAAGCTTCGTACGGCGCCATCCCGATACTGGTCTGAAAACTGTTGTTGTAGACAAACTCCACCAAAGGTAAATGCCTTTCCCAACTGCCTCCAAAGTCTAGTATACAACACCGAAGCATATCCTCGAGAATACGGTTGACTCTCTCGGTCTGCCCATCGGTTTGCGGATGAAAAGCAGTGCTGAAATCTGTCTTGGTCCCCAAAGCTGTCTGAAGACTCCTCCAGAAATGCGAAGTAAACCGCGCATCTCGATCAGACACAATAGTTGACGGAACACCATGAAGCCGGACGATCTCGCCAACATACATCTCAGCCAACTTGTCCATCGAAGCAGTGAGTTTCATCGCCAAAAAGTGAGCGGACTTGGTTAGTCGATCGACTATAACCCAATTCGCATCATTGCCTTTAGAACTCTTAGGCAATCCCGTGATGAAATCCATACTGATGTTATCCCACTTCCATTCCGGAATAGGTGACGGCTGTAATAGACCTCCGGGTCTCTAGTTTTCGGCTTTGACTTGCTGACAAACCTCACACTTCGCCACAAATTCAGCCACATCCCGCTTCAAACTTGACCACCAGAAATGTTGTTTGATGTCTTTATACATCTTAGTACTCCCAGGATGTACCGACAAAAGAGTAGCATGTGCCTCTTGAAGAATACTCTCTTTCAGGTCCGCCTGATTTGGAACACATAGCCTCTCTCCAAACCACAGCACTCCATCCTTGATTTGAAATCTGGGCAACCTGCCAGCACCAACCTGCTCCTTCATCTCCAAGATATCAGCATCAACCTCCTGACTTGCAATGATCCTTCCATTCAGTGTAGGCTGAAGCCTCAACTGAGCCAAAGATGCTCCCAATCCTTGCAAGACAACCTCAATACCTGCTCGATCCAATTCCTCAATCAGATGCTTCTGAGTTGTAATCAAACTGGCTAAACTGCTCTTGCGACTAAGTGCATCAGCCACAACATTAGCTTTCCCAGGATGATACTTGATCTCAGGTCGCATGTCCTCAAGCACTTCCAACCATCTCCGCTGCCTCAAATTCAGATCCCTCTGCTGATATATATACTTCAAGCTCTTGTGGTCCGTGTACATGTTCAGCTTCTCACCGTACACGTAGTGCCTCCATTGCTTCAGGGCAAAGATAATCGCAGCCAACTCTAGATCATGAGTCGGGTAATTCTTCTCATGCGGTCGTAGTTGCCTAGACCCATAAGCGATTACTCTTTCCTCTTGCATTAAGACACAACCAAGCCCACGATGTGAAGCATCGCTATAAACATCATACTCAACACCTGCTCTAGGCAAAGCCAAAATAGGTGCAGTAGTCAGCTTCTCTTTCAACTCCTGAAAGCTTGCCTTACATTGCTCAATCCACTTGAAGTTCACATTCTTCTTGGTCAGTCCAGTAAGCGGCACGGCTATCTGAGCATAACCTTGAATGAATCTCCGGTAGTATCCAGTCATCCCAAGAAAACTTTTGACTTCCTTCACTGTAGTAGGCCTAGCCCAATCTCTCACTGCCTCTATCTTCTGAGGGTCAGTTGCCACTCCCTCCTTAGAAAGTATGTGACCTAGGAATGCCACTTCAGATTTCCAAAAATCACACTTGGATAACTTGACATACAACTCCTGCTCTTCCAGCTTCTTCAACACTGCTGCTAGATGCTCGGTGTGCTCCTCCTCTGACTTGGAGTACACGAGAATATCGTCGGTAAACACCACGACGAAAGAATCAATGAACGGCCTCAGAACTCTGTTCATCAAATCCATGAAGATTGCGGGTGCATTCGTCACTCCGAATGGCATAACTAAGAATTCGTAATGCCCATGCCGAGTTCTAAATGCAGTTTTGTGCACATCTTCGGCTTTCACTCGAACTTGGTGATATCCTGATCGAAGATCTATTTTGGAGAATACAGCTGCTCCTTGTAGACGATCGAACAAATCATCAATTCGAGAAATCAGATACTTATTCTGAACAGTGACCTTATTCAGCTCCCGGTAATCGATACACATTCTCATCGATCCATCCTTCTTCTTTACCAAAAGCACTGGTGCTCCCCAAGGTGACGCACTAGGTTGAATAAAGCCTTTCTCCAACAGTTCCTCAATCTGCCGTTTCACCTCATCCTGTTCCACTGGAGCCGTACTATACGGTGCTTTAGAAATGGGTGCACTTCCCGGTTGAACAGTGATGCTGAACTCTACATCACGATGCGGGGGTAACCCAGGAAAATCTTCCAAGAACACAGTCTGATAGTCCCGAACCACAGGAATCCCTTGCACTTCCACAGGAGTCTCTTCCTTGCGGATAGTTGCCACCAGCTTAGAGCATTTCTTCTTCCCTTGGAAAGTGACTTCAGGTCCACCTGGAGCCTTCACTGTTACCGTCTTGGTCTTACACTTGATGCTTGCACTGTACACCGACATCCAATCAATGCCAATGATAACATCGACTCCCAAGATAGTCAGCTTGATCAGATCAATGCCAAAGATTCTATCCCCAATCACAATCTCGCAATCAGCATAATACCGATCAGTGGTTAAAGTTTTTCCTGACGGAGTAGCTACTGCTAAGATCTTGCCTGGAAAAATCTTCGGTTCAACCCCCAACACTTTAGCAAATTTTGGAGACACAAATGTATGAGAGGATCCAGTATCGAATAACACAACAGCTTTCATTCCATTAAGATATAGTTCGCCTGTTACATAATACACACCATTACGTAACAGTTTCACAATATAAGCGGGAAAAGAAATGACAAAAACTCTAAACACCAGCCCCCGTACCAGAGATGACCTGATCTGCCTCATCAGCATCAGCTTCCGTCAAGGCAAATACTTGCCCTGGTTGGTACGGCCTCTTCCCAGTCTGTTGCGTTGGTGCGTTGCTATTACCATTCCGTGGTTTGAGACATTGAGATCGGTAATGTCCCGTTTCACCACAGTTGAAGCAAGTCACCGCAGGAGGTCTCACCACTTTGTTTCCAGGTCCTCCAGCCACACTAATAGCGTTTGCCCCTGTCGGTTTGAAACTCTGTGCAGATGGTTGCCCCTTGAAACTCCCAGAATGTGCAGGCCTCTTTCCAGACTGCCAGTTGTTCCTCCGGTTCTGAACAACATGGAACTGCTCCATATCTGCTTCCATCGCTGCTGCCCTCTTGACCAGCTTGTCGAATCTCCTGATACCAAGAGGTATCATCCGGGATCTCAAGCTCGGCCTCAATCCATGCTCGAACTTACGAGCCTTCTTAGCCTCATCCATCACCAGTTCTGGAGCATACCTAGAGAGCTGAGTAAACTTGGTCTCGTACTCTCTCACTGACATGCCGCCTTGCTGAAGTGACAGAAACTCCATTGCCTTCTTCTCCTGGACATCGGAGGGGAAATAGTGACTGCGGAATTCTTCCAGAAATTCCTCCTAGCCAAGCACTATACCTCCCATGGTCCTCTTCATGGATTGCCACCAAACCACCGCATCTTTCTCCAGTTGTAAAGTCGCCAACTTGACCTTGCTGCCTTCAGGGGTCTCTAGCACTTCAAAGATCGTCTCCACTTGACGGATCCAGTTGTCAGCCGCATCTGGGTCTGACTTCCCTTCGAAAACGGGTGGTTTCATTCGCTTGAACGATTCCACTAGTTTGATCGCTTCGGGCACTGGATTCACCGCCCCCCTTGCTTGGTTTTGGTTCATAGCCACGGCGTTGAGCGTCTGATAGACCCTCGCAAGTTCCGTTTCTAGATCCAAACCTTCCCCATTCCTTGCTCCTCTTCTCGACATATTCTGATGCAAAAAGATCCATTAAATTCGAAGTATAAGACAAGAATTTAAACCAACTTCCATTTCATTGAATTCCAAAGTTTATACATTCGAATTAAAAACATTTTTGACATCAGAATGGAAAATAATAGAAGCTAAGACAGTCTAACTCCTATGGGTCCTCTTCGCTGCTCGAAGTTCTTCCCGTAGTTTATCAACTTCATCCTTCATCACATCAGTCAAATTCTTCCTCTTCTCGAGTTCCCATACTCGATGACTGAGAACAGAAAAGTCGTCCTTCCGTTTCGCCAGCTGAGCCTCCAACAATCCGACTCTCTCTCGCAGTGTCTCTACCTGCCTCTGAAGAGAAGTCACAAGACTATTTGGAACTGGTTCTTCTTCTTCGTAAGAAGAAGAGTCATCAGATGAATCCGGAGGTGGGGTAATCTCTCGGGATTCAGGCCATTCTTCTCCGTCAGAATCTGCTTGCCCTGGGTAGTACTCGTCCTCAGAATCTGCCTGTCCAGGATGGTACTCTTCCTCAATGATATGCCAGTCGTCGCCTCCAGCAGGGACGAAGTGATTAGTCATCTTAGAATAGAGAGGAGGAAATATAAATCGTAGAGCAACATAAATGTAAATCACTTACATTTAAATCTCTAGACTCAAACACACACTCTAATGTCCACATCTAGGGTGTCGTTCCTTATAAATTTGTACAAGTGTGGAAACGTGGAAGCGTGGCTCTGATACCACTCTGTAACGCCCCGAATCCCAAATACACTGAATTTGAGATGTTCTAGAGGATCTTTTCGCTTCCTTTAGTACAATTTTACAAGGAAATTTAAACTTTTCACTTTACATCAGAGTTTACATCAATATTACACTTTACATTTGCACAACGGAAGTAAAATTTACAACAATTAAATAAATGTACAACAACATGGTATAATCTTTGAGCATCCATTCCTCTTTAACCTTTAACATGTCATTTACCTGCATATAAGACTGTGGGTACGTCAGTTTATTCAATCGACGAACATTATACACGGCCATCCTCTCTATACCGGAAATAGTATAACTCAATTTTCCATATTTAACAAACACAAACTTGTTACATTTCAAACTAAAGGGACTACCCTATGGATGTCGTGTTGTGATTGTGCACTTAATCCTTAATGCATTTATTTATGTTACATGACACTAATGCGCACTTGTTCGGATTCTATGCATCCCATACTACATAGGTCCGAGGGCAAGCCCTTATTCGTTCTTCATCTTTGTAGGGTTCAATCCCTCGTTATAACTTAATCTACTACTGTAACTACGGTAGTGTCTTAGATGTCCTATGATCTACGAGCCCATGTCCAGGCAGCCTAGAGGGGAATCCCACGCACTGACACGACGCATCGAGCAGGCAACCTATGGACAATTCAGCCTCCGCCATGGAACAATGGCACCACCCATAGCCACTCGAACATCCCACGAGCATCGCCACCGGGACGATAATTCTGGAGTAGCGCCCACGCCATGTCTTGACGCATCAAGCAGGCAGCCTGTGGATCGCTCTCACACCGCTAATCCAATGGCCCCCATACTCGTGTTTTTCTTCTACTTTCATCACGTCTCCACTATGTACTAATCCTTAGTTTTATATCAAAAACCATGAACAAAAATCAAATCTCTAGAGTTAGCCGCTCCACTAAACCGGACTTATTCATTCATTTCAACATGACCAACCTTGGTCTAATTTCATTTCATTTCATTTCATTTTCAAATGCCGGGGGAGACTTAGCTACTCTTTTATTTCAATTTTCAATTCACAATTTCCAATGAGCATTTCCAACTCATAAATTCCCCATGTTGAGTTCTCATACTCACATGTATATTCTCTTTTCAATTCATGATTTCTAATTTGTTCAAAAAGTCCATAACTGTACATGATTTCATGCACTTGATCAATTATCACATCATATCAAATTTCACATTACTAACAAATATACATACTTCATATTGTTCCACATTATTCACAAATGAGAATAAATTGCATTATGTCACACAACAAAGTTTCTTTTTGCCAAATCAACTTCTAATTCTTCATTTCGCTTATTCTTTTAAGTTACAATTTCACATAAATAAACATATAGAACCATAGTTCTATTTATGTATTTCATCTCCAAATCATAGTTAATTTCATTCAAATAATCCCCAAATCATTTTTATAAAGTCCCTTACATTTTTAGGAGAATAACCATATTTTTTTAATAATTTTTGGACACTTAAAAATCCAAAAAAAAATATTTTTTCACTCTTGCCGATAGCAAGAATCGAACCCAGCACCCCAGGGAAACAACCGAAAGCCACAACCAACAGGCCAATTGCCGCTGGCAATATAAGGAGGAGACAGAGAGTATTTATTACTCTCTGTCACTGATTCTAATGTTTTTTAAAAAAATGTAAACAATAGTATGCCACAGGGGTTCGAACCAGTCACCCCAGAGAACACAGCCGCACACAGTGACCACTTGAGCTACATGCTCAGGTTGTCACAGTACAACTTAAAATCTTTTTGAATCAATTGCCACTGTTGTTAAAAACGTCTCGATGTTCAATTAATCTTTGTTTCATATTGCTTTTATAGAAGTTACTGAAAAATTCCAGATTGACTTTCCCTCACATGATTTTCATACCAGTATGCATAAAATAATTTTTATACTAATAAAAATATATTTTTTCACACAATTCAATGAATTTTACATTATAACTACTATATTTCTCATTTCTTAGCAATTGGCCTTCTAATCTTTTTATCCACAATTTTCACATTAATTTTCTGTCATTAATCTTTTATTCAACATACAAATCTATATTTGAGTTTATCCATTCCCACATTAATTCAAAAAGATCTCTTCAACACATAAAATAGCATTAACAAAGTACTAACTTTTACATATAATTTGTGATGGTAATAAATGTATTTTCTTCCATCAATCTATGATCATAATCAATTACACATGCAACTTATAATTTTAACGATAGAATTACATACTATTTCCATGTCAACAATTCAATCAATTAGGGATCATTTTCCAAATTTAATGTGCATCTTTATTAATCATTTTCATGCTTCATTGTTCAATATAATACTAGCATATTCCTAACTAGAAATAAGGAGAATTAACCCACAACTCAAATTAATAACAAAACCACATACAAGTTAATCATAACAATCCGATCCATTCATATACTAACTTCCCAATTAAAGTGTATTCTTATTAATATTTTTCATGCATCATTTTGATAATTAAATTTAGCATGGATCCCTATATTAGAAATAGGAAAAGTTACCCACCTTGTATGGAGAGAACAAACAAAATTAGCAACAAAAATTCCTTTGCGACGAGATGCACCTCCTCCTAGATGATGCGCGCACAAGCTCCAGGCCACCAAAAAAAACCGAGAGCTCTCTCCTTGGTTGATGCCGGCCTTCTTCTCCTTGTTTGAATGCAACACAATCCCACACAATTCTCTCAATCTTTTTAACTCACAACTTAATACTAAATAATGCTATTAGACTATAGGTTTGGAAGGATATAGTTTGCATAAGAATACTAGCCATGAGAGGGGGTATTTATACTAGAAATCAAATAGAATGGAGGGCTAGGATTAACTAGTTGGTTGTAGGATGGAAGGCCAAGATGAAAGTAGGAGTTATAAAAACTACCCACAACCAAATAACCACCATGCCATGACTACCACTCAAATTTTGAGTTTCCCTCCCAAAAGATGCAATCCGGCCTCCATGGAGAAGTGCATATTGCACGTGTACGTGTAGTGCACGTGCATGCAACTAGGCCTAAAAATTGTACATTTTAATTTTGTATAAAAATAAAATAGTTTTAAAATTGTCTTCTACATGACAAGTTTAAATAAAAAATATAGGTTAATCCATGGGCTTTAGTTTTGGGCCAAAATAGTTATTTTAAAATAAAATAAATAAATTACATTTTGGGCTTTTTAAGAAAAAGGCTTTAAAATAAGGCTTTCTATTTATTTAAAGAAAGGCTTTTGTATAAAATAGTTTGAAAACACATATCTAAATATTTATACACATCACAATAAAATACTTATAAGATTTAATTCAACCGAAATATTGCACGTGCACACTACGTGCAAAAAAATAAAATAATTTTTCATTAATTGAAAAATCAGGGCATTACAGTCGCGACAGTCGACTGGTTTGGAGGAACTGTCGACTTAGTCGAGAGCAAATAAAACAAACAAAAATATCAAGTAATACTTCTGTCAGTCGACTGGGTACTGTACACAGTCGACTGTCTAGAGCATAAAATTCAGCCAAGAATATATAAGCAAATAGTACTTGGTCAGTTGCCTGAAAACTAGTTTTAAGTCGACTTACACAAGATAAAAAATTTAAGAAATATCATAAAAACTGCAAATTCCTAGTTCTCTTCTTAAGGTGATAAAAGTGTCTTCCTTAAGTGGTTTAGTAAAGATATCTGCTACTTATTTATCAGTAGAAATAAAGTCTAAAGATATATTTCCCTTTAAAACATGATCACGTAGAAAATGATGTCTAATATCAATGTGTTTCGTACGTGAATGTTGTATCGAATTTTTAGATAAATTAATTGCACTGGTATTATCACACATTATAACAGGTTTTGAAAATGAAATACCATAATCTAATAGGGTTTGTTTCATCCACAAAATTTGGACACAAGCCAAACTTGCAGCTATATATTCAGCTTCTGTAGTAGATAGGGATACCGAATTTTTCTTTTTACTGCATCAAGATACTAGTGAGTGTCCCAAAAAGTGACACGTTCCACTAGTACTTTTACGATCAGTTTTACTGCCTGCAAAATCATTGTCACTATACGACAAAAGTTAAAAATTATCAGTGCGTGGATAAAATAAACCATACTCAGATGTGCCTCTAATGTACTTAAAATACGTTTCACAGCTTTTAAGTGAGACTCTTTAGGACTCGACTCATATCTAGCACAAAAACATACACTAAACATAATGTCTGGTCTAGTAGCAGTTATATATAAGAGTGAGCCAATCATACCTCGATAGAGTTTTTGATCGACACTCTTACCTAATTCATCTTTGTCAAGTATAGTAGTAGTAGTCATAGGTGTGGTCTTACTACTTGTGCTATCCATGTCAAACTGTTTGAGTAATTCCTTTGTATATTTTCTTTGATTAATAAATATGCCATTTGGTGACTGTTTAATTTGTAGTCCAAGGAAATAATTGAGTTCACCCATGTTACTCATCTCAAAATCATTTTTCATGGTATTAGCAAACTCTTGAAATAGACTACTATTAGTAGAGCCAAAGATTACGTCATCTACATATATTTGTATAATTAGAATATCAGTCTCTATTTTCCTAATAAACAAAGAAGTATCTACTTTACCTATTTCAAAACCAGTTTCTAATAGAAAAGTCATCAATCAATCATACCAAGCATGAGGTGCTTATTTAAGACCATATAAAGTCTTTTTCAATTTAAAAAAGTGGTTTGGAAATTGTTCATGTTCGAAACCGTGTGGTTGCCTAACATAAACATCTTTCTTAATAAAACCATTAAGAAAAGCACTTTTAACATCTATTTGGAAAAGTGTAAAATTCATAAAACATGCAAAACATAATAAGATCCTAATTGATTCTAGTCGAGCAACAGGAGCATATGTTTCATCAAAATCTATGCCTTCTTCTTGATTATATCCTTGAGCAACTAATCTAGCCTTGTTCCTAATGACTTGTCCTGATTCATCTAACTTGTTTTTGAATACCCATTTGGTACCAATTATAGTATGGTCAGGAGGTCGTGGAACCCATACATCATTTCTTTTAAATTGGTTTAATTCATCTTGCATGGCATTCATCCAAAATTCATTCTCACAAGCTTCTTGTATATTTTCGGTTCAAAATCCGACAAGAAAGCCGTATGAGAAATCATATTAACATGAGATCTTATTTGAATACCACGTGAGATGTCACCAATTATTAAGTCATGAGGATGATCTGTAACTTCAACAAATGATTTTGGTAAAGTTTGACTCATCACAACAGGATCAGTCGACTTGACTAGTCCATCAGCCGACTGATTCACATCAGTCAACTTGATTTCCTTATCGGTCGACTTATCTGTTAGGGTCTCTAGTGATTTAATTACGTTATTTAAAGGTGATGAATTAGTTTCATCATCTTCAATAACAGTAGATGAAGTCAGAGATTCATCAAATGAAACATGTATGGATTCTTCAATAGTCAAAGTTGACTTATTGAAGATCCTATATACCTTACTCCTATTTGAGTATCCAATGAAGATACCTTCATTAGATCTAGGATCAAACTTATCTAAATTATCTTTAGCATTTAAAATGAAACACTTGCAACCAAATGCTTTAAAGTAAGATACTTTAGGAATCCTATCAAAAAAAGTTCATAACATGTTTTCTTAAGCTTAGGCCTAATCAAAATTCTATTTAAAACATAACACGCTGTTGAAACAGCTTCAGCCCAGAAGTACTTAGGCAAATTGCTTCCAACAAGCATAGTACATACACACTCTTGCAAAGTCCTATTCTTTCTTTCAACCACTCCATTTTGTGGTGAAGCTCTAGGAAATGCAAATGAATGTGTTATACCATTCTTGTTGCAATATTCTGAAAACGTTTCATTCTCAAATTCTCCACCATGATCACTTCTAATAGTGACTATGGTTAGAGATTTTTGATTTTGAATTAGTTTACAAAAATTTTCAAATACTTCAAAGGCATCATTCTTATATTTTAAAAAGAAAATCCATGTGAATCTTGAAAAACCATCTACTAAAACAAATACATACCTACTTTTATTTAAAGAAGCGACTCTAGTAGAACCAAATAAATCCATATGGATTAATTCGAGAGTCTTACTAGTAGAAATCATTTTTTTTGGTCTTAATAGTAGATTTGACTTGTTTACCTAGTTGACATGCATCACATAACTTATCCTTTTTATAGGATAGTCTTGGCAGTCCTTTAACTATGTTGTACTTAGACAATTTAGTAATATTTTTCATATTCACATGGCCAAATCTCTTATGCCAAAGCCAAGAATCATTGTTAGAAGCTACTAAGCAAAAATCATTCGAAAAATCATTTGATTTTAAACATAACTCATAAATATTATTTTTCCTAAAGCCTTGAAAAATTACATTTTGCATGGTAGAATCATAAATTAAACACGCATCTTTTTCAAAAATAATTTTATATCCCTTATCACACAATTGGCTTATACTTAACATATTATGCTTAAGACCACTAACAAGAAAAACTCCTTTATTATTAGGGGTAGTGTTCTTACCGACCATGCCTATTTTAAAAACCTTCCCTTTGTTGTTGTCACCGAATGTGACTGTTCCTCCATCAATCTCTTGTATGGAAGATAGGAGGTTGGCAAGACCAGTCATGTGCTTGGAGCATTCGCTGTCAAGTATCCAACGTTCTCTTTTAGGTACCTATAAAAAAATTATTGTGAATATGGTACCCTTTTTATTGGGTCCGAAAGGGATTAGTTTTTGGGAAACCAAACCCAAAATGAGTTTGATTTACCACCAAATGCAGGAATATAATCTACAGAATTACATACAGTAAGAACATATGAATTTATATAAGTAATTCTATCTTTTTGACTCAGGTTGATTGGAACCCATATATTTTTGCTCTGTCCAGTCGACTTTATCGAACCTTTCAGTCGACTGTTACCGAAATCCAGTCGACTGGGAGGTGAAATATGTTGACTTATCTGAGGTATTCGTCTCTTTGAATAAGACTCTGAACCTCTGGACAGATGACTGAAATTGGGGTTCAGTCAACTGGTCCGAACGACAGAGTTACTCTTTTTATTGAAAACAACAGTTTTTGGTTTTTCAAAAAACTCATATAATTTATTCTTAACACTAGAAATAGATTCAGCTTTATTACTACTAGTATTATTAGAGACATGATGTTTTTCAAGAGACTTTTGAAAACCAAGTTCAAATCTCTTATTAGTTTGAACTTGATTTTGGAGAACTTCATTCAAATTCTCCTTTTCATTGTTAAATTTAGATACATTCTTGGATATTTCTTCATATTTTTTTTTTAAGAGATTCAAGACCTATATCTAAATTAGAAAGTCTAGAATTTAAAGACTTGACTTCAACATTTAAGTCAAGATTCTCTTGAGAAAGTGTTTGATTAACTTTCTCTAAGTTTTTAACTCAATTTTTTTCTTTCTTAAGTTCTTGAAAAATCTCATTAAAAGCATCTAATAAGTCATTTGAATAAAAGTTATCACTTACTTTGTTTTGTGTAGCCATAAAGCATACATTAGCAACTTCATTTGTCTCTTCATTTTCTTCTTCCGGTGAAGAGTCACTATCGTCCCAAGTTGCTTAATACGCCTTCTTGTTCTTCATGTACTTGTTCTTTGTGTAATTGTCCTTCTTGAAATTGGAAGCCTTTCCTTCAGATTTCGCATTCTCTAATGGGCAATCCTTCTTCATATGACCTGTCTTGTTACACTTGAAACAAGTTGGAAGTTCATTAGTATCTTTAGATTTGGAATTAAATTTACATTTCCTTAGAAACTTTTTGAACTTTCTCGTGAACATGGCTATCTCTTCCTCATCTTCTTCTTCATCTTCGGAGTCCGACATGGCCTTGAACGCGAGTGACTTTTTCTTTGATTGTTGAGGTTCTAGATCCTTCTTGCGTTCTTCAAGTTGAACTTCATATGCCATAAGATTTCTCACAAGATTCTCAAGAGAGAGTTGTGTTAAATCGTTGGCCTCTTCTATGGCGATGGTCTTCTTCTCCCATTCGGGGGTTAAGGCACGAAAAACTTTCCTCACCATTTTGGCTTAAGTGTATGTCTTTCCAAGATCCACAAGAGAATTTGTAATATCCGGGAACCTTCTGATCATATCTGACACATTCTCGTTCTTCTTCATGTGAAACATCTCGAACCTATGAACAAGAACAGATATCTTAGATTCTTTAACTTTATTAGTACCTCCATGAGTTACCTCGAGTGTGTGCCAAATTTGATACGCTGTTTTTGAATTGGACACACAATTGAACTCCTCCTTGGTAAGAGCACAAAATAGAGCGTTCATCACCTTTGCATTGTTCATTGTTTCGCTCTTCATGTCATCGTTCCATTGTGCATAAGGAATTGTAGGAGCGGTGTACTCAGTCTCTGTCATGTTCCATATCTCATAGTTGATGGACTGAAGGTGGATTTTCATTCGACACTTCCAATAGTTGTAGTTGGTCCCATCGAAAAGGGGTGGCCTTTGTGTGGATTGGCCTTCATGGTATTGGCTTGCATTAGAAGTAGTTGCCATTGCACTTAACCAGGCTCTGATACCAAGTGTTGGATCCTGTAGGCAAGGTAAATAACACTTGAGGGGGGGTTGAATAGTGTTGTTTAAAAAATAATTAAGAAATTGAACTTTTCGTTCTATCCAGTCGACTTAAAAGGAGTATACAGTTGACTGGGGCGCCAGATAAGAAGAGTGTTTTATACAAATCTGATCAGTCAACTTATAGCAGAAACTCAGTCGACTTACCAGACAAGTGTTCGAAGAGTATTTGATACAAGTCTGATCAGTCGACTTATAGAGGAGACTCAGACGACTTGCTAGACAAGTTTTCGAATAAAACACAGAAAAATTGAAATGCAAGTAAAGAAGATACAACCACAGAGAGAGTCAACCACAGAGTACACAGCGATGTATCTTGGTTCGGTCCTCCCGACCTACATCCAATCCCCTACGGCATTTGACAACAACCTTAACAAGCCCGTAGACCTCTCTCACCATTAGAGAGAGCACACCCACTCTACAACCTAGAGTGAAACCCCGACTCTACAACCTAGAGCCTTACTCTCAAACCGAGAGGACCACTCTCACAACCCGAGAGTGAAAAATAACAAAAGAGTTACAACAACCTATAGCCTTGTTTGTGATTTGTGATTTTTGTATGGTGGCTAATAGGTCAACTTCTGAAATCAATCTAAAACGAATTTGATGTATATTAGACTAATTTTCAGAGAACCAAGACTTAGAGAATATGAATGCTTCTTAGAATTCTTGTTCTTTTCAAAAACAAAAGAAAATGCTTGGATCCTTTACCAAGTGATTTTTACACTCTATTTATAGAGTTAGACTCACTGGACGTTGAGAAACAGTTGCACCAATTGTCAACCAACGGAAATGAATGTTTTGAATTTGAAAAACAAGTTTTAAAAATAGAAAACTGTCGAAACCGCTTGAACAATCGACTGGGTTGCCATAATAAGTCGACTGGTCAGAGCTTGTATGAGTTCAGACAGTTTCGTAATAAGACAGTCGACTAGTTCCGAAGAGTGGTCGACTGGTACTCAACAGCTGATCTTATTCAAGCTTGTTTCGACCTTTTAACTTATGTAAAACACTCAATTATTAAAAGATATGTGTGAGTGTGTGTGTGACAAGGCTATTACAACATTTCTAAGACTCAAAGAGTAAAAATTATAATTGTTACAAGACACATAATACAAAATATTTTGAAGCACTAGTCTTGTCTTCAACTTGAGTCTTTGACTTGAACTTGAGCCATTCTCTTTATGTCTTGAAGCTTGTTTGATCCAATGTGACTTGAACTTAGGTCTTTGTAGTTTGATCGATTCTTTTGAAAGCTTCATTGGATCAACTTTGCCTTTGTGTATTGCACCATGGTATTTGTCTTTGATACATCCTGCAATATATATAGGTGGTAGTACAACTTTGCATTGTGTTGCAGTCATCAAAACTAAGAATCAACACTCACCGCTCGAGATGTGTTTGCTACATGTTAGATCGTATATATAAACAACTTAGTCAAAGTCGCAAAAAAACAAGAGCTATGCTAAACGCCTAAGGAGGAGGTGATTATTCAATCGCATGTTGATAACTAGGGTTATACCAATTGTACTTCGCCGTTCCCCTAACTGTCAGCGTGTAGTAGAAGGACCACATGAAAGATGACAAGTAGAAAGACTAGAAGGGAGTGGGGAATTTTATAGGCTTTTGTGGGAGGAAGTCCACGATCCTCGCAATGCTGATATGGACTGATCCAAACCCTCCAACTCCATCTAACGGATTCAAATGGAGAATGTTTCAACCCCCAAGGTTAAAGAGCATTTAAACTCCCAAGAAATAAAAACGGTTCAATTCCCAAGATGGAATGGTTTTTCAACTCCTAAGGTTAAGAAACGTTTCAACTCCCAAGGTATTTTCCCACATGCCAGTCCACATGACCACACATGTGACAACCCCTAGGGCTCCGAGAGCCTCAGAATGGGAACAGGTCAGTTCCGCCGAAGCTGCCCACAATTTATGAAATTCATATGCGAGAAATTCGACGCAAAAAAGCAAAGAGTCTTGATTATTAACGCACTCGGAAAATTGATGGACAAATACATATTGATACATTCGGCACGGTTGATGAATTACAAAAAGATACAATAAGTTACAACTAGTTGTAGAGATTGGCTACGAAACCTCCTCGTTGGGGGCGCCTACCTTCGGTCTTGCGTACACCAACTTGAGGCCGACCGACCTGGTTTGTGACTCAACCGTTCGATTAGGCCCCTCCCAAGGACTAGCCATGCTTAACAATTTGGCTACTCTGCTCTAAGCATCTTCTGGGTTTGTAGGCTCCAACCAGACTATCGAAGTGGGACCTTGGACAGAGGTACAACCATTATGAAGAGAAGTGCTCAAGACCCCGCCACTTTGAACTTTCATCTTCAACCGGTATATCTCCAACTCCTTCTCCACCAGCATCTCTCGAAGAAAAGAGTCTGCTGAACACATCGCACCTTCCGAGGAAGGGGTCGAGACGACCCATCGGCGAGAGCTTTTAGAGACCCAGAGTGGCCCAAATCCCTGTCGACCATCGCATTTTTTAGACGAGCAAGTTCCAAGCTTATTTGATCCGACCTTCGGATGTGGTATGAAAATGCCAACTCCCTACCCATCGCTTCTTTATGGTGGCGAGCCAAGCTCGACTCCACAATATGTAATCTATTCCTAAGGAATTTAAGCTCAGCATCTCGAGAGTCAATGAAAGCACGTTCGGCGATCTAGAAAGAAACAAAAATCCCACGTTACGCCGAGCCCTAATGACTTGAAAAAATTCTAAAAGGCCGGATAAATATCACGTTGAGAAGTTCGGCCGCCAAAAAAATATATTCAAATTCAAATGTTTCATACAAAAAACGGTGGCCAGTCTGCAATTGGCGAATACTAAACAAAAGAAAGAAAAATAGTAAGAGCTAACATCCTACTGCTTGGGAGAGGGATGCACCTGTCATGCCCTGCTTTTCATTATACGGAAACACGGGCACGCAAATGAGGCACAACGAATGCAAATGAGGCACAGCGAATGATGGGTACATCATCCATAAGCTGTAACAGTTTAACTTAACAATATAAAATATGAAAATCATCATGCATGTAATGAAATATCACATAAACATGAATAATCCATGAAGTATCTCATACATAACCAGTATCTGGAAGGTAAATAATTTTGGGTCAACAAAGCCTAGAATATAAAGTACGAGAGTAACACAATGCTGGAAATAAAATAACTTGAATGAAATAACTATGACTATTAATCCTAC
Source organism: Hemerocallis citrina (assembly GCA_017893485.1). Classification (NCBI taxonomy): domain Eukaryota; kingdom Viridiplantae; phylum Streptophyta; class Magnoliopsida; order Asparagales; family Asphodelaceae; genus Hemerocallis; species Hemerocallis citrina. Next base: position 288,360,319 of record CM030361.1, read on the forward strand.
TCCAATCTTTACAAGATTAGTTCTCCAAGTCCTTCAATTGCTTCCTCCGAGATACCTGTAATCTCAACATCTAGAGATGAGAAAAATATCCATTAGAGCAAGCTACGGGTGACAAGTAGTAGAAAGCAGTAAAATGAGAAATAAAGGATTATATAACAAGAGCAAGAAATTGGAACGATATTAGAGTCAATAAATGATAAACGATAACAAAATCAAAAGTCGATAATCAATAATTCAGTAATCGGGAATCAATGTCCAATAACTAGTATTCCGTATCAATGTCAATGTTTAATGTTCATCTCATGTCTATCAGTCTTTTATTAACATACCTAATGCACGTAATCCTGCGTTCTATACCACAGGTTTGGGTTCATACAATCAAGTAAACGTTTAGACTATAGTGGTGAATTCTACAGAACCACGTACTCGGGTCTTACATATCAATGACCAATGAACGATGACCAATGACCGATAACTAATACACGATGAATCGGGATACTACAGTCAGTAATCCACAATCAATCGATGACCAATATGACCGATAATAATGACCAATACAGGCTGTGACTAATATCCCCTCCCGAGTACACTCTCCTATATTGTCCACTACTAAGTCGACCCTTATTTTCCCGACTTGTTATTATTTTATTGATAATCAGTTATGAACATACAATTAATATGATCAATGAGAATGGTGGTAACGAAAATTATGCAACGTGTACCATCGATGAGAACGGTAGTATCAATACAATATCAAGAAGATATCAAGACTATGTAATACATGAAATATACATATTTCAATTCATTAAATATGGAAAACAACGAGTTTATATGCAAAAACATAACAATGTAGACTCTGGACAGCAGCACCTATTGGTACTCAAATTTACTTTTTCGCTGCTACAAGAATGCAAATCCAATTCCGTCAGAGATTCTAGAAAGTAGACTCTCTGTCAGTGCCAACACATATTCACACGATACATTATGGTTACAGAAGCTACTTCGATCAATCAATTCTTTACAGGTTTCGTGCACAGTCTCGGTTCTGAAAATTATAAAATGCCAGTACTAAAATAGTGATTACTTACAATCTATAAATCGAATTGAGGAACCATAAGATGTTTCGGATTTAAGACTCGGTGTTCTGCAATTTCTATGTACGAAGTTCTAAGTTTTAGTGTCAGGTACTGGGTCGTAACCTCAGAACAAATTCGGGCAAACGACAGTGCATCATATATGAATGTTCAATAATACGATAAATTTACGGTTCAAGATTTATATCGATAACAATGGCATTACTACTTGCCAGAATTCAATAATTGTTTTCTTGAACCAGAACAATAAAAATGAGTTCGAGGGACGCTTTCCTGTATTATACGAAAGTTACGATGGGAAGAAGAGCGGTGACGACAAGAATCCACGGCAGCGAGATGCAGCAAGAACAATAACAACAACACACAGTAAACCAAGTGGTCGGATGCTTTGGTGTTCGGTTTGGCATCGGGACAGCAAGGTAGAAGAAGGTGGTTTCTGCTCGGTGGCGGGGGCAGCGGGATGCGGTCGTCGGCGGTTCCGGGGAAGGCGGCAGCTACGAGAGGTGACGGAAAAGGAGGCTCGGGAATGTTGCGGGGTTGCTGGAGCTCAGTGGGGAACGGGAGAGGCAGACGAATGTGGTGGAGTCGCGAGGTAGTGACTGTGGAGGAGCGTCAAGGTTAGGTGGTGCTCGACTGCAATGATGGGTTCTCGAGGGTGCAGCGAGGTTGAGCAGTGGTTACCGAAGCGAGAGACGGAGCTTCAGGGCTAAGATGGCTGAAGGTGATGGCAAGGGCAGTGGCAGTGGCGAGGAGCTTGAGCGCTAGTGAAGGTTGGCGAGGGCAACAGGGCTATGTCAGTGAAGGCGAGGTGGCTGGAGTCGAGTTAGATGGAGAGGAGGAGCCTACGGGGTGCAGTTGAGGGTGGTTCGACGGTCGTAGGAGGTAGTCGGAAGGAGGGAGATAGGGCTTCGATGATGGTGAGCGACGAGGTTGAAGATGAGGGAGAGCAGCGGGTCAGTGGCGGTGTAGGTGTAGCAGGGACGAAGGCGGTCGGGAGGTGCGTAGACGTGCGGTTTCGGTGAGGTGGTGATGGTGAGGGTGGAGGAACAGGGCACTAGGGGATGGTGCTGGCGATGCTGAGTGGAGCTCGCGATGGCGGGAGGTGACTGCAACGGGGAGGTCGCAGTGGTGGGGCGACAGAGGCTGCAATGGAGGTGGTCGGAGGTGAGCAACGGAGGACTGCGGTGCAGGACGTGTTTCGTTGCAGTGATTCTCGAGTGGTTGTCGAGCGGAGGTTGCGGCGATGATGGGGAAGGAGCAGGCGGTGGCTTCGATGGGTGCTGGAGGCTCGAGGCGAAGGTGGACCAATGGCGTCGAGGGGATGGCTCAAGCGGTTGGAGGTGCTCAGGGTGATGTCAAGGGGCAGGGGTGCTCTATTTCGGAACAAAGAAAGAAAAGAGAGAGAGAGAGAGAGAGAGAGAGAAATTGGGGGATTAATAATAGTTATATTCATAATAGGGTAATTAATTAGGGGTTTAGTTGAGATAGTGGGGTAGTTAGTTATATAATGAGGGTAATTTAGTGTGGTGTATGCAGTTAGTGTAGGGAGTGGGTTTCGAGTTTTGTGTAGAGTTTGGGTATAGGCTGATTTGGGCTTCAGAATATATTGGTTTTGGGATTACTCAAAATTTAATAATCAAAACAATTATATAATAGGGCATGAGCTTGAGTTGTGGACTTATACAAGTTAAGTAAGTAAACAATTTATATAATGGATTAGGATTTAAAATGTGTGCTTGAAAAATAAATAGCTAAATAACTTACAGGATGGTTTTGGCTTAAGTTAAAAAATTGATAAATCTAATAGGAAAAGAAACAAACTTCTAGAATAAAATAAGATTCCTGTTAAAATATAAATTGTTTAAAAATAACTACAAATATATTTTATGTTTAGAAAGAACTCTTAGGAAATCCAAAATCAAAAAAAAAGAACTTAAGACTGAAAAAGAATTTATTAAGAATTGAAATACAGAAATACATAGAAAATACGTATAGAAGGAAACAAGGGTTACAGCACCTGTGCAGCCTCAGCCGTAGATAGCTCAGCAGGAGCCTCTAGTGGGTCAGCTGCAGCAGCAAGAGACCGAGTGTCCTCCTCGCCACCTGAGGGGATCTCCTATGGAGTTGGAGGAGTCTCATCGAACTTCATGGAGTAGGAGAAGCCCTCAAGGATGGTGTCGGGGTGCTTCTTATGAACATGCTCGATATTTCGCTTGTACACTTCATCCTGGGCAAGGATGACCCTGTCGATGGCCTGAACAATATTGTCCTTCAACGCCTTCTCCCTCGCCTCTAGGCAAGTCTTCTCCTTCTCCATCTTGACTCGCTCGGCAGCCTCAGAGGTCAGCGCAACCCTAAGAGCCTTTCGCTCTTCTCCAGGTCGTCAGACTTCAGCTTGACGTCCTTGCATTCCCTCTCGACCCATTGCGCCCTCCGAGTGGCGAACTTGAGCTTGCGATTGTACTGCCTCCTCATCTCTGCCCCCTGCAGATTCTCTTGCAAACCAAATCCAATATACTTAGAAGAAACTCCTATTGATTGAAAGAAACAGACACATTCAAGGAGGAGTACTTACCACTATTTCAGACTGAGCCCACTTCTTGTAGCTCGGTGGTGAGAAATTCTCTGTTGTGGGGCATCGCAAGGTTATTTACAACCTCCATGGCAACCAGACCATCCAGGATCGAGTCTGCCACCTTCACAACCCAGTCGGCCCTCCAAGGCTTTAGGCCCTTTTCCCCAACAACTTCCATGGCCCTGGGATGAATAAGAGGCAGCCCGTACCTCACTGCCTCAGCCACCCTAAGGTTTCCATGCTTGGAGCGACCCTCGTTGAGTCGGGGTGTCAGTTTTTTTCAAGGCCTTTGACCTCTTCGACTTTCCTCCAGTGCCAAAGGTAGCATCCTTCTTCTTCCCCTTCGACTGCTCCACAGCATTCTTCTTCGCCAAGGCGGCCTTCATCACCTCGATGTCATTGTCATTGATCATCGCTGCAATGAGAATAATAAGTTGTGAGAACGAAGGAAAAAAGTTGAACTAGAAATGGAATAAAATACATATAAGGGTGCCATGACTCAGTCCGATCCTAATAAGGTGACTCTCTGACACTCTCGGCCAACTCACACTCTCCCTAACAAAGAGCTTCTCTAGTTAATCCTTCTCTTGCATGGTGCAGTTTTTGGGCATCGGGCTTTATGTTTTGGGATCCAGAGCATCCATTTCGTAGGGCTGTCCCAAGGATCGGGGCTCAGGATGATGAAATACTTATTTTCCCAATCCTTTATAGAATCAGGATGGTTGTGCATGATGCACCTCCTGGGCCTAGGAGTGAAGAAGCAACGCACTTTGTATATCCTGGGGGGTTCTATGGCACAAACAAGCTCAGTACTTCAACCTCAATGACACTCCCTTCTCCTTGTAGAGAAGTATGAAACTGACAAACTGCTTCCACGAGTTCGGCCAATACTGCATCAGACACACATCGGCCCAATTCAAAACCTCCTTGACCAATGGGTTCATGGGTAATTGAAGCCCCGAGACGAAAAGTTCTAAAGGGGACATACAAAACAAAGGAGACGAGTTGTCTGTCAACCTGAGCCCGGGGTTTAAGATCATCAGCTCAAATTGTTGAGGAATGTGATAGCACAACTGAATCTGAGGAAGGTTGGTGTTCACGAGCGTGTTCCCTATCTTGTCGGTCTGAATCTTCTGTCAGTTGGGTGAGGACAATGGTATGTCGAACTTTATCAGATCCAGGAGGTCGTCCAGGTACATCCTTCTGGGAACATGATCCTGATAGTACGAGACCTTGAAGCCCCGTTCGGGAAGGTAGTCAATAGGTTCAGCCTTCGGGCTCGTCGGGAAGGTAAATTTCAACCTTCTCTTCGGCGGGTGGGAGACTTGAGGAGGTGAAGGAGAAGCCAAATAGCTTGGACGATCCGCTTTGATTGAATGACCCACCTCAGCACCCACTTTCTCCTCCTCCTCTCCTCCGTCTTCCTCTTCTTCACCCACCTCGTTTCTTGCCTCTTCCTCTTCTCCACCCGCCTCATCTTCCTCATCTTCTTTTTCTTCCTCATCCTCTTCAATCCCTTCATCTTGGAGCTGAAATCTCCACCTCTTCCACCTCTGCAGAAGAAGATTCAGAAGAAACATTATGCACGGAATCTATAGATGAAGAAGTGGACGAAGAATCCTTGTTGTCATGATTGGAGGTGGAGGCAAAGGAACCGGACAACCCTTGACATAATTTAAAAATACTTTACCTAATTGCTGTTGTCGGGAAGTTGATCGGAAAGTACGCCAGTGATTAGAAAAGGTTCTAGAGAGAGAAGCTCTGCAAATGAGAGAGATAGAATGTAAAGAATGAGATAAAAGGGTGAGAGGGGGATATATAAGCCAGGGAGAAATTTCCTCGATATCCACAAAAGATCACATCCCTACGATTCAATTCAACAATTGATAAGATAATACACTCCTTGATTTCCACAATGGTGACGTCAACTCACGTGCAGTGTGCGTGCTCCTACAGGTTTAGTGATGTCAGCCAACTCATGTGCACACATGCACTCAAAAATTAGCTACCCAAAATTATCCTAAGTATCCCACCCTTGGCGCGAAAGATTCTGTCAAGTTCACTTGGCATCATCCCTCAGCCTGGACATCAAGCCATATGTGAAAGATTTCATAAACGCCATCTTCGCTTGGCTTCGTCCCTCGGTGTGGATTTCGAGCCACACGCGAAAAACTCCATCTTCGTTTGGCTATATCCCTCGACGTGGACTTCGGGCCACATGCGAAAAGCTCCATCTTCACTTGGCCTCGTCCTTCGGTGTGGAATTCGAGCCAAACACGAAAGATTTCATAAACTTCGCTTGGTTTTCCACTTCACTGCCTTGCCTTGCCGAAGCACACCTCGCCACCACGCTACCTAACCTCACCGAAGCACATAGGCTCGGCGCTTGGCGTGGACTTCGAGCCACATGCAAAAAACTCTATCTTCAGTCGGCCTTGTCCATCAATGTGAACTTCGAGCCATACGAGAAAGATTACATAAACTTTACTTAGCCTCTCCACTTCACTGCCTCGCCTTGCCAAAGTGCACCTCGCCACCTCGCTACCTCGCCTCACACAAGCACATAGGCTCGATGCTCGGCATGGACTTCGAGCCATACGTGAAACATTTCATAAACTGCTTTTGGCTTTGCCCCTTCGCTACCGCTTTTGGCTTTGCCCCTTCGCTACCTCGCCCTGCCGAAGTGCAAAGGCTTGGTGCTTGGGGTGGACTTCGAGCCATATGCGAAATATTTTCTAAACTTCTCTTGGCCTCTCCACTTCGCTGCCTCGCCTTGCCGAAGCACATAGGCTCGGCGCTTTGCACGGACTTTGAGCCACACGCAAGAAACTCCATCTTCACTTTGACATATCCCTCGGTGTGGAATTCAAGACATAGGAAAAAGATTTTAAAAACTTCGCTTGACCTTGCCACTTCGCTACCTCGCCTCTCCAAAGCGTACCTTGCCACCTCGCTGCCTCGCCTCGCCTCGCCTCACCGAAGCCCATAGGCTCAGCCTGAACTTCGAGCCATACATGAAAGATTTCATAAACGTCACTTGGCTTTGCCACTTCGCTGCCTGGCCCCGCCGAAGCGTGCCTCGCTACCTCGCTACCTTGCCTCGCCAAAGCACATAGGCTCGGAGTTCGACGTGGACTTCGACCCATACGAGCAAGATTTCGTAAACTTGCTTGGCTACAACACTTCACTGCCTCACCTCGCCGAAGAGCACCTCACCACCTCGTTGCCTCATCTAGCCGAAGCACATAGGCTCAGCACTTGATGTCCACTTCGAGTCATATGTGAAAGGTCTCATAAACTTGAACCTACCCACATTGCTATCTCACCTCACTGAAGCACATAGGTTCGGCGCTTAGCACGAACTTCAACCCACACACGAAAACATCCATCTTCGCTCGACGTGGACTTAATGTCATACGTGAAAGATTTCATTACTCTGCTTGGTCTTGCCACTTCGTTGCCTCGCCACCTCGCAACCCACCTCGGGAGGCACCTGGGGTCGGTGCTCGACATGGACTTCGAGCCATGAACAAACAAGACTCGACATTGTCGCCTCGTCACCTTGCTGCCTCAGTGCGTCGGTGCCTAGTACGAACCGCAAGCCAGCCACTGGCAACGCTCGACATGGATCACGGAATCTCTTCGATACTTGTGCCTTAGTCTAGTTTTTTACACACAAGAGAAGACTACTCCTCGACGGCTGCCATACCCAACCCCAAGGAATGGTGGCTCTATGATATGGGTAAAAAACTCAGTCAACCTGAGCCTTTTGATCCTCTTGAGAATGTCAAGACTCACAGGGGTGATACAATAATATCACATCAACTACAAGCCCACAACCCAAGCATGGTGCGTTCTCAAGCCCACATCCAGAAGTAAAAGCCTACCAGGGGAAGGATGACCAACCATTTATGGTTGATAATTGAATCTCTTAAAATCAAATAATTCCCGATCACATCCTTAATCTAAGGGATTTGATTTAGGCAGTTAGGAAATCTTTCCTTAACTGATTCTCCATAGGCCTATAAATACAACCCACCGTCCTCAGCTACCAGGTAATCAAGATTTTGCCGCTAAACATTAGCTCTCATTTTTTTGGTTACTGACTTGATCGTCGGAGGGCCGATTACTGGAAAAGCTCCTGGTGTTTTAGGCTTTTTGCAGGTTTTTGACTGCCAAAAACCAGTATAACCACCGCCCGATCCACAAAGTCACATAAATACTAGTCTATCCTCCACATCAGATCGACGACTGTGATCTCTGCTTTCAACATAAAATAAGAACTCATCATCAGGTGCTCCCACACCAGAAATAAGCAGCATCAGCATCTATTTTATATGTATTGTGTTAATGTTTGAAACTGTATTGTATTCAACACACCATATCCGATTTGTATCTTAATATATAATTTTTAAATATATCTATAATCTTTTTTTTCACATATTAGGATGGAGTTCTAAGCAACTCATCTACTATCCCTTTTTACCGATCCATATCCATATTTGGACTTCGTAATGCGGATTTAGATATGGCATGTTAATATTCGATCTGTATCCGATCCAAACATATCCTTAGATGAGAGTCAATCCCTAAACATAGAGCATATACTATGAGCAGCTATTTTATATACTTATCGTTTACATATCAAAGAAAAAAAATAGAAAGAAGAATGAAAAATATATACCTATTGCATCACATTCATTACGTCTTCCTTTGTTCATCACCATTGACTTACAATATATTTTCATCTTCCTTTGTTCATCACCATTGACATATAGTATATTTTATTCTGTACAGAAGTGTACTATGTTAAGAAGTACTACTCTGTATCTCTCTTTAGCTAATGAGAAGTACTCCTTTGCTTGGAAGTGTAATTAAGAGCAGGCATAATTTTTTATAAGTAAATAGAACAATTATATCACAGTTGCATACTATTTGAAATTAAGAATATTCCATCCCAACGAAAATTTTGTGAGGATTTTTTTCCGCAATAATTTAGCTAGTGATAAATTTAAATGTACAAAAAAAATAAAGAAATAGCTGCGGGAGTGTTTGGATGGATGTAAAATATTCAGAATATGCGGAATACTAGTTTTCATACATATTTTTACGTTTGGACTGAGAAAAAATTGGTAGATAGCTTCATCATATATGACATCGAATTGCTATTTTGGTTAAAATATTTTATCCTTAAAAAGTACGGACAACGGTAGAAAACTTTTGAAAATTCATTTAATATCTTTTTAACTATTATTGCTTATTTTCTCTTATATGCTCTTTCCTTTGTTAACTTTTACAATAAATTTTTATACCATCCAAACAAGATTCTTTTAGAAAAAAATAAATTCATTAGAACCAACCCAGCAAGATTTATGAAAATATATTTTCATGGAAAATCTTTTAAATGAAAACTTCTATTCCAACTTCTCCATTAATTCAAACATCCCCTAATGAACAACTAAATGGTTTTTCCTTTAGGGTATGTTTGGAAACATTTAAGTTGGGGAATGGAAAGAATTGAAATGAAAATGAATGGAGAGGAATGGAAAGAAAGGGAAAGAGATGAATTAACTTTATAAGTTGTGTGTGTTTGGCAACTGGTGGAATGGTATTAACTTTTTTTTGTTTCCATTTACTAGTCTTGTTTGGCAAACAATAGAATACTATGGATTACGGCATTTTGAAATTTTTTTTTATAACATTTGTACATGGACATACTTATGATATTTTGTATTTTTGGTTGAGTAATGAATAAAACTATTTTCCTGGAGAGAAAAACCATACTTTTGACACCGAGTGGGTTTTAACCACACTCGTTTTTTCAAAAAGCGAGATTGCGAGAGATCATCAATTGTTTGATAATTGTAAGAGGCATAGTATTGCAATCCCCCAATAATAAAATAATAAATTTTACTGCAAAAATCTTTTATTTATTTTAAGGAAAATGTCAAGACTAAGTCGACTGAACCTCCAACAGTCGACTGAGTTTATATAAGTCGACTGAAGCCTATCATCAGTAGACTGAATAGGACTGTAACTACTGCAACAAATCTTTCAGTACAGTCGACTGATAGTCCACTACAGTCGACTGTACCCAATCCGTAACAACCCTTAAAGATCTGCAGATATGTAACTGTGTCAACAACTGATCTCCAGAAGAATAGGTCTGCAACTGCACCATCTTGTATCCCTAAAGGGTAGGATCTGTAACCAATAAGATCTGATTTGATTTGTAAAAAAAACTCTATATATATCATTATGCATCACCGGTTTAAGGTGTGCAAGCCTTTCCAAATACTCACTTGGTATCAGAGCCTATCTGATCCTAACCGAGCTTAACTTCTTCCAATCATGGCCACCCCTCAATCCGCTGCAACCAATATAGTATCCACAACACCATCTCCACTCCCACCAATCCAAGTTCACCATCTAATCTCTGTTAAGCTCGACAACAACAACTATCTCCTCTGGCTCACCCAATTTCGACCTCTTCTAAAGGGGTACGACCTCGAAGAATACGTCGATGGAAGCTTCCCTTGCCCCACACGTCTCCTCCCACAATCCACAGAGATTAATCCAGCTTATACCACCTGGAAGAAACAAGATCAAATTCTCCTAGGATGGTTACTATCATCCCTCTCCGAGTCTGTGCTGGCTCAAGTAGTTGGCCTTAGCATGTCTCGAGATGTCTAGGAATCACTCCGCAAACACTTCTCCTCCCAATCTCAGTCCAGGGTCTTGTATCTCAAACGTGAATTACAAAATATGCATAAGAGAAACAAGACAATGGTTGAATATTACCTCCATGCGAAATAACTCGCTGACAATCTTGCCGCCTCTGGCAATGCTCTCTCAAACATTGATCTCCAGCATATGATGCTAGGTGGTCTTGACTATCCTATGATCCCATTGTAACGGTGCTTACTGCAACTACAGCCGATCTCCACATGGATGATTTTTACTCAAATCTGTTAGCTTATGAGATGCGCTGGGAAGCTCAAAATGCCAACTCCTCTCAGCCCATGGCAAACCTCGCCCATCACGGCCCTTCACGTCCTACCAATAGGTACAACAACTCTCGAGACAGGTTCGGCTCTCAAAGTCAGAAGAATCGGCCTTCCAACAGAACCCAAGGCCGCCCTCAACCAAATCGCAATCCCCAAGGACCATGCCAGCTCTGTGGCAGAAAGAACCACACAGCTATGGAATGTTGGTATCGTTTTGATCGCAATTTCACCGCTGCCTCTTCATCCAGCCCACCAGCTGCATATGTTGCTGCCCCTGGATCACTCCTTGATGGAAATTGGTGCCCAGATAGTGGTGCTACACACCACTTAACCCCTGATCTGAACAATCTTCACATCAAGTCTCAATATGATGGACCTGATCAAATCAAAGTTGGCAATGGTAATACATTTTCTATTAAACATGTTGGTAAATCATCCTTTTGCCTTAATAATCAAACTTTTCATTTCAATCAAATTTACCACGTACCATCTATCTCCACTAATCTATTATCTGTATCCAAATTCTGCATTGACAACAAAGTATTTTTTGAATTTCACCCATTTTCTTTTATTGTGAAGGATCAGGAAACGGGGACACCGCTGTTGCACGGCACGAATAGAGGAGGATTGTATCACTTTGTCGACAAGACAGCTAGTTCTTTTTCTGCTTTTCAGTCAGAGTCAGTTTCATTGTGGCATCACCGGCTTGGCCATCCGATGCTAAAAACTGTCAATAAAATTCAATCAACCTACTCATTGCAAGTAGAAAATAAATCCACATTGTTTTGTCATGCTTGTCGTGTTAGCAAGATTCATAAATTGCCTTTTTCATTGAGTTTCACAATTTATAAAGAACCATTACAACTAATTGTATCAGATTTGTGGGGCCCTGCTCCAATGCTTTCTAGAAATGGTTCTCGATATTATTTACTGTTAATGGATGCATTCAGTAGATACACATGGGTCTATCTCCTATCTCACAAAAGTGATACTTTTACTGTCTTCAAACAGTTTAAGTTACAAATTGAAAATCTCACTGGCAAAAAGATAAAAACTTTTCAAACCGACAACGGAACTGAGTTCAAGAAGTTCACACCCTTTCTTCTCCAAAGTGGTGTTGTCCATCGCTTTACATGTCCACACACCTCAGCTCAAAATGGATTAGCAGAGAGACGCCATAGACATGTTGTTGAGTCTGGTCTCTCTCTCTTAAACCATGCATCAATGCCTTTAACATTTTGGGCTGATGCCTTTGTCACTAGTTGCTACCTCATAAATCGCCTACCATCCTCACCACTAAAAGGTCAAACTCCCCTTGAACTGTTTTTTGGTTCCACACCAGACTACAATGCCTTAAAATCCTTTGAGTGTCTTTGCTACCCATATCTCAGACCCTATGCATCAAATAAATTAGATAAAAGATCCCTTGACTGTGTATTTATTGGCTATTCTAGCACTCAAAAAGGATACATATGCTATCATCGACCATCTCAAAGAATATACATCTCTCGTCACGTCGACTTTGAAGAAACAATCTTTCCCTACTAGGCAGTGCACAGCAACCCCATCAATGTAAGTACTACTTCTATATCCCCTGCACCCTTACAAACCACATCAATTCTACCCACTCTACAAGCATCTCACATACCCCCCTTATCAAATAACCCACCAAACATTAACCCACTTCAAACTCTCTCTCCCTGCACCCAACCGCCACCTACTACTCCACCATCTCCTACACAAGAAACCGTTTCCCAACATCATATGATTACTAGGAAAAAAGGTGGTATACGTAAACATGTTAATAGATTATGTTTGCATGCCACTAAACACCCTTTGCAGGATGCAGAATTAGAGGAACCAACCTGCTTCACACAGGCACAGAGCCATCCTCAATGGCGCAGTGCTATGGATGATGAGATCAATGCCCTATTACAGAATGGCACATGGACCCTCCCCCTGCTCAAAGCAATCAGAACATTGTGGGATGCAAATGGATCTTTCGTATCAAACGAAAATCCGATGGCACTATTGACCGCTACAAAGCTCGCCTTGTTGCAAAAGGATTTCATCAACAAGCAGGTATTGATTATGGTGAAACTTTCAGCCCCGTGATTAAACCCTGCACAATTAGGCTCGTCATTACCATTGCACTAATGAACAAATGGGCACTCCGTCAATTAGATGTTCAAAATGTTTTCCTTCATGGCCATCTCACAGAAGAAGTTTACATGAAACAACCACCAGGGTATGTAGATTCAAGATTTCCAAAGCATGTTTGTCGCCTACAGAAGTCTCTCTATGGGCTCAAGCAAGCCCCTTGAGCTTGGTACTCGAGACTCACTGGGTATCTTTGCACTCTTGGTTTTTTCAGTTCCAAGGCCGACTCATCCCTGCTCATAAGAGAAAATGGTGACTCCACTCTCTTCATTTTAATATATGTTGATGACATTATTATTACAGGCACACCGGAGAACCATATCAACACACTCATCACCCAGCTCCAATCTACATTTGCAATCAAGGACCTGGGCCCATTAAGTTACTTTTTGGGTATCGAAGTCCTTCCCAATCGCAATGGCCTTTTCCTGTCTCAGCGCAAATACATTCTGGATCTGTTACTAAGCACTAAGTTCGATGGTGTCAAGCCTATCACCACACCCCTCGCAGTAAACAGTCAACTTTCTCAACATGATGGGCCGACTCACAATGATCCTACTCAATATCGAAGTATTGTGGGATCTTTGCAATATCTATCTTTCACTAGACCTGACATTGCAGTCGCTGTCAACAAAATATGTCAGTTCATGCATGACCCTCGGGATGTCCATTGGTCTACTGTCAAGCGAATTCTTCGCTACCTCAAACACACCATCAATTATGGCTTGCAGTTGTCTACACCAACAACTTCCACCATTCATGCATATTCAGACTCGGACTAGGCAGGATGTCCTGATGATCGCAGATCTACAAGTGGCTATTGTATTTTCTTTGGTGGAAACCTCATCTCATGGAGTGCAAGAAAGCAAAAGACAGTCTCCCGTTCAAGCACGGAAGCTGAATACAGAGGCGTCGCAATTGCAACCGCTGAAGTCCTGTGGATCCAATCTTTACTCAAAGAGCTTGGTTACTTAAAAGTGCCTCTGCCTACTCTTTGGTGTGACAACTTAGGGGCTACGTATCTCACGGTAAATCCTATCTTCCATGCTCGCACAAAGCATATCGAAATAGATTACCATTTTGTCCGTGAACGTGTTGCTTCCAAACAACTCAGTGTTCGATTTATTTCCACCAAAGATCAGCTGGCGGACATCTTCACCAAAGGTCTCAGTAGTAACAGATTTCAGGAGCTCAGGAACAAGTTGTCCATCCAAGCTTGGCCGTTCAACTTGCAGGGGAGTGTCAAGACTAAGTCGACTGAACCTCCAACAGTCGACAGAGTTCATATAAGTCGACTGAAGCCTATCATCAGTCGACTGAATATGACTGTAACTACTGCAACAAATCTTTCGGTACAGTCAACTGATAGTCCACTACAGTCGACTGTACCCAATCCGTAACAACCCCTAAAGATCTGCAGATATGTAACTGCGTCAACAACTGATCTCCAGAAGAATAGGTCTGCAACTGCACCATCTTGTATCCTTAAAGGGTAGGATCTGTAACCAATAAGATCTGATTTGATTTGTAAAAAAAAACTCTATATATATCATTATGCATCACCGGTTTAAGGTGTGCAAGCCTTTCCAAATATTCACTGAAAACCCACTAAGAAAAGAGAAGGTCAAGGTTTTTGCAAGCAGTTTATCACTTGCATTATGGAATTATATTCTAAGGAGCATTGAGATTGATTCCATAAACTCAGAACAACAAAACTAGCTGTTAGAATTAAGCTACTTGATCGAATTAGCAAAAATTACAAATTGGAAGTTCTCGATCTGCTAAGTGGTCACTCGTGGATTAATTTGTTCAAACGGAAAGAGTACTTAATTTTTCATTGGGCATTTCTGAGCTACTTATTGAATTATCCAAAATGTATCATTTTCAAATTCTTGATTCTCCATTCCTTTATCCAGCTTTCCGAGAGGGGTGGAGCTGGAATAGAAATAGGCTGAAATATTTCCCTAGTGAATGAAATTTAGTTGTTTCCTTTATTTTCTTTTTCAAAACAAACAGACTATGGAATAGGATAAGATGGGCCCATCCGCAGTATTCCATTCATTTCCCTAGTTTTTTGGGTTTCCAAACGCGCCCTTAAGTACCAAGTACGAGCTGTACAATTTTTGCGTCATTTTCTTTCCTATTTGTTATAGTGAGAAAAAAAACATAATAACATAACATTTGGTTGTTTAACTAGATACACTGCGTGCATTCTACCGCATTTCTGATATGATCTTCTCCATAATCGATGAGATCATGAAACCGCGATAACCGCAAAAATATAACAAAAATTATGTAATGTTGCTTCTATAAAGTGGATAACTAGCACAGAAAACCGTTTTTATATTGCCTGAATCTGTGTTTTGATGATACCGCAACTTTATTATATAAACATAAGAAAATTTCTAAACCAAGATTTTTCTCCTTAGAGACAAGTCTTCCATATGTATCTATATATAATTTTACAACTTACTGTGAAGTAAATGGTTGAAAATTTAAACAGTTCAATGCACATGTAGTGAGTGGAGCTGTTTCCGTGTAGTCGTTTTTGCCAAATTTTACATATTTGGCTTATAGCAAATAGCCAACAGAGCTTTCTTTGTAGTCGTTTCAGCCAAATTTTGGATTTTCGTTAATTTATTTTGACGGAAGACATGTTTTGTATCGTCCCAATAATGATTTCGGAACAAACTTCTCAAACGGTGAATTATACACCGTTCTTGGATTTGGAAATGAAAAAAAATAAAAAAAGTTAAAAGGACAATGAAATGGGTTGGACGATAGATTATACACGGTCCACTCATTTGCCAAGTCATTTGCCAAGTTTGTGGTTTAAAAAAAAATTAAAGGGTTGGACATTAGATTATACACCGTCCGGCACATTTTTTTTTTGGGAATTGTAACGGAAGGGATATTATCTACCATCCCGTAATTTTTATTAAAAAAAATTCAGACGATGTATAATGTCCCGTCCCGTTAAATTCATTTTTTACTAATTTAAGCGACGGTGTATAATTTACCGTCCGTTTAATTTTTAATTAAAAAAATTAACAGATGGTAAATTATACATCGTCCGATCTTCAAACGAAAAATAATGTATCGTCGGGCTATATTTTCCATTCAGCCAAATCGACTGCCAGATATGGCTGGCTACTGTTCAAAAAAATGCAAAAAATGACTAAATAGCTAACGACTACAGGACGTCCCAAGCATTTTTTTTTTTGCAAAATTTGGCTAAATATGTAGTGCCCCAAATTTTCAATATAATATCTCAGAAATACGTGACACAATTCCAGAATCAACTTCAATGTAATCATAAATATAGAAACCGAATACAGGGAAAATTTAAAACACTTTATTACATCAATTGTTTACAAAACACAGCGGAAAATAAAACACCTTGAATTACATTTTCTTCTTTTACGACACATTCTTTTACACTTTACATAAGCCATATAATAATTCTACCACATGCATCCAAATCCCAAGCTATAGGTACCTATCTGTAAAACATGAGGCTAGAGATAACCCTAACCCCCAAAACTACAGGGGTCAGTCATAACGGTGTGAGTGACATCCAAAGAAAAGCAACATGAATAAAGCATGGAGGATAAAGTCATAAACAATATGTATCAACAGCAAGAATAAATGAAATAAGAAATAACAATAAATAAAATATGAAAACATCAAGTGAAACTGGACTAAGTGTCAAGTATAAAAAAACAGAAAACATCATGCATAAAACCAAGTCAAGAAAACATCAATGCTATATGCTGACTCTCTAATGCATACTTGTCAGATTCTATGCATCCCACAATACATAGGTTCGGTGTAAGCCCTTATCGTTCTCCACTTTATAGGGTTAAATCCCTCGTTATTCAACTAATCCTACTACGGTGATGGAAACGAGATCCAGAATACTCCGCGAATAGGCATCACAGCCCTCGATGTGCAAGCATCATGTAAGAATAGCTCAAAAATAGGAGAATCATCTCCGTGTCGTGTACCCACGAATAGGCTTGTGAGGCCCTCGACATGCACATACACCAAGTACATCCCGTGATTAGGCCTGCCGACCCTTGACACGAGAATGCACCCTGCATGCTCCGTAAATAGGCCTACAGATCCTCAACACGCGAACATACAAATGTTCTCTCGAGACAGAACAACACAAGTCCTGGAACGCATCCGTTGGACCAAAACCAAGAGCATATATTTACGTTTCCCAAGTTCCATCACATCTCCACTAGTGCATGTCCCTAAGTTGGTTATTATTAAAATACAAATTCCTCATCTCTAGAGTTAGTGTATCCTGCCGGACTTAATTTCACAACAACAACCCCAAGACCCAACTGGTCTAAATCAAAAAAATCTCATCTGCCAGTTCACAGGACTCCCACTCAACTACTAGAGATTCACAACTCAACCATCAATACCAAATCTCATAATTCAATCATCAAAGCATTTACATTAAGGAAACTTCGTAAATCAACAAAAATCCGATTTCATTTAATGTGCTCATAAAATTCCAGAGTATAAATAAAATATTTAATCCGTTAAATAACTGGAAATCATATTTTTGAAATCACAAAACATCAAATACTTCAATGAAAACATATATATTTTACTATATGAAGTTATAGAAATACAAGTTTGAACAAAATACAACCCTGTGTAAAATACTGTAATTCGTAGCAAAACATCATTTAAAACAATAGATTAATAATTCATAATATCGAAGAAATAATTGTTTAAAGAGACATAAGAAAACTCAAGGAATCCATCAGTCAGAACAATGATAGTTGACTGTTTCAAATGGTCGGTCGACTGTCCTGCGAAATCCGAAAACTCAAGAAAAACCCATCAGCAGTGACAGTGACAGTCGATTGTCGAGAATAGCCAGTCGACTATCCTGCAAAAATCCGAAAACTCAATGAAACTCATCAGCCAGGGCAGTGACAGTCGACTGTTGAAAAATGGCCAGTCGATTGTCGATCCCTACAGACTGCAGTTTTGAAAGTTGTGCATGTTTTACTGATACATTGATTTACTTTATAAAAATGCAAATTTGTAAAAAACTAAATTCCTGAGATGATCAAATATAATTTGTATAACATATAGGAGTTTATAAAACAAATCAAAACCATATCAAATTCATAAAAGAGCAATTTCATCGAAATCTTCAAAACAGTGAATAGAGTTACATATATGTGTATAAGTGTGTGTTTTGCATCAGTTAAAGCATAAAATCTCATCAATTAAAAGTAGTATAAGGTTTAGAATCAATCTTAGCATTAAAACAATCAAAATCCAATTGAAAACTTCTTAGAAATCACAAAATTCCACTTTCGGCCATTTACCATCAGACCCAAGGATTACAACCCCTTCTTATCATTTAAACTTGATTCTTTTTTATCCAAAATCCCGCCACAACTTGATTAAACACAAACCCCACTGATTACATCAATTTACTCATGAATACATGCAATAAAACAATCCTTCATCTAGTTCTTTACTCATCAAAACTCCAAACAGTGTGTATGCATACTCAACATTTAAAAACTCATCTCTACCCAAAATTCGGTGCACCTTTTCAAATAATCTCAATACAATTAATCAAGACAGTAAGTATGTGAGGGGAATTAACCTACTCATGATTTCTATTAGGTTTTTTAACAATCTCAAATCATCAAATTAGGGTTTCAATCGTCAACAGTGTAGTTTCATGAAAAGATTCAATTTTTAATTTATCTACTCATCAAAATTCATTATATCTTCATCCAATCCCTAATATGTTTTCTAATAGACAAATCATCACATACAACATGCATAGAACAAAAGAAAACAAATATATGTCACTCACCTTATTGAAGAAATCAATCGAATTAATAGAGAATAAGAAAGAGCTATTCTTTTGAAAAATCCAAGATAATTGCTTTGAAACTCCAAGAAAACCAACAGTAAAAATATATATTATTCTTTTGCAGAGGAGAGGGACGGCTATAAGGGATCTTTTATAAGCCGAAATCTAGAGTTTTTAGGGTTTTACAAGTTTATGGAAACATCCCTTAACAAATTATTACTTTATATATAAAAATCTTTCTTTAATAAAGTAGTTAAATAAGTTAAATAAATTAAAATAAAACCAAATCTTTTTAATACTGAGTTATCCAACCATCAAGCATAGCCCAGAAATTAAAAAATTAGAATTTGTACTCAAAGTGATAATTTTGCACAAAAGTCCATCTTTTTTTAATATTTGCAAATAGGTCAAATAATTATCAGAAAAATCCAAAAAATTCACAAATAATATCTAATAATAAATAATGAGTTTTCAAAAAATAGTTTTTTGACTTTGAACTTTCCAAGAAAATATTTGCACAAGATCCACTTAAATTCTATATTTGCAAAAACATCATATTTATTTAAATCTTAACCAGATCAACTTTAAATAAAACTTAAATAGATTTTATTTTCAATGATGACCATGGCAAGCCAAAAAATCAGTAAAAACAAATTTTTATTATTTTTTTGAGATTCAAATGTTTTTTTACATAAAAGCCTCTCTCTTTCGAAATATTTACAAAAATAGTTTTTTTATTCAGAAAAATTCCAAAATTTAGGATATACTTAATTATAAATAGGAAAATTTATTCAGAAATCTAAAAGTCGAGGTTTTCACCCAAAAAAATATTTGCACGTGTTTTGCAAGTGTAAAATCAACAAATTCGTAAAATAGTCAAATAAATTCAAATAAATCTGAAAAATTAAAATGTTATAAATAAATGAGGAAAATCAATCATTAACCATAAAATTCCAAGAATTCGAAATTCCTAACTTTACACGTGTGTTACACGTGTAAAATTGTACTTTCAAGAAAATAGTCAAAATAGTCAACTTTATCAATTTAATATTATTTAGTAACGCAAAATAAATCATTTTATTTTGCGGGGTGTTACAGAATTGCCAATCACTACAGATGCTCCAAGCAACTGAAGGAGAGCCAGAGAATGAATCCATGTGTTGGCAATGTATACGAAGATGCATGCACGGGTGGGACACGTGCTGGAGCTGGCATGTTATCACTCAACAGTTTAGGATGACCTCTACACGTGTTTGCTGATACATAGTAAATTTGGCTTTGGAATTAGATTAAGCAACCAATTGACGAACTGATTTTGAAGTTGATAGTGAACAAATTTATTTATTTATTTATTTATATTTTTGGTATCAGAGCTCATAAAATAGATCCTTCAAAATTTGTACATATAGGACCAGTAGAAGACTTAAGCAAAATTATTCATTATTTAGAAGTAATTATTATTACGCTTAGAGACAGATATTGAAAGATATATCAAACAAAATAGATTATATTAAACACCAAAATAGCATTAGTCTTGAAAAAATTAGTACATTTAAAAGCCACCCAATACAAGTGGACAAACCAAAGGTACTAGAAGAAAAATTAGAATCTTTACAAGTAAAATCAAGAGAAAATAGAATCTTTACAAGTAAAATCGAAAGAAAATAAACAGTTATTAGAAGAAATAAAAAGAATTGTCCTTAGTTAATGACAGACTTTAATTATAGCGAAATATTACAAGAAATAGAAAGTTGCACCCCAGAAGTCCACTCTGATCGGTTATTAGTTAAACAAAATAAAATTATTATAAAATTATTAGTAGGGCTTCATAAAAAATTAGACAATATTCAAAAGCCTACTACCACGGGAATTCAGGAAGAAATAACTAAGTTAACAAATAATATATCAAAAATATCATTAGAACCCACAGGCAAAGAAAAAATAACTAGGAAACCTAGACCAGTATTTCAGTTTCCCACTCAAAAAATAGAATAAATAATAAAACTATGCAAACTTTTGTAGGACCCTCTAGAACTCTTAGATCTACAGAACAAGGTTCAACCAGCAGACTTTCAGTCAGTAGTTCAAGACCTTTACTAGAAAGACTATTTAGCAGACTTGCTAATAATCATGAAGTTCAATTAGATGAATTAATAGATTCAGAACAAGACTATGACAGATTTCAAAGAGAAGGACTAACTATACTCAATCCTAGAACATTATACCAAACAGGAAGATTTGAGTTTAGAACAGAATTGTTTAGGCATAATAAAGAACAAGCAGTAAGCTGTCTTGGAAGCCAAACAATAAGTCTACCTTTGATTAGCCAGGCTGCAAGTAGTGAACTAACGCAAGCTAGGATAATTATAGATTTACGCATATAGGACTAATAATCATTGGTATTAAAGGATTAATGAGAAAAAATTTAGGTTGTAAAGTTTTAATAACACTATATGATGATAGATGGAATAATATGACAAAGGGGATGATAGCAAGCATAGAAGTAGATATGAATAGTAATTCAGGAATATTTTACTGCAGCCCAGATTTCATGATAACCATAAAAGACTTTAGTAAACATATACATATAGGTATACAAACCAAAGGGTATGAAGAAGTAAATACGGGTGACAACTTATTAGTGCATATAGCATTCCTAGGAAGGATGACAACCAACTCTAAAGTAAAATATAAAATAAATATAAAAGAAGTAGTTGATTTACTAAGTAGTAAAGGGAATAAAATGATTAAACCATTAGAGTATGACTCAACAAGACTAGAAGGGTTAGATTGGAATTTAGATAGGTTTATAGACCCAATAACAACCATCGTACTACAAGACTCACTAATATATATTGATGGTAAAGGAAAAACTAGTGTCAGATTTACAGATTACGTTCCCCAAGTCAATAGGAATATTAGTAACATCGAAATGGACTTAGATACATATTTAGTTCACATAGAATACATAGAAACTTTGGTATCAGAAAAAGATAAAATACTATATCCCAAAGAATTAGGAATAACAGATTTAAACAAAAAGAAATTGTTTGAATTAGAAAATGCTCACTATCGAAACAAGACCATCACAGTAGAGGAATACTTATATTATGACCATGAAAGAAATATTCGAATTGGAAAACTAATTGATGAACAAGAAGCAATAGATGACCAATTAACCCACGTAATTGATATTTCCTACCAAAGGGACTTAGCAGATACAAAAGAAGTGAGTACACCAACTTCGCCATCTCCATTTCACAAGACTGTAGGATTAAGTATTAAACACTACTCATCCGGTATTATACCTAGAGCCCCTTATTCTTCTTACAATGAATCAGAAAATAAATTTAGAGCAAAGGGTAAAAGACAACCATTAGAGCAACCCATTAAGTTCCAAACCAAAGCTGAACCCCAGATGTTAAATTTACCAGCACATGACCCCCAAAATTGGTCTAACATAATTGATGTATGGAAATATACCTTAGTAGGTGATTATTCTAGATCAACCCTAGAAATGAATGCAATAGAAATGCATAGATATTTAGAAACATTCCTTGGAGAAAGTACACGAGCTTTGTGGAAATCTTATAAAGAAATAAATGCTAATGACTACAATGGGCTACTTTCATTCGGCACAAACCCATATAATTTTGTAAACACAATCCAAAGTCTGGTCATTGGACAAGATCCCAATTCGGGCCACCTAGGTGTACAAATAGATGCAATTAGAAGTTTAGAACAATTAAGTATATACAAATGGAAATACATAAAGAAATTTCTTAATGATTATTACTATTATGTCTGTATTTCCGGGAACGCCTTTAACCAAGAGTTAAGAGAAAAGTTATTTAGGAAATTACCCAGAGCCTTAGGGTTAGAAATTGCAGAACGATGGAAGAATGAAGCTAGAGTAAAAGCAAAACCAAATAGACTTTGGCCAATACGTCATCGTGTTCAACATGCATTAAAAATCCTAAAAGAAAAATGTACTGCAATACAGATACAGAAACAGCTAAAAAACTCAGATTACAGTTTCTGTAAAGAAATATATACAGCTCAAACATATGGTATAAATGATAAAGAACCAAGACAATATAAAATGACTTATAAGAAACAAAATTACTATAACAAGAAAAAATATTATTTAAGAAATTCCAATAGAAGAGAGCCATATTTACATCCACAAAAGCATGTAAGGAAATTCAAACCAAACAGATTATATAAGAATAGACTAGAATGTTTTACATGCGGCAGCCCAGAGCATATGAGTAGAACTTGTCCAAAAAGGATAAATAAACATGATAAAAACAGCACCTTAATAGAATGCACTAATGGAGATCTTATTAATATAGATGAAACTGTTTCTGACACAGAATCCATTTATTCAATAATTTCTATAGCAGAACCTAATGAACTGCGAATAACTCAAGATGAGGAAGAAAATAATGAATTCATAGAAAACATTGCGTCCCCTATAGACTTGTCTAACTTAGATTATTCTGATTTAGATATGATGAATATAGAGGAAGAATTCTGTAAGCATAACTGGCAAATAAACTTAGGAACAGATAGCATTCCCTGTTATTTTTGTAAATGGTATCCTAGCAGAGACAAGAGAACAAAATGCTCAAAATGCTATAAAGAAGGATGCATAAAATGTATTGAAAATTTTTTTAAACAAAGTTTTGCCCCTGAAATAGTTAGACCAATGATACACACAGATGGATTAAAAATATTACGAAAAAGAATAGAAAATATTGAAGACATGCAAAAACTACTATATACAAAAATAGAAGACGAGAAAGTAACTAGAAAAATAATAAATGATAAAATAGAAGCAATTAATAAAAAAATTAGAAAAAGGAAAAAACTATAATGGAACACCAGTCAGAACCTTATTCAGAATCTTATTCCGGAATAACTGACCTAGTTCAGATATGTAATAGGGAAAACCTAAAATATTTAAAAGTTAAATGTATAGTAAGAATAAGACAATATGAAATAAAATGTTTAGCCTTAATCGATACAGGCTGCACAAACTGCATTATCAATAAGGATGTAATTCCCCAATTATATATAGTCAAAGCATCAAAACCCATAAGAGCCCAACAAATGGATGGAGGAATATATATGTATGAAGATCTTTTAATACCTAATAGCAAGATTAGATTCGAAACTAATTGCGGCGAAAACAAAGAATATACATTACCTAAAGAAAGCACATGAAATACTGATTAATTATTCTTGATCCCTATAAATACCCTATTAATTAAACCCTAATAATCTACTGTCCCTGAACATGAAATACTGATTACTAGGCTGAGTACACGGACCGAGGGCTCACCATCAATCTAAAGCGTACACTGTATGTTTGCGCCGAAACTGTAAAATGGGACGCAGTAATACGTGCACTAGATAGATTAATAAAATACTTAATAACCTGCATTTTCTGCTTGATCCTGACATCACTCATTACATGCGTGATTTAGTGTAGACCTTTGATATTATTGCCTACTCTTTGCTTTGTTTTTTGTATTTGACCATGTCCTTAATCTTTAATATTCATGCTATCATTTATCCTTTGTTTTCTCTACTTGCCGCCCACGACTTGCTCTAAGGGTACTCTTTTATCTCTTTTTTTAGATCAAGATTTTACAGGTGTTGAAGGATCTATTACTGAAGGAATTGGTGAGCAACGTTTCTAAAGATGGATCCAGTCTCTGCTGCTGCTAATTTTATTTCTTGAATATTTATATGACTTGTACTCTGTTTTGGGCTTTAAGACCCGTAGTTTGTTTTGATCCCAGATGTTGGATATTTATATTGTTGGATTATTTCATTTATTATTGGAATTTTATCTTTGATTCATGTGGTTATTTTTCCTGTGTGGTTATACTTTGTTGTTCTTATTGCTGAGTTAGACTGGTACAGGTTATGGATGGTGTTTACATCATTCGCTAGGCCTACATTACGTACTCGTGTTCTGTATTTTTGGAAGCGGGGCGTGACATCGAGAATGTGAAGAATCAGTCAGTTACCAAAAGAAGCATATAAAGCTGCTAAAAGTTATTTTGGTCACACAAAGGCATCCAAAATATATGTCCGTACATTTTACTTCTTATTAATTATATATAGGACAAAAATTCAGTTTAGACCTCTGGGTTGACCCTTTTCCTTTTCTAGTTCCCATCATTTAACTTAGGTATTGTTCTTTTTTTTGCCTCTTATAAAAGGTTAGATTTACAGTAAGAGCCTCTTGTAAGAGCCTCTTTTTGAGGTATTCTTTTTATATAAAAATAACTACTTATAAGAACCTCTTATAAGAGATTTCTGTTCTTTTCTGTTACCTTAAAGTGTCCCTATAATCAGAGACATTGCTGTTAAAAAATGTCTCTGATCTCTTCTGTTAAACGACATCCATAAATTATCTAGAATACATTGATGTTCTTTAGTAGTAGAAATATGTGGAAGAATCTTAAACGTTGGATTACTATGTGGGAATACTCCTAATTCTTGGTTACCGAATCGGATACTTTCTTGCCACATTCTCGGTCTGGCATTCTGATTATACATATTATGATATGCTAATTGTGGCCTTATATTCTGGCTATATGTACTTTGATCTGGTATCTTTTATGAGAGATACCAAGCTGTGGAGGTGGCCTAGCCATCTGCATAAAACCATGAACAAGTTCTATATTAGGTGATTGTTTGGAAGAAATTCTTTTAGGTGTAAGATCTTTTATTCTACGAAATATAAGTAATCTTCGTATGAATCCTTCTTGGGTATAAAGATCAAATACTTGTGCTAAATTATACAGAAATTTCCTATCTATTAGAGTATTAATGCTTTGACTGAATGGTTCTATGGAGCATATCTGGAGAAATTGGAATAACGGAAATTCTTCATCTACCAATTCCTAGGTTTCTATATTGGTGTTATATTCAGTTGGCCTTATCCTTGGTTGTGTGTACATAGATTTATAATATATTTCTCGTAACTTGCGATTGATTATGGTAGCATGTTCTTCATTGGTCCAAAAATATTCTAATAATTCTGACAAAGTTCGTGTATCAGGGACTAGATTTATTATTGTTTGAAATTCTTTTATAGATCAATGTTATAAAAAAGAAAATTAATTCAAGTAACTCTTGATCATAAGTGGTGACATTAAAGGATATAGGGGAATCAATTATGTCTATTAAGGTAAGATGAGGATTTTCTGTGGGTAAGTCTACCATGCTTTCAAGTGCGGTCAGATGGAGAAGGCGGCTAAGTGTGTCAGGAAGAGTGTTTGATGATCCTTTAATATGAGCAAAATTATTGTGGGTTCCTAAGTGGGAGCATCTGTCAACAAAATTGAGCCAGCGTCGTCTGGAGCTGTGTCTAGAGTCTAAATTCATCTTCTTGTGGAAAGAGACTATGGCTTCACAATCTGTACGAAGAGTAATCTCCTTTTTAGAAATGATGAAAAGATCGAAGCTGTCTAAGGCATAAGAAATGGCTAGTAGTTCTGCGTCAATGCTGCTGATGTTTCCTTTTTCTTTATATTTGCCACTGGCATATCTACATATTCTTTCAGTATTCTTTTCTGGGTATTTATTTGGTTTAGCAATAAGAGTAGCTCCCCACCCTGTATTACAACCATCTGTTTCGATAACCAAATAATCAGAGTCTACAGGTAGATTTAATTCAGGGAGTTGTTTGACTAGGGTTTTTATTTGTTGGACTAACTCAATATCTTCTTGATTAAAATGTCTCTGCCGTTTTTGGGATGTTTTTGCATATAAGGGTCCAGCTATTTTACCTAAGTCTTTTATAAATGGTCGGGCATAGTTTACAAGACCAAGTAATTGTTGAATTTGTTTTAAGTTTTCTAATTTATCTGGGAAGTTCAAAGCCTTCTGGGCGATGTGTGGTTGTAATTTTATCTTGCCTTGTCCAATAGTTACACCAAGGAATTCTAACTAAGGTTTAAATAATTGTAGTTTCTTTTTACTGATAATTAAGCCATGATTAATAAATTCGGAAATAATTATCTATAAATGTCCTCTATGTTCTTGTCTGGTTTTACTGAAGACAAGAATGTCATCAATATAAGCTACAACAAAGTTTTTATGTTTGATAAAGATGTCATCCTTTTTTCTCTGAAAAATGGATGGTGCATTCTTAAGGCCAAATGGCATAACTAACCATTCAAAATGGCCTTCTGGGCAAGTGAAGGCTGTCCACTGGATACTATCAGGATGCATTTTGATCTGCCAAAATGCTGACTTTAGATCAAACTTGCTGAATATGGTACATCCTTGAATCTGATTAATGAGTCTAGTTTTATCTGGGATATCATAGCCATCATCTACTGTGTTATCATTTAGCCTCTTATAATTGATTACCATTCTACTTTTCCCTCGAACTATTTCATTATGTTTTTGTACTATAAAGGCTGCTAATCTGTGGGGGCTATCAGATCTTCTTATTAATCCTAATTTAAGGAGGTCGGAGATATGCATTCTAAATTCTTCCATGTCCTGATTTGTGGCATTTATTTTGGCAGTCCTGATTTTGTATTCAGGATTAATTATATTCAAGGTACATTGTATTTTATCCTTTTCCCAATATTTTAGTATATCTTCCCCTAAAATGCCAAATTTTTCTATTTTAGATTTTAAGTGTTCTATATCTTGCTCACTTATTATGGTATAATACAATTGTTCTAAATTAATAAACTCTGTTTGTACTTCTATTTCATATTCTTCATTAATTTCGTCATTAGTAATTTCTTTTAATTGACATTGTCCTTCCATAGGGCAAGAACATTCTTTCTCTACACTGGGTTCTATTATTTGTCTGGTCATGGAAGATTCATTGTGTATTAGTACTGGTGTAAATAAAGTATGTTTTTGTAATTGTAAATAATCTTTGCTTATGAGTATGCTTCCATTATCTTTTAATAGGAAACTTAATCCTAGAATTAAGGCTTCTTTCAAATTTAATGGTCTTACCCGTGTGCTTTCTTTAGGTAATGTATATTCTGTGCTTTCGCCGCAATTAGTTTCGAATCTAATCTTGCTATTAGGTATTAAAAGATCTTCATACATATATATTCCTCCATCCATTTGTTAGGCTCCTATGGGTTTTGATGCTTTGACTATATATTCTTGGGGAATTACATCCTTATTGATAATGCAGTTTGTGTAGCCTGTATCGATTAGGGCTAAACATTTTATTTCGTATTGTCTTATTCTTACTATACATTTAACTTTTAAATATTTTAGGTTTTCGCTATTACATATCTGAACTAGGTTAGTTATTTCGGAATACGATTCTGAATAAGGTTCTGACTGGTGTTCCATTATAGTTTTTCCTTTTTCTAATTTTTTATTAATTGCTTCTATTTTCTCATTTATTATTTTTCTAGTTACTTCCTCGTCTTCTATTTTTGTATATAGTAGTTTTTGCATGTCTTCAATATTTTCTATTCTTTTTCGTAATATTTTTAATTCGTCTGCGTGTATCATTGGTCTAATTATTTCAGAGGCAAAACTTTGTTTAAAATTTTTTCAATACATTTTATGCATCCTTCTTTATAACATTTTGAGCATTTTGTTCTCTTGTCTCTGCTAGGATACCATTTACAAAAATAATAGGTGATACTTTCTGTTCCTAAGTTTATTTGCCAGTCATGCTTACAGGATTCTTCCTCTATATTCATCATATCTAAATCAGAATAATCTAAGTCAGACATTTCTATAGGGGACACAATGTTTTCTATGAATTCATTATTTTCTTCCTCATCTTGAGTTATTCTCAGTTCATTAGGTTCTGCTATAGAAATTATTGAATAAATGAATTCAGTGTCAGAAACAGTTTCATCTATATTAATAAGATCTTCATTAGTGCATTCTATTAAGGAGCTATTTTTATCATGTTTATTTATCCTTTTTGGACAAGTTCTACTCATATGCTCTGGGTTGCCGCATGTAAAATATTCTAGTCTATTCTTATATAATCTGTTTGGTTTGAATTTCCTTACATGCTTTTGTGGATCTAAATCTAGCTTTCTTCTATTGGATTTTCTTAAATAATATTTTTTTCTTGTTATAGTAATTTTGTTTCTTTTAAGTCCTTTTATATTGTCTTGGTTCTTTATCATTTATACCATATGTTTGAGCTGTATATATTTCCTTGCAGAAACTATAAGCTGAGTTTTTTAGCTGTTTCTGTATCTGTATTGCAGTACATTTTTCTTTTAGGATTTCTAATACATGTTGGACACGATGATCTATTGGCCAAAGTCTATTTGGTTCTGCTTTTACTCCTGCTTCATTCTTCCATCGTTCTGCAATTTCTAACTCTAAGGCTTCGGGTAATTTCCTAAATAACTTTTCTCCTAACTTTTGGTTAAAGGCGTTCCCGGAAATACATACATAATAGTAATAATCATTAAGGAATTTCTTTATGTATTTCCATTTGTATATACTTAATTTTTCTAAACTTCTAATTGCATCTATTTGTACACCTAGGTGGCCCGAATTGGGATCTTGTCCAATGACCAGACTCTAGATTGTGTTTACAAAATTATATGGGTTTGCGCCGAATGAAAGTAGCCCATTGTAGTCATTAGCATTTATTTCTTTATAAGATTTCCACAAAGCTCGTGTACTTTCTCCAAGGAATGTTTCTAAATATCTATACATTTCTATTGCATTCATTTCTAGGGTTGATCTAGAATAATCACCTACTAAGGTATATTTCCATACGTCAATTATGTTAGACCAATTTTGGGGGTCATGTGCTGGTAAATTTAAGATCGGGGGTTCAGCTTTGGTTTGGAACTTAATGGGTTGCTCTAATGGTTGTCTTTTACCCTTTGCTTTAAATTTATTTTCTGTTTCATTGTAAGAAGAATAAGGGGCTCTAGGTATAATACCGGATGAGTAGTGTTTAATACATAATCCTACAGTCTTGTGAAATGGAGATGGCGAAGTTGGTGTACTCACTTCTTCTGTATCTGCTAAGTCCCTTTGGTAGGAAATATCAGTTACGTGAGTTAATTGGTCATCTATTGCATCTTGTTCGTCGATTAGTTTTCCAATTTGAATATTTCTTTCATGGTCATGATATAAGTATTCCTCTGCTGTGACGGTTTTGGTTCGATAGTGAGCATCTTCTAATTCAAACAATTCCTTTTTGTTTAAATCTGTTATTCCTAATTCTTTGGGATATAGTATTTTATCTTTTTCTGATACCAAAGTTTCTATGTATTCTTTGTGAACTAAATCTGTATCTAAGTCCATTTCGATTTTACTAATATTCCTATTGACTTGGGAAACATAATCTGTAAATCTGACACTAGTTTTTCCTTTACCATCAGTATATATTAGTGAGTCTTGTGTTACGATGGTTGTTATTAGGTCTATAAACCTATCTAAATTCCCATCTAACCCTTCTAGTCTTGTTGAGTCATACTCTAATGGTTTAATCATTTTAATCCCTTTACTACTTAGTAAATCAACTATTTCTTTTATATTTATTGTAAATTTTACTTTAGAGTTAGTTGTTATCCTTCCTAGGAATGCTATATGCACTAATAAGTTGTCACCTGTATTTACTTCTTCATACCCTTTGGTTTGTATACCTATATGTATATGTTTACTAAAGTCTTTTATTGTTATCATGTAATCTGGGCTGCAGTAAAATATTCCTGAATTACTATTCATTTCTACTTCTATGCTTGCTATCATCCCCTTTGTCATATTATTCCATCTATCATCATATAGTGTTATTAAAACTTTACAACCTAAATATTTTCTCATTAATCTTTTAATAGCAATGATTATTAGTCCTATATGCATAAATCTGTAATTGTTCCTAGCTTGCCTTAGTTCACTACTTGCAGCCTGGCTAATCAAAGGTAGACTTATTGTTTGGTTTCCAAGATAGCTTACTGCTTGTTCTCTATTATGCCTAAAGAATTCTGTTCTAAACTTAAATCTTCCTGTTTGGTATAATGTTCTAGGATTGAGTATAGTTAGTCCTTCTCTTTGAAATCTGTCATAGTCTTGTTCTGGATCTATTAATTCATCAAATTGAACTTCATGATTATTAGCATGTCTGCTAAATAGTCTTTCTAGTAAAGGTGTCATGCCCCGCTTCCCAAAAAGAATACGGAATACGGATACGTAACAAAAGCCCAGCGAATGAATTTCATCATCCATAAGCTGTTCAAGAAATCTTAACCACATGCACAGGAAACAATCAGAGTCGGAAGCGATTTAATCAACCACATGCACATAATGAGTCCAAATACTATCAAGAATACTTGAAACTAAATACATAAATCTCAAATAGTCATGATTTGAATAAAACACAAGTCGTGGGTCACATCACACAAATACAAGAATAATCCAAGTCTAAAAAATACATAAATAATCCAAGTCTCACGAATACAATTATTGTTCAAGCACGATACAAGAAATAATATAATAACAAGCAGCACTAATACTTCAAGTCTCCAATACCATCAGGAACCTGTTCTCCAAAATCTACAATTCATCGAATGCAGGAAAGAGAAAAAGATAAAACACAAGTACCCGTTAATTGTAAGTCATGAGTCACTTATAATGTAGGATACAAGCACATGGGGAAACTAACTAGTACATGGTATAAGTATGATGTCAGGTGTAAACAACTAGTATGGTAGAAGTGATCAAGGGTACATGGTATATATCAAGTGTCAAGTGAACAAGTATCTTATAAACATGCATCGAGTGTCAAGTGTCATGTAATCATGTGTTCATGTATCAAGTATCAAATTTCATGTCTCATGTGAACAAGTCTCACGTATCATGTAGTCAAGTATCAAGCAAGTATGTATCATGTTCACGTATCATGTTCAAGTATCTTGTTCAAGTCTTATATTGACTATCTAGGTAATACTTCATGCATCCCATACTACATGGTTGTTACAACACAACAGTTTCGCTTTAGATTTCATAGTGGACCATAGAGGGCAGTATACTCGGGGACAAGCAAGTAATTGAGCTCCAAACTCCAAGTATCATATATCATGTAATCACGTGTCAAGTAGTGCAAGTGGCAAGTATCGTGTCTTACGTGCAAGTATCAAGTAATCATGCCAAGTATCACGTAGGATCAGTGGATCCCCTTCCGAGTACACATTTCTGAATTATCCACTATTAGATCTGTCCCTTAAACCCCAGCTTGGTTATTTATTATTAATATCCAAAAAGCATGTATACGTGCAAAATATATCAAGAATAGCATGGCATGATCATGTGACAAGTGCAAGTAGCAAACTAAACATGTTCAAGTACAGGATATCTCATAAAGGAACAAAATAAACACATCTCAAGTTCAGGGCAGCAAGACCATGCTGTAGTAAAATAGTGATCCCAGGAGTTACAAACAAGCAAATCTAGATCCGTTGAAGGATTTGGAAAATAGACATCCACACGAATCTAGTGAGTATAATTAAGTCATATACTAATTCACAACAACACAGCTCAAAACGTATTTGAATACAGAAATTTGGTTCTGCCAGAAAGCAAGAAAACGACTTCAAGAACATGAAAACAGCATGAAATCACATTAAATAAATCCACAAAAAATATGGGGTATTCCCCTATATGTACAGAATCAAAAAATAAAGTTTCAGAATTTTCCAGGAAAAATAGATCAGGTATCAAGAATAATAAAACAACATGAAAACATAGTTTAACGAATCTAGAAATCCCAACACTGTTGTACGAAAACTATGATATCTCGCAACCAGTGAAACAAAATCCAATTCCGCCAAAGGGATATGAAAATAGATAGAATTTAATAACTTTCACATTTCACAAAGAATTTTCATACAGTAAAAGGAATCATAGTGAAAATAGGGTTCTTTACTGAACAGCGAGCAAAATCCAGCATGTATAGATTTTAGAAACGAGCATGAAACTCCATATAAAACTTATCAATAAAATTCATCAAAATCCTGGATAGTCCCTAACTTCATAAAGAAATACTGACCAAAATATAGGATCAAAATAATATGTATAACATAGTTCTTGAAAATATTTTGTTAACAAAATCAACGAAAAACAAAATCTGGAAACGATCGACACCTCTGTACTAAAAAAGTCATAACTCAGTCATACGAAATCCAAATCAAGCAAAACCAGTGGTGTTTGAAAATAGACAAGGTTATCTAAAATTCATATTTAATATTGGAATTAAGATACTGGTTGTAGCATAGATGAAAATAGCAAACAAAACAGATTCAGAAAATACAGATTTCACCCTCAAGCACAAAAACAACATAGATTCAAGAATATTGTTCCAAACTGATCCAAACTTGAAATACAACCTACCAAGTATCTAAACATCATGAATTAGGGTTATTAACATGTCCACGCCTATTATTTCACATGGGTATCAATCAAAACACGAATTTGCACACAATTTTCACATACACGACTAGAAATAAAAAAACAGGAGAATCCTAAGTTATCTCATGTCAAGAATTGTGTCGTGAGTCTTCTATGGCCAAAATATCACAATAGAGACAAAACTCATCAAGGAAAACACAATCTTAGGCTGTCTTTAGACCCAACTACACTATAGGTGAACTTTGGTACTTGTATCAAACAAATGAATTAGAGTACAAGCTACTTGCCTTATTTTGGGGATGAAGAATGATGCAAACAATCCTAGAAGCAAAACCCAAGAACGAAATCCGCTACAAGCACGAATCCAAGCAACTACGAATGAAACCTTCTCACGAACAATCTTCTTGAAACAACGACGATCAAAGTGGCAACACCCACTTTAAGAGCACCACGAAGAGACGAGTAGGGGATCAAAGTTGCAAGCATGGTGATGGTGGTGTTGGTTTGGGGGTTCGGCATGCAAGGAGACGTCAAGGAAGGTCGGGTATGTCGTGATGGATGGCCGGAGATGAGGTAGAGGTGGCCAGAGGTGTAAGGTTGGCCTGATGGAGGTGGCCGGGATGGGCTGATGGGGGGCTCGGGTTGTGCAGGCCGGGAGAGAGAGAGGGGGAGAGAGAAGGGGGCTAGGGTTTTAGGAGAGGGATTAGGGTTTGTGTTAGAGGGGGGGGGGGGTTTATATATAGCGCTTGAATGTGGGTTAATGGGTTGTGGGTATTAGTATGTAGTAATAGGTATACAAATGGGTAATGAATATTGGGTCAAATACAAATAGGAATACAATTAGGAGTGAATTCTATGACTTTTGAAAATCTTATTAGGGGTCAAAAATCATAGGTTTGGGAAAACACCACCAAAACTCCACCACAACATCAAGAAAAAGATAAAATGAAGATAGTGAGCCCAAGAATGCGGAAATGATCAAAAATGACGATAAACGAGATAAAAGGGACATTCAAACAACACAAGGGTTTCAAAATGAAATAAAACGAGTATATATTGAAAACAAATCCAATATACGGTTCAGAAAAAAATACAAGAGAGAAAAATACACTAAAAATGAAAAATACAGTCAAAATACATAAAATGAAATACATGGGGTTACATTCCTACCCACCTAACAAGAAAATTTCGTCCTCGAAATTTGAAAGAAGATACATAGGGTAACCCCAAGCAAAACAAAACAACTAAAAAGCAAAACAAAAACAAACTACCCAAACAACTGAGAAAACTTCTGCTGAATTTCCTCCTCCAGCTCCCAAGTCGACTCACCAGGCGAGTGATGATTCCAAGCAACACGAACCAACTTGATGACCTTGTTCTTAAGCACTTTCTCCCGCCGATCCATAATAGCAACTGGCAGAATCTCACAAGTCAAATCCGGCCGAATGGTCAACTCAGAATAGTCGATCATGTGGCTCTCATCTCGGATATATCTCTTGAGTTGTGAGACATGGAAAACATCGTGCACTCCTGATAAAGCTGGCGGCAATGCAAGACGAAAGGCCACCTTCCTACTCTCTCCAAAATCTCAAACGGTCCAATAAACCTCGGGCTAAGCTTGCCCCTGCCACCGAACTGAAAGACACCGCGCCACGGCGATACCTTAAGGAAAACATGGTCACCAACGCCAAACTCCAAAGCCCTACGATGGACATCGGCCCATCGCTTCTGCCTGTCCTGAGCTGCCTGCAATTTCTTCCTGATCTGAACCACTGCATCCACTGTCTTGGTTATCAACTCCGGACCCAACAATTTCCTCTCACCAATGTCATCCCAGCACACTGGTGATCTGCACTTCCGCCCATAGAGTGCCTCGAACGGAGCAGCTTTAATACTGCCTTGAAAGCTGTTATTGTACGAGAACTCTACGAGATAAAAATGATCCTTACAAGACCCACCAAACTGAAGCATACAGGACCTCAATATGTCCTGAAGAATCTGAATAGTCCGTTCTGACTGTCCATCAGTCTGGAGATGAAAAACTGTACTGTACTTTAATTTACTCCCCAAACTATTCTGAAGACTCTCCCAGAACTGGGATCTGAATCTCGTATCCCTATCGGATACAATACTGGATGGAACCCCATGAAGTCTAACAATCTCTTGCATATACCTCTCAGCTAGGCTCTCAATAGACTGACTGACGCAGATAGGAATGAAGTGAGCACTCTTCGTCAAACGATCGACATCACCCAAATAGCATTATGACCCTTAGGACTCCTCGGCAAAGCAGTCAAAAAATCCATGGTGATATGTTCCCACTTCCACTCAGGAATAGGAAGCGGTTCAAGAAGTCCAGCGGTTCTCTAATGCTCTGCCTTAACCTGCTAGCAGATCAAACACTGAGCAACAAACTGAGCCACATCCCTTTTCATACCCTGCCACCAGAAATGAAGCTTCAAATCTCGATACATCTTAGTACCGCCAGGATGGATAGAATACGAAGACTGATGAACTTCCTCAAACAACCTCTGACAAACATCACCTTCCGGGATACTTAATCTGGACCCAAAACGAAGAGATCCATCCGAATGAATAACCATGTTCGTCCTGGACCCAGACTCAACCTCAGCTCGAAATCTCTGCAACTGTGCATCACTAGCCTGCGCCTCTTTAATCTGATCAACAAGAAACGACTGTAGCTGAAGCATAAAACAACTCCGATCAGAACTCGGCAAAAAAACCTCCAACGCCAACCTCCTCATTTGCTCAATCAGATCCCTCTGCTGAGTCAAGAACTTAACTGCCGGTCTCCTGTTCAAAGCATCTGGCACCAAGTTTACTTTACCAGGATGGTATTGCAAACTGATGTCATAATCAACCATTAGCTCCAACCAACGACTTTGCCTCATGTTTAACTCCTTCTGGGTGAAGACGTACTTGAGACTTTTGTGGTCTGTAAAGATCTCCACTCGGTCCCCAAGTAAATAATGTCTCCACAGCTTCAAAGCAAAAATCACTACCGCTAACTCAAGTCATGAGTAGAATAGTTCTTCACATGCGGCCTCAACTGCCTCGATGCATACGCAACGACTCGGCCCTTCTGCATCAAAACTGCTCCAAGACCCTTACCAGAAGCATCACAGTGAATTACAAATCCACCTGAACCATCGGGAATAGTCAACATAGGCACAGACGTCAATCTGTTCTTCAACTCAACAAAAGCTCCATCACACTCATCAGACCAACAGAACTTCTGATCCTTCCCAGTTAACTTAGTTAACGGTCCTGCTATCTTCGAAAAATTCTGGACGAACTTCCGATAATAGCCAGCCAAACCGAGAAAACTCCTGACTTCAGAAACTGACTTGGGAATAGGCCAATCCTTCACAGCCTCAACCTTCGCAGGATCCACAGAAATACCATCGCCAGAAACAATGTGCCCCAAGAATAAAATCCTGTCGAGCCAAAACTCGCACTTGCTAAGTTTCCCATAGAGCTGATTCTTCCTGAAAGTCTGCAGAACCACTTTAAGATGCTCAGCATGATCTTCCCGATTCTGAGAATACACCAAAATATCATCATTGAAGACCACCACGAATCTATCCAAGAACTGAGAGTAGACCTGGTTCATAAGACTCATGAATACAGTGGGCGCATTCGTAACTTCGAACGGCATCACAAGATACTCATAGTGCCCGTATCTAGTCCTGAAAGCAGTCTTTTGTATATCTGCAGCCTTCACCTTGACTTGAGGATATCCCGAACGAAGATCCAACTTTGAGAAAACAGCTGCCCCACTCAGCTGATCAAACAAATCATCGATCCTGGGTAACGGATACCGATTCTTCACAGTAACTCTGTTTAGTTCTCGATAATCCATGCACAGTCGACGACTACCATCCTTCTTATCAACAAAAAAGACCGGAACACTCCAAGGCGAAACACTAGGTCTGATGAAACCCAAATCAAGAAATTGCTGAATCTGCACCTTAAGCTCTGCTAGCTCAACCGGTGCCATCCTGTAGGGACTCTTCGATATCGGTTCTGTTCCAGGCTGAACATCAATACCGAATTCCACTTCCCTATCAGGGGGTATGCCAGGCAACTCATCTGGAAAAACATCCAAGAAATCCCGAACTACTAGAGGCACAGCCTCACTGCCTGAATGTAATTGCATCGCACAAATCTCCTGATCAACTGCAGCTCGACCAAGGAAAGACTCCCCGGCATGGAACTCAAACTCTGTGCGATCTGGAATCTAGAACACAACCTTCTTGGCACGGCAATCAATAATGGTATGGGTTTCACCCAACCAATCCATACCTAGAATAACGTCGAATCCCGAATTTCTAATTACAATCAGATTGGCTTTGAACTCTGCGTCCCCAATAACAACGGGACATTTCCTGCACTCCCGGGAACAAATGACAACTCCACCACCTATCACAATGTTCCAAGCCTCTGACATATTGCTGCACTCCAACTAATGGCGAGCGACAAATCGAGAGGAGACAAAAGAATGGGTTGCCCCAGAATCAAACAGAACAAAAGCAGGAAAAGAGCAAACCAGCACAACACCTAAGACAGAAAAGCAAAAGAGACAAGGAAAAGAAGGGTCGAACAGGGGTGAGGAGAAAATAAAAAGTAGAAGGCAACAGAAAGGAATAAAGCAAAGGAAAATGGAGAAAAACAAATAGAAACAACCAACAATAAAACAATAAAATAAAAGATAACTACAACCACACCCTCAGCTGACTCAGCGTCTGCAGCAGTCAGGTTGAAAGCCCGATCTCTCCTCGGAACAGCGGTACTTTGACTGACAATCTGACGCTGTGGGGGAAGCGATGGTCTAGCTGGACCACGAGCTGCAGCAACTGGCTGAACAGGACCCCTGGCTGGAGGAGCCAACCGCGGGAAATCCCGCACCGAATGATCAGCGGCACCACAACTAGAATAGCGATGATTGGCACGTCGGCAATCCTTGCGCTCATTCCCTGGAATATGGCAAAAGTCACAGAAACCAACTCTCGGAGGACCCGCAGAAGAGTAAGGAGCTGTCCTGACTGGAGGGGCTAGAACAGGTCTCCGAATAGGCCCACCAGATAACCTAGCAACAGAATGCGAAACAGTCCGCTGAGAAGGAGTCGAACCACCACGAGCATGCTCCTGGGCCCTAGCTGCCTCAAGAGCCTCAGCATAGGTACGCAAGCGCAGAGAGACAAGCTGCACCTTGATGTCTCGCTCAAGCCCCAAGATGAACCTACGAGCCCTATCCTCTTTGTTCGCCACAAGAACGGCTGCGAAGCGGCTAAGTCTGGTAAACTCGGCTGCGTACTCGTCCACAGACCTTGAGCCCTGTTTTAGAAAGTCTTATGTTACAACATTGCGTGAACAATATGTAACAAAATTTCATTACTAGAAACATCGACCAACCTATTTCAGGGCTAAGAATTTCTGCTCCATCTCAACTCTGGTGTTGCTAGGAAAGAACTTCTCCAAGAAGCTTCTAGTGAAAGTGGCCCAAGTGATCGGTCTTTCAAGCCTTTCGGACTCGGACCTCCACCAGATATGAGCCAAGTCCACCAACTGGATGGTAACCACATCCACACGATCCGCATCTGCAACTCTAGCTGCCAAAAGCAGGTTCTCTGTCCGAATTAACCACTGTTCAGCCTCCAAAAGCATCTCAGTACCTGAAAATCTGTCCGGATGCAGCCTCCTAAAGTCTATGGCCGTTCCCGGACGAGGTGGAAGAACATCCTGCCTAGGCGCAATAGGTGGAGTAGCTCGAGTGGCTTCCAAAGAAGCCATCACCAAATCACTATGGTTCTACTGCTGATTAATCAAGCACTCAAGCACTGCAGTGACCGCCTCAATCCGGTCACCCTGCAACTGAGAAGTAGAACCTCTACGAGCTATAGTCTGCACGAAACCAAAAACAATTAGCATTCAGATCACTGTTGATAATATTTGATTCATTTTATGCATGCATGGTTGGTGAATGTTGCGCAGATTTTCAGTTCGAGCCAAGCTTGTCGAATATTAGTTGCCTAATACATTAGCCAAACTTGATGCTCTGATACCACTAAAAACCCTGTCACGCCCTGCTTCCCAAAAAGAATACGGAATACGAATACGTAACAAAAGCCCAGCGAATGGTTTTCATTATCCATAAGCTGTTCAAGAAATCTTAACAACATGCACAAGAAACATTCAGAGTCAGAAGCGATTTAATCAACCACATGCATATAATGAGTCCAAATACCATCAATAATCCTTGAAACCAAATACATAAATCTCAAATAGTCATGATCTGAATAAAACACAAGTCTTGGGTCACATCGCCCAAATACAAGAATAATCCATGTCTCAAAAATACATGAATAATCAAAGTCTCACGAATACAATTATTGTTTAAGCATGATACAAGAAATAATATAATAATAAGCAGCACTAATACTTTAAGTCTCCGATACCATTAGGAACCTGTTCTCCAAAATCTGCAATTCATCGAATGCAGGAAAGAGGAAAAGAGAAAACACAAGTACCCGTCAATTGCAAGTCACGGGTCACTTATAATGTAGGATACAAGCACATGGGAAAACTAACTAGCACATGGTATAAGTATGATGTCAAGTGTAAACAAATAGCATGGTAAAA
The DNA here is from genome assembly GCA_017893485.1 of Hemerocallis citrina. Lineage (NCBI taxonomy): Eukaryota > Viridiplantae > Streptophyta > Magnoliopsida > Asparagales > Asphodelaceae > Hemerocallis > Hemerocallis citrina. The sequence continues at coordinate 288,400,081 of CM030361.1, forward strand.
GTGATCAAGGGTACATGATATATATTAAGTGTCAAGTGAACAAGCATCTTATAAACATGCATCAAGTTTCAAGTGTCATGTAATCATATGTTCATGTATCAAGTATCAAATTTCATGTCTCATGTAAACAAGTCTCATGTATCATGTAGTCAAGTATCAAGCAAGTATGTATCATATTCACGTATCATGTTCAAGTATCATGTTCAAGTCTTATAGTGAATTACTATCTAGGTAACACTTCATGCAGCCACATGGTTGTTAGAACACAACAGTTTCGCTTTAGATTTCATAGTGGACCATAGAGGGCAGTATACTCGGGGACAAGCAAGTAATTGAGCTCCAAGCTCAAAGTATCATGTATCATGTAATCCGTGTCAAGTAGTGCAAGTGGCAAGTATCGTGTCTTGCGTGCAAGTATCAAGTAATCATGCCAAGTATCACATAGGATTAGTGGATCCCCTTCCGAGTACACATTTCTGAATTATCCACTATTAGATCTGTCCCTTAAACCCCGGCTTGGTTATTTATTATTAATGTCCAACAAGCATGTATACGTGCAAAATATATCAAGAATAACATGGCATGATCTTGTGACAAGTTCAAGTAGCAAACTAAACATGTACAAGTACAAGATATCTCATAAAGGTACAAAATAAACACATCTCAAGTTCAAGGCAGCAAGACCATGCAGTAGTAAAATAGTGATTCCAGGAGTTACAAACAAGCAAATCTAGATCCGTCGAAGGATCTGGAAAATAGACATCCACACGAATCTAGCGAGTATAATTAAGTCATATACTAATTCACAATAACACAGCTCAAAACGTATTTGAATACAGAAATTTGGTTCAGCCAGAAAGCAAGAAAATGACTTCAAGAACATCAAAACAGCATGAAATCACATTAAATAAATCCACAAAAAATCTGGAGTATTCCCCTATATGTCCAGAATCAAAATATAAAGTTTCATAATTTTCCAGGAAAAATATATTAGGTATCAAAAATAAGAAAACAACACGAAAATATAGTTTAACGAATCTGAAACTGTAGGAAACTAAGATATCTCGCAACTAGTGAAATGAAAATCAATTCTACCAAAAGGATATGAAAATAGATAGAATTTACTAACTTTCACATTTCACAAAGAATTTTCATACAGTAAAAGGAATCATAGTGAAAATAGGGTTCTTTACTGAACAGCGAGCAAAATATAGCATGTATAGATTTTAGAAACGAGCATGGAACACTATATATAACTTACCAATAAAATTCATCAAAATCTTGGGTAGTCCCTAACTTCATAAAGAAACACTGACCAAAATATTGGATCAAAATAATATGTATAACATAGTTCTTGAAAATAGTTTGTTAACAAAATCAACGAAAAACAGAATCTGGAAACGATCGACACCTTTGTACTAAAATAGTCATAACTCAGTCATACGAAATCCAAATCAAGAAAAAACAGTGGGGTTTAAAAATATACAGGATTATCTAAAATTCATATTTTATACTGGAATCAAGATACTGGCTCTAGCATAGATGAAAACAACAAACAAAACAGAACATGCAGAAAATACAGATTTCACCCTCAAGCACAAAAACAACATAGATTCAAGAATATTGTTCCAAACTCATCCAAACTTGAAATACAACCTACCAAGTATCTAAACATTATGAATTAGGGTTATTAACATGTCCAGGCCTATTATTTCACATGGGTATCAATCAAAACATGAATTTGCACACAATTTTCACATACACGACTAGAAATCAAGAACAGGCGAATCCTAGGTTATCTCATGTCAAGAATTGTGTCGTGAGTCTTCTATGGCCAAAATATCGCAATAGAGACAAAATCTATCAAGGAAAACACAATCTTAGGTTGTCTCTAGACCCAACTACACTATAGGTGAACTTTGGTACTTGTATCAAACAAATGAATTGGAGTACAAGCTACTTGCCTTATTTTGGAGATGAAGAACGATGCAAACAATGCTAGAAGTAAAACCCAAGAACGAAATTCGCTACAAGCACGAATCCAAGCAACTACGAACGAAACCTTCTCATGAACGATCTTCTTGAAACAACGACGATCAAAGTGGCAACACCCACTTTGAGAGCACCACGAAGAGACGAGTAGGGAATCAAAGTTGCAAGCTTGGTGATGGTGGTGTTGGTTTGGGGGTTCGGCAAGCAAGGAGACGACAATGAAGGTCGGGTATGTGGTGATGGATGGCTGGAGATGAGGTGGAGGTGGCTGCAGGTGTAGGGTCGGCCTGATGGAGGTGGCCGGGATGGGCTGATGGGGGCTCGGGTTGTGCAGGCCGGGAGAGAGAGAAGGGGGCTAGGGTTTTAGGAGAGGGATTAGGGGTTAGGGGGGGGGTTTATATATAGCACTTGAATGTGGGTTAATGGGTTGTGGGTATTAGTATGTAGTAATAGGTATACAAATAGGTAATAGATATTGGGTCAAATACAAATAGGAATACAATTAGGAGTGAATTCTATGGCTTTTGAAAATGTTATTAATGGTCAAAAATCATAGGTTTGGGAAAACACCACCAAAACTCCACCACAACATCAAGAAAAAGATAAAATGAAGATAACGAGCCCAAGAATGCGGAAATGATCAAAAATGACAAAAAACGAGATAAAAGGGACATTCAAACAACACAAGGGGCTCAAAATGAAATAAAACGAATATATATTGAAAAAAAATCCAATATACGGTTCAGAAAAAAATACAAGAAAGAAAAATACACTGAAAATGAAAAATACAGTCAAAATACATAAAATGAAATACAGGGGTTACAAAAGGTCTTGAACTACAGACTGAAAGTCTGCTGGTTGAACCTTGTTCTGTAGATCTAAGAGTTCTAGAGGGTCGTACAAAATTTTGCATACTTTTATTATTTATTCTATTTTTTGAGTGGGAAACTGAAATACTGGTCTAGGTTTTCTAGTTATTTTTTTTTACCTGTGGGTTCTAAGGATAATTTTGATATATTATTTATTAACTTAGTTATTTCTTCTTGAATTCCCGTGGTAGTAGGCTTTTGAATATTGTCTAATTTTTTATGAAGCCCTACTAATAATTTTATAATAATTTTATTTTGTTTAACTACTAACCGATCAGAGTGGACTTTGGAGTGCAACTTTCTATTTCTTGTAATATTTCGCTATAATTAAAATCTGTCAATAACTAAGGACAATTCTTTTTATTTCTTCTATTAACTGTTTATTTTCTCTCGATTTTACTTCTAAAGATTCTAATATAGTACTTTTGGTTTGTCGACTTGTGTTGGGTGGCTTTTAAATGTACTAAGTTTTTCAAGACTAATGCTATTTTGGTGTTTAATATAATTTATTTTGTTTGATATATCTTTCAATATCTGATTCTTTTCTCTAAGCATAGTAATAATTATTTCTAAATAATGAATTATTTTGCTTAAGTCTTCTACTGGTCCTATATGTACAGATTTTGAAGGATCTTTTTTATGAGCTCTAATACGAAAGAAAAGGTTGGTAAATAATCTAAAATTTTCTTCATTTAAAAGATTTCAGATTCCTAATATTGCTATTAGGAAAATATTCTTCCAAGGAGTTATAGATTTTTTCTTCTTCTTGTCTTAATATGTTTATTAATTCGTCTAATGATATTGTTTTTTTTCTTAAGTAATCAGCTACGTCGCCGTACCAAAGTGGAATTTTTAAGTGTTTTTTTTTAGGACCGTAGTTGCTTACATACACACTGCCAGTGAATAGCTAGAGTTTGTTCGTGACAGGAGCAAAATATAAAAGAAGTAACATTCAAAATTTAGCATTGCTAATGAACATTTACAACGGGCTCCAACGAGTTTTCACTAGAAAATAATAAAGATTAACTCATTACAATAAATCTTTGATGATGCTTGTTTTCGGGTGTGGGAGTAGCAAATAATGTGAGTTCTTTTGAAAAAGAGGAAACTCAGATCTCGATCACCGATCTAACTCTACTGTGATGCTGATGTGATAGATTTGGTGGATTTGGGTGGTTCGATCTTCGTTGGACACCTGCAAAAAAGCCTGAAAGACCGGGAGGACTCTCGACGACACCCTCCAATGCTCAAGTCAATAACCAGAGCATTAAGAGAGGCTTCAGTGGTGAAAATTGCGATTACCTAGTTACTATAGAAATATGGTTGTATTTATAGGCATGAGGGCCTAATTAGGGAATAATCCTGGATCCCTTGATTAGGGGGTGCGACTTGATTCACGTTGGGTTGGATATGGGTAATGAGCCTATAGTCGACCCGCAAGTTGTTATGAGATCTCCCCGAGATTTGTGGCAGGATCAAGCGATGCAGATCGTCTGCTATTTTTACCCTCATCATAAGCCCCCCACTCTTGTAGATGACTTTTTGGTCTTCTTCGAGGAGTAGTTGACCCACTGAGGGTGTTGTGTAGACAGTGGTGATCTGCACACGTTGAAATTGAGAGTGTCCCGCTACGGTGATCTACATGAAAAATGGGGACCGACTGTCATGTTGAGACCGAGAGTGAGTCTCCCCTGCTCAGGGTCTTCGTGACGGTCGGCCTCAGACGCCAGATGATGGCGCAGCAGTTAGGAGACCTTGTGAGAACTGAGGGTCGGCTTCGGATGCCACACCAAGGGCGCATCAAATTGAGACTGTAATATCCTCATGATTGTCGGTATCGGGTGCCACGCTGAGGGCGCAGCGGTCGGGAGACTTGCAAAAGTTCTCCATGAGGGTCAGCTTCGGATGCCACGCCGAGAGTGCAACATTTCAAAGCCTTGTGAAGACTCCCCATGAGGGTCGGTCTTGGATGCCATGCCGAGGGCGTGGCACGTTGAAGCTTTGTGAAAGCTCCCCATGAGGATCGGCCTCGGATACTACGCTAAGGGCACAACACATTGAAGCCTAGTGAAAGGTCCCCGTGAGGGTCGGCCTCGGATGCCATGTCGAGGGCATGGCACATTGAAGCCATGTGAAAGCTCCCTATAAGGTTTGGCCCCGGATGCCACGCTGAGCATGTTGAGGCTTTGTAAAGCTCTTCATGAGGATCGGCCTCGTATGATACCTTGAGGGCGCAACACATTGAGGCCTTGTGAAAGCTCCCCATGAGGGTCTGCCTCGGATGTCATGCTGAGGGCATGGCACATCGAAGCCTTGTGAAAGCTCCTCATGAGGATCGGCCTCGGATTCTACGTCGAGGGCACAGCACATTGAAGCCTTGTGAAAGCTCCTCATGAGGGTCGGCCTTGGATGTCACGCCGAGGGTGTGGCACATTGAAGCCTTATGAAAGCTCCTCATGATGGTCGGTCTCAGATGCCGCACCAAGGGGTGCGACACATTGAAGCCTTGTGAAGGCTCTTCATGAGGGCCAGCTTCGGATGCCATGCCGAGGGTGCAACACATTGAAGTCTTGTGAGGGCTCCTCACGAAGGTCGGCTTCGGAGGATTTTGACATCGAAGGGATGAGTACGAAAGCGATAGACCTCGAGTTGCCAATGGAGGGGGCCACTATCGAGGTGTTGAGCAGAGGCCAGGAGTTCGTAGACGTTGGGACTCAGGAGGAGAGTCCTTACCGCCGGTGAAGATGGAGGAAGAGTGGGGATAGAGTTATACAATCCCAAGCTAGGACGAGGGTGAGGCTGCAGGGACCTTTTCCATGCGAGGGGCGGGAGTTGCATCCTTGGAAAACATCATAGGCATCCCGCCTCCTCGGGATCGTCTTCCTGATAAGAGAAGAAGGCAAAATCTCTCTCCCGACAAGGCGCGCTTGTCGATGCCCTATCAGGACTATCCTATGGGTTGTGTGTCTTCTCGGGTTTATCCGGAGAACTTTCAGGATCTGGTTCAGTATGGTGTATCCCCATCTTCGCCGAATAGGCCTAAGATGGAGGCTGATGAGAAGTAGAATACTCTGTAAGAGAACGATCTTGTTGTCATCCAGGATAAGTTCTACATACCCCCCGGAGTACATTCTATTACTCCCGAACCTGGGGTTTCGTCTGACCGATAAGTTGGGGGATAAGTTTTGTATGTTCCCTTTGGATGCTTTTGCTTCAGGTCTGCATCTCCCCCTCCACCTATTTATCAAGCAGATTCTGAATTGGGCAGTGATGAGTTCAATGCAGTACGCACCGCTCTTAGAAGCAATTGACGAGCTTCATCATGGTCATCCCTCTGAGCTTCAAGTAATTCCGACCGACCCTGGGTTTGAGCGCGCTTCCGAAAAGCTCTCACCAGTTGTATATTCCCCTCCCCCCCGGTCTAACCTGTGTGTGGTGCACAACCATACGGACTCTATAAAGGATTGGAGATCCAAGTACTTTATCATATACAGCCCAGAGCCCTGGGACATACCGACCTCATGGTTGTACAGGCCCGCTCCAAAAGAGCCTTTAAAGCTCAAAGAGCTCTATAAAGAGGAGCGGGTGGATTTCAACAAACTGTTCGATGATAACTTGAGCATTGATTGGTCCAGGTGACTGAGATGTCACACTCAATTAGCGGGCAGAGCCCCTTTGTCTCAGGTGAGTTTCTTTCCTTTGTAACGCTTTTTATTATTTGCTTGAGGTTCGACTCTGATGTGTTTGATGTGTTTCTATTGCAGCCTTGGAAGATGACGATGTTGATGCCCTCTTGGCTGCCCCAACACACAGCGAGCTGCCGAGAATAATGGGAAAAAGAGGGAGATGACGCCGAGCGCCGGAGGGTCACCGGAGGGGCGACCAAAAAGGGCGAGGGGGAAGAAGGCCTTGACTATTCAGGATCCAGAGGGTTCTTCCCGGGTGGAGCCGAGCGAGAGATCTCTCCGAGCTCAAGAACTGATGGAGTCTCCGATGCTGCCAATCTACTCATTCCTGGAGGACATCATCCTTGATAACACCCGGGAGACCTTCATGCCCGACTGGCCCATGGAACTTGTCGACTCCATCATGGAGTCTGGAATGGTCGTTGAGGTGGTGAATAATCTTGCATCTCCGAGGGACAGCAAAGACCTCGCTAAGGAGACGCTTAGCTCGGCATACCTTTAGTATGCGCAACACTCGGTGGCAATAAGTTCTTGTTCTGGAGTGTCGGTATCCCTTAGTTGGTATCTTTCTCATTGCTTTCCTTCTCACTGCAGGCCACACTCTATAGGAGTGAGCTTATGAGGCAATACAATTAAGGCTTGGAGACTGCCAAGCGCAAGGCCTAATGGTACGAGACAAAGTGGAAGAAGGAGAAGACTCGGGTTGATGGGTTAGAAAAGAGGGTGAAGGATTTGGAGGTAGAGGTCGATGATACGGCCGGCTAGATCATGTAGGGCCAAAAGGAGGGCTACCAGCGGGCCCTTCAACATGTCAGGGATATGCATCCCGATGTTGAACTTGATGGCCTCTGCTACGACCCGGAACCGAGCTCTGACAACACTCCTTCAACCCCAATGGAAATCCCTCTTGACATTGGTGACCCCGTTGAAGTTGAATCATTCATTCTCCTCCTTAAGTGGTCCTCCCTTAATTTGTAGTTTTCTCTTTTTTACATATCTCCGATTTTGAAGATGATATATGCGTACTGGCCACCGTACACTGTAAATTTTTGTCTAATTAAAAATCCACAACTTGCTATGACTTTCCATTTTGTATATTTCTGAGTTGTAATGCATCTTGCTGAACAGGTGATAGGGTGTGGATCTCGGGAGGAGGACCTCGAAGACGAGGTTCGCACACTTCGTAGCAAGCTGGGTTAGGCTGAGGAGATGATCGCCCGCAATTGTAAGGAGGTGACTTATTGGGAAGGGGCATTTGGTTTTCATATCAGTCGGTCGGAAGAGGCGGCTCGGGAATTCGCTCGCCTGATAGCATTGTTTCCCGCTGCCGACATAGCACTTGCTTAGGCCGATGCTGGCGGGCCTTCTCGTCCCTTCGGTAGCCAGTCCTCGGACTCCATCCTTAGATGGATGCCTGTGGATGCTGGCAATGCCTCGAGCTCTTCCTCATGAGGCTTCTTCAGGATGTGAAGCTGATACTGAGTTCCTTTCACGGGGCTGGGAACCTTGAAGGGCACATTGAACAGTTGAAGGAAGACCTAGCCAAGGAGTGTAGATTCTTGATTTTGATGACTACAACATGATACACATATATTCTATTTTACATGTCTCTTGCAGTGTGTACTCAAAGCTTTCAAGGATCAAGATCAAGCTACAAGACAAGAGTCATTCAGAGCTTCAAAATTTTTCTAAGTTACAAGCTCTAGAACAAAAGAGTGTTTTGTTGTACAAGTTGTAATCTTTTGTTTTGTTTGCTTAGAAATTTTTTAATAGCCTTGATTCACACACTCACACATCCCCTCAGATTAAAATAAAGTTTATTAAAAAAGGGTCAAATTCAAGCTTGTATGAGTTCAGCTGTCAATGTACCAGTCGACATACTTTGATAAGCAGTCTACTGTTCGAGTACAAAATAGACTGAACTTACTCAAGCTTTGACTAGTCGACTCCTTTGGCAATCCAGTTGACTATTTGAGCAACTTTGAAAGTTTTTTGAAGTTTAAAATTTGATTTTCAAATTCAAATCATTTCTGCCGTTTTATGGCAGTTGGCTAACTGTTTTCCAACGTCTTTAAAGTCTTTACTCTATAAATAGAGTTCAGATTGCAATTGGAAAAGGTTAACACAATGCTTTAATCAAGTCTTTGCTTTTATTTGTGAAAAAGAACTCAGAGTTTTTAAGAACTCTCATTCTCTTAGACTTGGTTCTCTAATCCCAGTCTTGTATAATAACGATTAAGTTCAAGACTGCGATTAGAAGTTAACCTATAGCCTCAATACAAAAAGCACATTCAAAAATCAAGGCTCTAAGTGTTGTAATCTTCTATTTCATTGTTGTTCACTCTCGGGTTTTGATAGTGGTCCTCTCGGTTGGAGAGAAGGACTCTTGGTGTAGAGTCAGTGTTCACTGTAGGTTGTAGAGTGGGATCTTGCTCTCTCTAGTGGTGAGAGTGGTCTACGGGTTTGGCATAGTTGTTGCCAAATGTCGTAGGGTATTCTTGTAAATCTTTTCAAGAATAGTGGAAAATCTCAAGTGATTTGCTTGGGGACTAGACGTAGGTGGGAGGACTGAACCAGGATATATCGCTGTGTTAGCATTGTTGATTCTCTGTGGTTTGATCTATCTAACTTGCATTTTTAATTTCACTACAATTTATAGTTTATCTATGTCTGATCAGTCGACTGATTGTCCTATTAAGTCGACTTATAGATTTGTGTTCTTCAATTTGATAAACTCTTTTTTATTTTTCGATTCAGTCAACTGGTTTGTCTTTCCAGTCGGCTGAACAGTAGTTTCAGAGTCAAATAGTTTTTAGTTTTTACATAACAATATTCACCCCCTCTAGTATTATTTGCCTTGCATATAGGATCCAACAAGGAGATGGAGGCTTGAGCGGAGCTTTCAAAGGAAAGGGACCAGTTGATTTCCGAGAAGAGGATGTTGCAGGTGGAGGGGGACGAGGTTGAAGAAGAAATATGAGGGGGCGCTGGCCGAGATTGTCAAGGCCGAGGATTGGGGATATGGGATTTCTCTCAAAGATGTCGAAGCGAAGCACCCAGAAATTGACCTCGATGGCCATCCCCTCGAATCGGACGATGAAGCGGCTGTCTCCACGGTTGGGGAGGATTCAGCAAACCACGTGTCAGTCCTCCTTGCTCCTTTAGCCAAGGAGGAGGGCTCCATCCCTGACATAGGAAACTAGGTCTCTTGTATTTTCACTTTTTCGTGGACTGGCCACCGCATTTGCATTTCTTTGTTTGATGAATAAAGCTCGTTTGCCTTCTGATATTCAAATTTTTTTGTCTTTGCTTTAGAGTCCTGGGTCGTTTCCTCGAGACCTAGGGTCCAACCATTGATTTCACCCATGCTTCTTGAAAGTCAGTGTGGGAGGTCATGTGGTCCTGCTTGCATCATATTCTCTGAAAAAGTGTGGTCACTGTTGATCTCGGGAGTTGAGCATTGACTGCAATAAGTGCTGAGACTTCCAGGGCGAACTTCAACTACTTATAAATCCCATTACCCTTCACTCAATTCTCATATCACAAGAGGGAATGGTCGAGAAGTTAAGTGGGAGCTTCGTTGTGTGAGTATTCGACCCAGAGGGGATTGGGACTAGTGCTTGCAATTTCGAGATCTGAGGATTTACCCCCGAGACCCGAGAGATATGGTCTATTTGTGGTCAGGCTCATCCAAGCGGGGGCGTTCGGCCCGATTGGGGCTTCTCGTACTGGCAGCCCAGGCTTATGGGAACCCGTATAAGATCGGGGGGATCTCGTGAAGCCTCATCAGGTATATCTTAGATTCCGAGACTAGATAGTTGTCTTCGGTATCTGAAGGCTTGGACAGAATGTCCACCATTCGCAGCGGGCTTGAGGGCTCGCCTGAGAGGCGGGGGCGACGAACTGGTGCTTGTTAGTCGCCTAGGTGTCTTTGGTACGGCTCTCCGAACACACCGCCTGAGGAACCCTCAAGGTGGAAGTTATCAGGGTTTCCCATGTTCGGTCCGTGCAGTCAGATCAGAATATTTTGCAAATATTCCTGATGGGTTCCACTGTCAGGGCACGTATGGTTTGACGTGTTAGTGGTGACAGAGTTTCAGGTGCTGCTGCGAGAGGTTGATTGTATAAGTGTTCAGATGTAATTTTGTTGTTTCTTTGTTCGATCTGCCGATCGTAGACTGGCCACCGCCCTTTTAACTCTTTTACTTAAGCAAAATCTTATTCTGTGTAAACCGTTGAATTGGTTGAGTCATTCTTGTTAAGGCATCGGCTCAAGGTGCGCTGTATGAGACCACTGAGTTGTGGGGGGTCGGCCACGGGGGCCACGCCGAGGCGCGGCGAGGTGAAGTCTTGTGACGGCTCCTGGGGATCAGCTAGCCTTAGATCACTTGCCGACGGCGTAAAGAGCCAAGGTCTGTGAGAGCCCATGAGGGTCGGGCTCAGATCACTCACCAAGGGCGAATAAAGTAAAAGGCCGGTGAGAGCCAATGATGGTCAGGATCGAATCCCACACCGAGTGCATAGGGTTGATGTCTGTGTGATCTCATCACCAAGGTTCGGATACCATGCCGAGGTGTGACCCCAATAAAGAAATGTCCAGGGATTTGATAGAGACCCTCGGGATCGGATATCACTCCAAGGTGTAATGCCGAGGTGGGATTGATGTGTCTAATTTTTATATAAATATTTGTACTCATTTACCCATAAAAATTGCTTGTATTTGTCTATTATGTTAATAATTTATCTTATTTCCATAAATTTCAGTTAATTAATTATTTTTGAAGGAACAAGATTTTTTTGATGCTAAAGATGAAGATTTTCAGTAAAAATCAACAAAGAATACAAGGAAAATGATTGTTCAACTTTTATTGATTTGTTGAATTTTAAATTTTACAATTTGGCAATGTGAAAAGTAAAATAGAAAATATTATTATCAATTAAGGGTTGGAATGAAATTATATAATTTTTAAAAGTACAGTAAGGATTGATGGATGAGAAAAGAGTTCAAAAATTAGGTAATTAGGTTAATAGATTAATCTTAATCTAAATATTCTAATTAATTATTTAACTAAATTTAATTAACTTACCTAACCCTATTCTCTATTTCCTATTTAAACAGTATTGTGAAGACCAAGACGAAAAGGTGGCTACAGGCTCGGGGGGGGGGGGTTGAATTCCAGCGGAAAAGAAAGTAATAAGGGAAACAATGAAACACAGCATAGACAAAGGAGAGAGAAGGAAAAGGGGCATTGCGTGGCTTTCGAGGCGGCCACGTCAGGACAAGTGCAGTGATGTCAGCGGTCAAAGACAGAGGAGTTGGGTTCTGTGTTGCGATGCGAAGTTTGAGACATTCGACTTGGATTTTCGGCAACAAACAGAGTTTTTCTTCTTCTTCTCTTCTAATTTTTTATTATGCAATCTAAGACCATGGTTGTTAGTTGCAAATTTATTATGAACTAATTTTATTTTTCTAGGGCTTTGATATAGCCTAGTTTTGAGAACACAATTTTAATTCCATATTATTTTTCTATTTTTCTATGGTTATGTGTTTGATTTTTGTTCGTAATGCTTACAATTATTTGGCCAACTTTTGTATGATTTATTAAATCATGGAGAGACCGAACTGGTAATTTGTGATTTCGAATTAATAAAATTAAACACCGTTACAAGAGCGAACCGCTGTTAATGTGACCGTTCAGAAATCCATAGATCTTAATGAATTTTCAATTAGTAATTTGTGCATGAACTATGACAAATAATTAGTTGACAATATTTTTTATATTGCTTGAGAGAGAATATTGAATAATTTGAGGATTTTGGTCTACAACTAGGAAAAATAATATTTTTATTCACATAGAGTTATAAATTGTGTGAGATTAACTAGGTGAAGTCAAAAGCTCTAGAATTAGTTTTGCAATTAATAAACAACAAAATTTCAGATTCCGCTCTTTTTAATTAATTTAGTTAGTTTTTTAGATTAATTTAATTTAGTTGCTTTCTTTATTGAATTTCAATTTTCCAAATAGTAGTTAATCTAATAATATCGTTACTCGATAAAATAATTAGTCATTGTGGGTTCGAAACTCTTTTCACTTAACTATTCTACTTGTTTCGATTTTCTACACTTGCAAATATTCACATCAAGTTTTTGGCGCCGTTGCTAGGGACTAATTATTTTTTTTATTGATATTGATAATTCCTAGATAGTTACTAATTTGGATTTTTCTTATTATTATTATTTTTATTTTTATTTTTTATTTTTATTTTTTATTTTTAGTTTTTTTTATTTTTTTAATAGCTATATTTCAGGACATAGAAGTGTATCACAATGACAATCAATAATTACCAATGGTCTTCTGAGAGAACAATGCCTAGAAAAGCAGCTGGAGTTTTTGAGCTTGATCCTATTGCCACATTGACTGCACAAATTGATATTTAATCTAAACAATTAGGTAATATGAATGTTAATTCTATTCAAACTAATATTATTTTTTATCATTGTGAAGGAAATCACCCAAGTATTGATTGCCAAGTGGGAAATCATTTTGCTTAATCAAATTTCAATCAAGCAAATTACATGTCCAATTTCCAACATCAAAACAATCCATATTCGAATACGTATAATCCAGGATGGAGAAACAACCTAAAATTTTCTTGGAACAAAAATTAAGGAGCAATTAGACCACCTCAAAATTTTCCATAGCAAGAAAAGAATTCGACACTGTAAGAGATGTTCATGCAATACATGCAGAAGACAGAGCAATACATGCAGAAGACAAATTTAGTAATACAAAATAATACGATTTCAATTCACAATCTTGAGCTCAGATTGGTCAGATTTCAAACATGCTTACAGAGAGAACAGCAGGAACATTACTGATGTGTCGAATTTATATACAAATATTTGTACTCATTTACCATTAAAATCGCTTGTTTTC